>JAMPIV010005655.1:170000-718254 GCA_024509875.1 Oreohelix idahoensis
CAAGTGTGCGCGTCAAATTAAACTATTGAAACGTCCACAGTAGTCTGCATCAGTAACTTCTAGATACGCATGAATGAGTGTTTGAACCTTCAGTCAACTCCACAGAACAGTCTACACATTCGCGTATTGACATTTATTGTAACACTCATTGTCAACAATGCCTTCTTGTCGGGGCCTCATGGTGTTCCAGGACATGGTGACCTGTATACCTGACACTGTGCCCGGTTATTAGAGTTGACCAGTTACACCAATACACCTTTACAACGTGCTCTGATATATACACAGTTACGATGAAGCAAGAACAAGCATTATCAGTCATATAAGCCACGGGACTTACTGATATCAACTTAAAAGTGGCAGATAAGATACGAGACCTACTGATGTTAGCCCACATGTGTATGAAAAGGTATGAGTGTGACCTAAGAATTGTAAAACAGGCTACACGAGCTACTGAATGATCCAGAAAGTGTCAAAGACGTACTGAACACATCACGTAATCTGAAAGGTGCATAATAACCCACATAACCTACAACCTTCGCCGTCAATATTCCAATGTTGAATTTTTAAACGTGCATCAAAGCGAGCAAAAGAGCAGAAGTGTTAACAAATAATGCATGTGTCAATCGTTCTAGATCTATTGTGACTTCGTTGGTTGCATAATGAATTACTAATGTTATTATTTGTTCTTGTGTTTCACTTTAGAAGGTTCATACTTTGCTTTTCGCATAAAGCTAGTAAGTAAAGCGGCAATATGTACAAGATAATGACTGTCGGAGGAATGTAAACAAGGTACCTTGGAATAGCAGAAATAGCCTCCAATCAGATTCGCGCATTTTGTGCAAGCTCGCAAATGTTCCAGCGTTACCCCATGTTACTTTTATTGGTCTATAACTGCCCAGGGAGTCAGGGAGGATGTGTGAATTTTCTAGGTGGTTCATTAATTGTCTCGCCACTATCTTCTCAAGAAATTTGCCTTAGACATTCTGCAATGTGATGATTTGATAGCTGCTAAGCAGTGGGGGGTCTTTACTAGGTTTAGGAAGTGGCCGTAGGTAACTATGTAGCAAGTCTTCCGGTACCTCAGCATTCTGTATACTGGTGTTGAAATCCATCACTACATGCATAATGCCTCTGTCATCAAGTTCTTTGATGTGTTCTTCTTCTTATTCTTTCGTTCGCTTGAAATATATTGTCTATATCTGAAATTTTGTTTCTTGTATAAACTTCACAGTCTTTTCTAGTTCATACAGAGTTCCGTATAGTGTTGCTTCCAGTGTTGTTTCTCTGGGCCAGTGGGTTTGCTTCAATAAATCATATTCTGCGCAATCTTGAAGTACGTGCTCCGCTGTCTAGGGTGCCTGTCCACATGTATACATGGCTGAATTGCCAATCTTGAATTTGTATACATGTGGCTGCGGAGTCAATTGTTTCCTGTTCTGAGACGCAGAATGACAATTTGTTCTGATCTGTTCATAGCTTGGTAGTCATCCTGCGCTGGTGTTGGTGGCTTTCTGATTGATTTGATCATCTTTTTCATCCGGTTGCTCGTCTGCAGCACCTTCTTTAGCCAGTCTGTCTGCTCCCTCGTTTCCTGGTATTCCACAATGAGACGGTATCCATTGCATGGCGACCCTGCGCTGGTTGCACAGTTCAGAAAGTAAGGCTTGTATACCCAGCAATTTTCTGGACTGAAGGGCTTGGAGTGCTGATCTAGCTTCTGTCAGGAATACCACAGTCTGTGCACCGAGATTGGTGTTCAACAGTTTCTCAGTTGCCACCTTGATTGCCTGGATTTCTGCATCATAGTTGTTACATAAGTTCCCCATTGGTACTCTGACCTTATCCCTAGTGTTGTTTGGGAATTATATGTACACTCCTGCTCCTCCATTCTTGATTGCTTTCTGGGCTGACCCATCCGTGTATACTCGGACCCAGAGGTCCTGTGGGTATTCATCATCCAGGAAACTGAGAGTGACTGTCCTACGTTGCACGCTGTTCTGTTTGTCCCTGTCGAATATTCCTTTCACTTTTGTCTGGATGTGTATTGGTAGTCCAGGCTCTTCTCTCCAAGGAGTTTGTTCTGGCTCAGCCTTTAGGGGGCTGTCAACTTCAGGCAGGTCTGAGGTTTGTCTACGAAATCGTTTGGCCTGGTGGATGAAGCTGCTTCTTTTCAATCGCCCCATTGCTAGGTTTTGGAATCTGTCCTTCATTGGATGGCTTGGCATACAGAGGAACTTTTCTGCCTGTGTTAGCACTTTCATGTCTCTGCGTTCTCGCAGTGCTTGTATCCTCCCCATTTTCTCCATCTCCACTATAGGCGTTGATTTCATTGCCCCGTGATGACCCTAAGCGCCTGGTTTTGCACCTTATCTAGCTCTTGTAATGTGGTGTTTGATGCTGGACACCATGCAGCTGACCCATATTCCAGGTGTGGACGTATGTCCTGCTTTTAAACTTTACTAAGTATTTTTCCGCTGGCTCCCCATGTGGTTCCACTTCGTTTTTTCAGGATGGCTAACTTCCTCCTGGCCTTTGTTGCTGCCTTGTTGATGTGCTGCTTCCATGTCAGCCTATCATCGAATGTAACTCCGAGATAGGTAGGTTGCTTATCTTCTCTCAGGAGATCTTCATTTATCTTGATGACACCAGCTTTTTGTTTTGGAGAGACGGTGAAGAGTGTAGTGCTGCAGTTGTCTGTGTTGATGCTGACACACCATCTATTTGCCCACGAGGTTAAGGCATCTATAGCTCTTTGTAGCAGTTTGGTGGCCACTGTTGCATGCTCATCTGTGCACCATATTACCAGGTCATCAGCGTACATTGCCACTTTCATTCCATGTGGCAGTTCAGCAAGCAGGTCGTTGATGTAGACTAGGAAAAGTGTTGGGGACAGAACCCCTCCCTGAGGGACGCCATGACGCAGTAGAATTTTCTTACTCTTGAGGCCATCTAGTTGTACTCGGGCTCTTCTGTTATGCAAGTATGCTTTCACCCATTTGTACATCCTACCATTCACTCTACAGTTTCTCAGTTTCTTCAGAAGCCCTTTTTTCCAAACCTTGTCAAATGATTTTCTTAGATCTATCCATGCTGCTAGTACCAGTTTCTTATCTTGGAACGCATCCTCAATCTCTTGGGAAAGGTAAGTTGCATGATCGTCGGTAGAGTAACACTGCCTAAAGTCCGCCTGCTGTGGTACAAGAAGGTTTTCACTTTCAAGGTACCACTGTAGCCTGAGGTTGATGATACGTCCCATTGTTTTGCTGAGACAGCTTGTAAGGCTGATTGGTCTGTAGCTGGAGGCAGTGGAACTGTCTTTTCATGGTTTTAGGAGTGGTATCATGATTGCTTCCCTCCAGGTCTGTGGAACTCTGCCTGAGTTCCAACAGATATTGAAGATCTGCAGCAGCGTTGTTTTTGCTGCGGTTCCCAAGTTCTTAATCATTTCACTGGACACTCCATCAACTCCTGGCGACTTTCTCATTTTCAATTTGGATATTGCAAGCTCCAGTTTTATGGATGTCATTGGTGCCTCCATAACTTCAGGTATGATTCCATCTCGTCCTGCGTATTGTTGTTTCTCACAAGTCTCCTGTTGCTTCTCTGGGCTTACTTCGATGTTGCTGTCTTTAGCAAAGGAGTCTGCTAAGTGATCAGCTGCCTGTTTTCCCATGAGGATGTTTCCATCTTTGTACAGTGCAATCTTTGAGTTTCTCCCTGTACCGTCATCATTAAGTGGTTTTACCAGCTTCCACAGTTTCCTTGTATCTCCTTCGAAGTTCAAGAACTCTGTTTTCTCCTTTCAGCTTCTCCGTCTAGCCTGCAACTTGGCCCTTTGGAATTTGTCCATAGCTTGCTGGTAGTTATTGTGGTGTTTTTTGGCATGCACTAGTCTTTGCCTGCTTTCGAGATGTTTCCACGATGTTGTACAGTTGCTCTAGTTCACTATTCCAATATGGTTTGTAGTGCTTACGATCCCCTCTAGGTATTGTTTCACGAGCAGCCTGTAATATGCATCTGCTGAATTCATCGACTAACTTATTGATGTCTTTTTCTACAGTCGGATCTCTAGCCAGTATACTGGTACGATGCTGGTACATTGTCCAGTCTGCCTTCTTGTAGTTCCACCTAGAGAGAGTGCTGCTCTTCTTGACAAGTTTATTTTTCATAATTAGGAAGACTGGCCGGTGGTTGCTGCCTCCAAGTTGTTTCCCTACAACACGTGTGGTGTTCCACTCCAGGCCGGGTGAGTGGATTGCCAGGTCTGATGTAGAGGTGGTGTGCCATGATCTCGAGTAGAAGGTTGGTGGGTCGATTGGCTGGTTAATCAGGAGAAGCCCATTGTCATCCTGCCAGTTTTTAAGCTCATCACCTCTCCTGTCCATGTGATCATAGCCCCAGCTCTGTAAGTGGCTGTTGAAGTCTCCGCACACAATCGGTCTTTCTTTTGCTGGGATTGTGTCTAGTGCCAGTGGGCGGTCACTCGGACAGTAGTAGTTGAGCAGGTGGAATTCTGTACTTTCTGTCCTGAGATGAAGCATCTGGTATTCCGCCCCCTCCATATATGTTTCTAGCTGACATGCACTGATGTTATTCCTCACGAGTGTCAGTATTCCACCCTTTCGCCTGTCTATTCGGTTGGATCGGTAGCACTGGTAGCCTCTGATTTTGAAGGCTATGTCTTTGTTGAGGTGGGTTTCTTGTAAGCAGCATACATTTACTTGCTCTTCATTCAAGATATTTTCGAGCTCTAGTTTTTTACTGTAGCCATCTCTTTTACTGTTGACGCCTTCAGCATTCCAGTGCATTATTTTAAGTGGTCTTTGCTTTGCTTGGCCAGTAGCTCCATTCTCATGCCTCCTGGCTCCACGTGGCAATTGAGAATGACCCCCCAGTAGTAGGGGTTATGCCCTTTTGAGGCAGAGGGCCCGGCACTGCGTCTGCTTGGGTGTCCGTCACAGGGCACGTGCCATAACGTTTTGTAGATATAGACATATTTCTATTGCGCGTGTGCGTGGCATCCTGATTGCTGTGGTGCGCCTCTTGGCTGGTTGCCTCCGTCTTCAGCACCTTGACTTGCTATTGCAGACTGTAGTCTTGCTCGAGTGTAGGAGGGCCTGGCCAGTCTTTGTTTTTCGGCCGGTGATGGCTGTACTTGAGCACCATCTCCCCGTCAAGGAGCTGGCCTCAATGGGGCTTTGATGTGTTGATACTGTACACCATCAGGACCCAGAGCAGTGTTTCTACTTGTTTTTAACGTAAATATAACGTCTTCGTCAGATATGAGGTCGAAATATATCTGGCCTCTGAATCCATTTTCCAGCACGTGATTCTTAATTTCTTGACGGGCAGCTTTATCACCTTTATCCGTCTGAGTGATATACCGACTGAGTAATGCACTTCCGTTATCTTCATTGGTCTACAAACTTATTCCCGCGGAGTTCAGAATATTAGGTATGGGTTGGCTTAAATCGTTTCTATACATTCGTCGATGTAAGGACCAGACTTTCTGTAAGGTCTTTTTCCGTGCCCACCTGTGTCACGAAGGCCTTCCACACTTGGTCCTTGGCTTCAACCCCTCCGCTATTCATTGTACTTCTCTTTCGTGCTTTCGTCCATTCTTTCGTCGCTCTTTCATGCTTCCAAAGCATGGATAGAATGATAGGAAACTCCCGCTTCTGATGATCAGATTGCTTCCTGGTGTATCGCTCTGTAAAGAGTTTTCTATCATTCTATCAATGCTTTTTCTACATCCTCAATCCACCAGGGTGGTTGGGTGAAAGGTGTTCTAGCTGTCTTTTTCCTGGCATTTTGACGCAATATATGTAGAGGACTATTACAGTCACGTGAGCCTACAGGGGACTTAAAGTGTGTTTAGGCTTTCTGTGTCTGGTTACACTCCCTTTTGCAATACATAAATAAGTATATGGATTGAACAAGCAGAAACACTCGAATAAACTTACGACGTAACGGCCAGACAGCTAGGTAGCGGTCTTTTACATAAATTTACTTCTTAATGGCTAATACAAAAGTGAGCCCCAAACCCCCCCCCCCCCCCTCCCCCTCCCCCTCCCAATTAAAGAAATGGCAGAGATAACAAACAGCCCAGTATTCAAAATGTTATAAAAATGTGTACAATATACCCCACTTACAACGGAGAGATCATACCTCTTGTCAGGTTGCGACGTGATGTCGAATCTCGGAAATAAGTGGAAAAACAAACATAACCATTTGATGTTTTAAGCAGCAGAAATAGACAAGTTAGGGGAAGACATACAATTTTTTTTTGAAGGGAAACAACTTAACTACTTAAAAACTATAAAACTAAATAATATATTTTCATTACTTATATAATGTTTTCAATTTTTTATATAAAGTTATTTAAGGCATGACAGATTTGTCTATTTTAATTAGCGCATTTTTTATATTGTTAAAACGTTCTTTTGTTTTACTTGTTAAGAGTAAACAAACTTTTAATAATATGGAGTTTATCCACATGCTAAAGTAGTGAACACTTAAATGCTCTGTCACTTTCAATGATGTGAAAACCCAAAGCCCTTATCCGGCTTTTGGCTAGGATCATGTGTCTAGACACAAGGACCAGTACAGTGACATTCATGTGTCATTAGGTCCTTTGTATGACAACAGAGAAGATCACTACAGTGACACATTTTGTCATTTGGTCTTCTTGTGTTGGGACATGTGGTCTTGACCAGAGCCGGGTTTGGGGCGGGTGCCAATGCGACCTCATGCGAGGAAAAAATATGCGACCTCATGCGAGGGAAAAAAAAAAAAGCTGTGAAACCCCTACGGTGACTTCATGGTTTTTTCTCACGGATTTATTTTCGCACGGATTACTGTGGATTTGTGAGTTTGTGCTGTAGCTGCGGTTTTTCCCCTTCGTGCGGGAACTTTTGTGTGTGGTGTTTTTTTTTTTTTGCTTTAAAAATGGAAATTCCAGAAATCTCTTTTGATATAAATGAAGCACTAGAGGGTGGCCAGTTATACAAACCTGGAACTCTTGTGATCACAACATCGGGGCCACAAGCCTCAAGAGTATCATACTCTTTAATTACCACCATCCTCGCAGGTCCCGCCGGAGTCGGGGTAAACGGGATATCATCCCTATACAGGTTCGCCAACCCAAATAAATGTTATGTGACACTTACAAATTCGGCACACATATGCCATTATAAAAACCTACATGGTAAAACATTTGAATGGGCCTACCCCAAATTCACAATCATAATCGAACATGTGGACAAAGAAAGATCGAAAGGGTTACTACACTGGTTGCCAGCCACGATCAAGAAAGAAACTGTCAAGAAAATTGCTGACTTTATCACAGGTGACGTAAACACGGAAGTATATCAAATACAAAATGCAAAAGACAAATGGACCTTCCTATATCAACCCAAACAGATGGTTCCACACTACGTAAACGTAAAACTGCAAAGACAGGAAAATAAAACAATGAAAATATTCATAGCTCTTCCGGGAAGGCGTACCTTCTGCACAATCTGTGGTCTAGACTCACACTGGACAAATCAATGTCCCAAGAAAAGACCAACTTATTCGGAGAATAGTCAACTACATCTACAGAACACTCAGAAAACACCTTCACCACAAGCAGAAGCAGAACTTATACCCTTTCCATCGTCCCCCACCTCGGGGCCTCTGAATAACAATAACAGAAATTTTTCAGACTCAGACACGATGTCTACAGACACAGAAGGCTTCGATACAGTAGAAGGGAAGCGGAAAAGAAAGAGAAGAGAAAAGCTCCGAAAGATCAAGACCAGGAAACTCCTAAAGAAACAGAGAAACCACCAAGACTACACACCGGGCAAAAAGCAGCAACACAACACGAAACAAGGGAAAATTTAGATGACAAACACTCCGATCTAGAGGATGATGGAAGCACCTCTCTCTTATGGGCAGCGGCTACACATGAAGACGATAATCTTGAAATGAACTTTATGGACGAATCTTTAGTTACACAGGAAATAGAAACGTCTCAACATAGAGTCCCCCTCTCGGAAAGAGAATGAACACAAAACCTCTACCGATGGAAGTGTACAAGACTTTTATAAATATATTAAGTTATATATCCGTTATTATAGAAATGTATATGAACAGGGAATGTAGAATGTACACATATATAATTGTATATGTTTATATGTTTTATAACGACACATATAGGTATAGATATATTTATAATTCTTTTTTTCATCTCACCAACCAACCCCTTCCCCCATCTGCCATGTTTATGGTCTCAACCTTTCAATCTCCTCTGCCGTCTGGTTTTTTTTTTCCCCTGCGTCAAGATATATATTTGCATCTCTTCTCTTAGCATGCCGGTCGGGTCCCTGCTTTCTGAACCTCTCCCTTTCAGGACCTGTACATACGTTTTCTTTCTTCTTTGGTAACACATCTATCGCACCTTTTTCATCCTTCATTACTACTACTGCTCGGTATTTTCCTTTCCCTCGCATTCCAACTGCCACTTTTCTACATGACAGTTAAAATTTGTATACAGTGTTTTTGCACCACACGTGGATTGCGTAATCATGCATGTATTTCTCTTTTATGTCATGGATTATGCCTGCACAACCACTGATACAACAAAACACACTCCCCTTAAATGCAAGCTCCTTACCACACTCCATGCGAGATGAAAAATAGCATAAGTATTATAACCCTAAACATGAGAGGTTTGAGAACTAAATTAAACCAGATTATAGCTTTAACGCGCACACATAAACCTGATTTCGTCTTTCTTCAAGAAACAAAAATTACAAACGAGACAAAGGGAAAATACATCATACAACTGCTAGGTCTACGTTACGGATATTTCGGATTAGGAACATCTCACACAGGGGTAGCTATTTTACAAATTTCGGACAAGTGGGAAATAACACATCAAAACAAAGACAGAGAGGGCAGATACGTAATAGTACAAGTAAGAAATCAATACAACCACTCGGACAACCACACTTTAGTTAATGTATATGCCCCAGCAATAAAGACACAGCAATTAACCTTCTATAAAAGAAACTATCGAACATTTTGACACAACACAAGGGAAAACAAATTTTATTGGGGGGGGGGGGGGAAGAGAGATTTCAACTGTATTCTACATAAACTAGATGCGCAAAGAACAAACAACCGAGGAAGACAGGAACGCGCACAAATGGAGATACTACAAAACATCCTAGACGAACACAATTTGGTAGACGGATACAGGAAAAAACATCCGGAGGGAAAATAAACAACGTTTACAGACAAATCACACATTTCGGGTAGTTCTGCAAGACTAGACAAATTTTATGTACACAACAACCACATAATCCAAAAAGTCAAACATATAAATGACACTACAAGTTTTACGGATCACAAAGCAGTTCTGCTGGAAATAAACGGAACACCAACTGGGAACGAGACCAAAAGATCCCCCCTTTGGAAATTTAATAATGCTCTACTGCAAAATGAATTTTATACGACTACAATAACAAAAATAATAAAAGACTACTGCAATAATACACCTACATCAAATTTAATACAACATTGGGAACTCCTAAAAAGAACAATAAAAGAAGTAACACAAATGCTTGCAACAAAGATACACAAACAAATAAGGAAAAAACGACAAATCTTGGAAACAGCTCTAAATTTAACACAACAACTCGACAAACACGCCCTGCATATTTACACATTGCAGGAGGAGCTAGAGAAACACGACCAGTACATTTTTAAAGGGGCTCTACTGAGAACAAAATTACTCACGTTAACTCAAGAAACACCGTGCAGACAATTTCTGGCCACTGAACAAAACATTCAAAGGAGCAGACAGATACATCGAATCACAGACGAAACGGGTACGGAACTAACAAACACTCCCGAAATAGGTCAAGCGTTTCACGCTTACTACGAACACCTGTATGAACAAGAACAAATGCACGCTTCAGACGAAGCCTGTTTCTTAACTCAGTCTGCTAGTTTAACTGAGCAGGAAACAAACACACTGGACAAATCTTTAACTATAGAAGATTTGCACCTCTCTCTAAGCACACTACAAAAAAATAAATCTCCAGGTCCAGACGGCCTTACAACTGAGTTTTATTCCAAATTTTTCCATATACTTGCCCCACTATTGTTGAAAACACTAAATGAAGCCTTTGGAAAAGAAGAGCTACCCCCCAGTCTAAATGAAGCTATCATAACTCTTATCCATAATAGAAATACGGATAAAAAATACATGCAGAATTATAGACCTATCTCTCTTCTAAACACCGACTATAAATATTAACTAAAGCCCTTACAAACAAACTGAAACCTTTCATGCACACTTTGATTAACGAGGATCAACAATACAGCGTAAAAAATAGAACCATAAATAAACATACACACTTCATTCGGGATGTCGTTCAGCATACACATGAAAAAAAACCCAGCAGCAGTATTATTCGTTGATTAAAAAAAAATCCTTCGATAGAGTCGATCATGGATTTCTACATAAAGTTCTAAAATAAAATAATCTCGGCCAATACTTTAGGACATGGATAAAAATTATATATAGAAAGCCGGAAAGTAAACTTTTAATAAATCACACTTTGTCTGAACCAATCAACTTAACAAGGTCAGTAAGACAGGGTTGCCCTCTCTCACCTTTATTATACACACAAGTCTTAGAGCCGGTACTAAGGAAAATAAAACTAAACACTCATATTAAAGGAATACACATACCAGGATTAGGGGGAAAAAAGCTATTAGCCTACGCAGACGACACAGTCTTTTTTCCATCAAATTTTTCATCAATACAAACTATTTTCGACACATTTAAAACTTTCGGCTATGCGAGTGGTTCAAAAATATACATACAAACATCATCTATAATGGGAATAGGAAAATGGAAAAATAAAACGGACTTTCCCTTTCAATTAACACAAACAAGCAAAATGAAAATATATGGAATAATTTTCTCCTCGACACCAGGAGGATCTGATAACGATATGTGGAAAAAAATAATTTCAAAAATCAAGGAAAAACTAAAAAGATACCAATTTAAGAACGCGACGATCTTTGGTAGAAGCGTTATTTGTAATACGTACATACTTCCAAGTGTGCTATACATTTCAAATATTTTTCGTCCCGTCCTCCCCATAAATACATAACCGAAATAAATCATTTAATTAGAATTTTTATTTTCAGACACACACTTCACAGTATAAAACATAAAACCGTAATACAAGAGAAACAACGGGGTGGAATATCACTATAAGACATTAATACAAAAAAAAAAACACTCTAGGAATCAAATTCATAAGCGATGCAATAAAAGACCCACAAGGATACCCTTTAACACACTATTACATAGGCCTTTATATAACAAAAATATGCAATTTTAACTACACCATACCACACCATTCCGGAACACTACAGCCCTTCTACAAACACTGCATCAGATGCATACAAGGGAATGAAAAACTCCTACACCAGTCAACTAAGAATATAAACCAATACTTGATACAGACACAAGAACCACCTTTAGACCAACGAATAAAAATAGGATACAAATACGGGATAACAGATTATACGGAAATCTTCGCAAATCTACACATAAAAAACATATCACCATCGGCAAGGGAAATAACCTATAGATTATTATTCAACTTAACACCGCTCACACAGAAAAAAGAACACAGGAATATGACCTTGCAAAGATGTAAACTCTGCTTTGGTAAAACAGCAAAAGAAACAGAAGACCATATCTTCTTCCGTTGTAATACGATCAAATCAACAGTAGAAGAGCTGAAACAAGCTTTTAGTAGACACATAAATGGAAAAATTGACATATACAAAGCAATTATGCTAAACATAATTCCAAAAATTGACCCGCCCTTGCGGGAAAAAATATTACGCACTTTAGCAGAATATAGGGACACCGTTTGGAAATGCAGAAATAAAGCGTTTATGAGAGTAAATGTTTCAGTCAAAATTTGTTTTTCTACATATTTTCAAAAAAAAAAAAAAATGGAGCATATTTTAGGAACTTAGAACCAACAAGGGAGAACTTAAAATAATAACTATTTCCTTTGTCTTTTTATTTTTGGATGTATTACTAGGTTATTTTTTTAAACTTATCACTTTCTATACTTCACTTTCATTAAGTACGTAAGAGAAGTGTGAATACGCGCGAGTGTTTTTCATATGGAACATTAAATGTTTTTCCTTCTTATATTTCTTTAAAATGCACACAATTTAGTGCAAGTGGAAATGTGAGCAAATGAAAGCTTTCTTTTCATGCATATGCAAATACTAGGAACTACATAGGAATTTGAAGTAGCAAAAATCTTTTTTATTTTTAATTTTTATTATTTATTGTATTATTTCATTATTATTATTATTTAAAAATAATTTCTTTTTAACTTTTTTTGTGAGAGTGCGAACGAGATTTCATATGTTAAATACAATGTATTTTTCTGGTACCGGTATTCATGAGGAATGTACCTGTTTTTGTAAAGTGGAAAGTGTGAGCAAGTGTAAGCCTTTTAATATACAACATGTTTTAAATACTAGAAACTACATCGGAATTTGAATCAGCTATAAATCATCTTATTTTTTAGTATATTACTTTATTATTATTATTTTTTAAAATATTTTTTTAACTTTATTTATGAAAGTGCGAATGAAGTTTCATATGTAATATACAATGTATTTTCTGGTATGTCATGCAAAATGTACCTGTTTTTTGAAAGTGGAAGAACGACAAATTAAAAAAAATTTAAAAAAAACAAAGAAAAAAAAAACAAAGACATTCCTTCATTCCAAAGCTGTGAAATTAACATACAAAAAAAAAAGACAATGCTGGGTTCTCAACTTGCTTTACCATAAGGAAGATCGTGATGCTGGGTTACTCTGGTGTGGCTTCTCGACCCCGAAGCGTTGGCAAAGCAGCTCAAAGGTGCCTTTCCAGGATGTACCACATGGTGGGCTTCATGATCCTGGTTAGAGGTCTAACCCTAGAGTTCACAAGACAGCAGCGTGCATTCCTTTGCATCCCTAGGACAGGGAGTGAAAATACAATTTGGACGACTTCCATCAGTATAGAAAAGCTGGTATTTCATGAAGGCCAATGAAGACAGAAAAGAAAAGCGTTTATAGCAATCACCTTTATTAAGACACGGAGGTGCTTAATTACAGTAAATGTAACACCACATGTAAATCGCTCATTACTTTCATAACTACTGTCTATGTCATGAAGAACAATAAAAATGACTGATTGTTCTCAACAACAACAACAACAAAAGTGCACACCAACATGTTTCATCCGGCGCCCGAAAGCCCACTTCCACAATCCTTTAAACTCATTTTCTTTCTTGGTCGTTCCTTCTCTACCCTGAGGGCCGGAGTGGCTAAGAGGGGTGGCGTTCGTCTCTAAGTCTATAGGTACCGGGTTCTGTTCCCGGTACAGGGAGTGGTTTTGATGGAATATTTGCATAACCACTGAGAAATAATAATGTCATACTCCACCTGATCCCCTGCGTAGTGAGATCACATACCTAGCCTTCACGGATAAGGGCCAAAACATAGGACGTCCCGTCTGCAAGTTGCGCCAGTTAAAGATTCTTCGGCAGTTATAAATCGCAAGGAGTAGTCCATACGGCCACTGCCCTGGTAGAATTTACATTGGAATGCTCGTGGTGCTTTAGAGTTTTTGCGCTGTGCTGAGATCCTCCTTGTGTAATCTAAGGGAGGAGATCGGAGCACTAATGGAGTTGACCGTGTGCATTGAAAATGGTCCTTAAAAAAAATAAACAAACCTCTTCTACATTGGGGTGTAGAATTTGTCATAGGACGGATTGGGGCGACCTCTTTCCAATCTCTTCTCCACTATGACAGTACTCATTTTCAAATGTTGTACGTACTGATTATCTGGAATTTCCGGGTCGACACATTTCTTTCTGCTAGGTAGCAGACATTTTGTATTTTCAAACATTCTTACACTCCTCACAGAGATAAGTCGTCGTGTCTTTTTGGTTACCCGTTTCTCCCTGCTTTGCAAGGAATGGCTGAGATAATAATTACTCGATAACCATGTTGGTTAATCGCGGGTGTGGCCGACATCAGACTACAGATTAACACTAAAATCGCTCAGCGCATTTGCTTAATTGCGGATAAGGCCATGGTGCATTCTTCGCCAAGATCGTAATACGCTGAAAGTTTGATAGCCACTACTGGGAGACACCTTATGGGCAGACATGAATGATAAAATCGTTTCTTGTTTTACTTCACGAACATATTACTTTATGGGAAGTAAGATGTTACATCTTACACACATTGTTGAAAGAAAGTACCGATGTGTCACTTCCATATATGGGAGAGGTGACCTATTGCATTACGCACATAATTTTTCCAAGTCGGAAATTATTTTGAAATTACCCCACAAAATACTCATGTTTTAAACAATTGGAGCCCTTCTTAGCACCGTAACCAAAATGTGTGTTAAGGCAGGCCATATAACGTGAACTTTTCACAGTTTTAAGACACTGTAAGAATCGTTTGCCAAGATGACAACCAGACCATGCCAGAGCCTAGAATCAATATTCTTATATCCGAAGCAGACCATTCTTTGAGAACTTCAGAGCCCAGAATAAACTCTAACATTTAACAAGGACACCGGGAATCTGAGGAATCTAAAGCACAGAGTCAAAGTGGGAATTCATAGTTAAAATAACGGCCTATATAAACACGTGTAAGAGGCCTTTTCCAGTGCCTTTATTCCTCTGAGCAAACAGTCTGTGAGCCAAGATTGGCGTATGTTGTGCATTTTACATTCTTTTTTTTCATTACTAACATGTGAACTAATATGTATATTTTGTCATATAAATATCAATATGTGAAAGTCACAAGTGGATGTCCAAGTCTTTTGAGGCTGGCAACCTCAGCCTATAGATCGATGATTTCATGAACCACCACTGCAAGGGCTGGTGACTGCTTTATTGCTAGTCTCTTAAAGAGAAAAAAGCATAAGTAGTCACAAGTTCCATATGGAGCAGTGAGGAAAAGATGAAAGAAATAATGTTCATACTAATTATAATATTTACAAGTACTAACCAGTGTAGATGCAAATGAAAATATATTATATCTATATGGTGATCAATTTTTAACCAGTGTAGATGTAACTTAAAACATATTCAATATATACTTTGAACATTTTTCAACCAAAGTAAATGTAAATGTAAACATATTCTATCTATACTATTAACCTTTTCATTTAAATGTAAAGTAAATATAAAGCTATTCAATATAAATGTAAAGAAAGGTTTCTCTCGAGGGAGTAAGCTTATTTCAGATCGAGAATAAATTCAAAATTAGATGGGATGGTGGAAATGGGAGAAGGGGACACATAACTATGTTTCGGAAAACACAATACTCAGGAGAACGTTTTGTTTCTATTATTTTACCATATGTGCTGGTGGTACTAGTGATAGTACTAATCTCTGGAACAAAGTGCGGGTAGAAGTGGACTGACTTCAAACTAGAAACCATCATCAGAGTGTCTTAGAGACGCGTGACCAGCTTTGCAGTTACTCCCTGATCTTACTTTGGAACGTGCTGCGCCTTTATTCTTGACAAGAGACGGTAGAACTCCAGTGACCTATCTGCACAGAACCCAAAAACCCAGCGTGAGAAAAAGCTACGATTTGCAGTTAAGTCAAACCTAAAAGCTGCCAAGTGAGTTCTTACCTTAAAAAACCTACCATCACACGATGATGAGTCTTTTCTGTTAAAGATTATTCCATTTTTAAACTGTTAAAACATAGTTGATTATTAAATTTGTTATTCTTAAATATACAAATATAACGTCGATTTAATCATTTTGAATGTACTGCATGTTTGTCTCAGTCAATTTACTTAATACACCCTAAACAGAGCTATATCATAATAATAAGAATTCCACTAAGTAAATAAGTGTGGGGGCTTGAACGAGCTGAAATTAATAATTGCTTAATTCTTCATAAAATTCGGCGGATCAGATATAAATTAACAATTGTTCTACCCAACGCAGCATTTTTCTTGACTTCTGAAATATCTTATGAACACTCCCTTGAGGTAGAAGCGTCATTATCCTTCTATATACAACTCTGCCAAGAGTAATCTTGTGCCAAGGTAGACAACTTTGAAGACCCATATTGGATACTCTTGAGTTTTGTCCACTGTTGGACAACTGCTGCAAAGCAGGGGAGGCAATTCCGTGACATAATTTAACCAGAGAGAGCGCGATGTTATCCTGTAAGCTGTATTTCTTTTGACCTGGTTCCAGGCTAGGCCTCTGTCATTCAGGATTGTCAAATGTTGTCCTGCCATAGAACTCTCGGTCGTTCTGGAGATCTCGATTCCTGGCTATTGGTTCCCCATATGTGTCGCGGTAGACGTTCTTCTCCAATTCTGCAGACGTGGCCAAACCATCGTAACTGGGACTGCTCCACTCGGGTCAGCGTGTTGTAAATAAGCACAGACATAAATACGACATAGGAAGAGAAACTGCGGTTGCAGAAAAATACATTATTAATGAAGTTTGTGTTGTTGGATGTAAAGCGACTCTATTTAGTGACTTTCGTAATTTACTGGTGGGTCCTCCAAACACCAAAAGATGTGGCTAGGGGAGCTTTCATTACGCTGTGAAATATATGGAGATCATAAGAAATTAGGTTCAACATAACAATCAGAATTTTGTATTCGGATGTGACGTCAGTCCTACTGTATGGCTCTGAAACATGGAGAACGACAAAAACAACAACAAAGCTACATACATTCATAAATGGGTGCTTGTGTAGAATAGAAGGATTAAAATGGCATGACAAAGTTACAAATGTGAAACTAATGTCAAGACTCAGACAAGTGCCGGTAGAACAAGAGATGATGAGAAGAAGACGATGGCGATGGATAGGACGCATACTGAGGATAGCTGTTGATAGCATTACAAGGCAGTCCTTGTTCTGGAACCCCCAGGGCAAGAGAGGCAGGGGTAGACCAAGACGCACATGGAAAACAGAACTGGATACGGAAGTGAAAAAGATGATGAAAACGTGGAGAGAACGTGAGCTGATGACACGTGACAGGAAGGCTTGGCATGTGTTTGTTGAGGGCCTATGTTCCTTGCGAAGCTAAAGGGTATTGAATGAATGATGAATGAAAGTAGGTTTTATGACATGTACAGACAAGCAAACACAGCAGTCTCAACAATACAACGTTAATAATCATAACTGAAGATTACGCGGACAGTACATAAACTTTTGTTATTCCATCTTCAAACATATCATGAATATTACAAACGGATGCTTAATGATTGATCATTGCATACTGGATCCAATAAAATATATGCCTTCTACTGTCCGGATACTAGGATATCCACATATGATTTGTTTTCGAAGAGTATAAAGTTATTAGATTCCGCGCTGAATATTCCATCAAAAATCGAAAATTTTCAGCTTTTTGCCAAGAAAAAACTACTGTTTACAAAAACATATTTTATGCATTTACTGATTATTCATGATCACAGGAGGGTGGGAGTGGCTAAGAGTTATGGCGTCCGAATCGAGTTCTAGGGTACCGGGTTCGATTCCCAGGAGACGGACAATAATTTATGGAACTTTTTTCAGAACCAGAGACGCTCTCCTGGGTATTGAGATCGGATACCTAACCATCTCGGATAAGGGATAAATAGGAGGTCCATTGTGTAAAATGCGCACGTTAAAAATCCCACAGCAGTTGGAAATCGTAAAGAGTAGGCCATAATGTCGCTACCCTTGCAAAATAAAAAAAATTAGAAGCCTACTCCCCAAATATATTTACAGAATGTGTGATTTCTATAAACACACATTGGGATTCTCACCGGTGCTACGTAGTTCGTGCACTGTGCTGAGATCCTACTTGTGTGATGTAACTGAGGAGATCGGAGCACTGATGAAGTCCGTGTGCAATGAAGATAGTCCGTAAAACAAAGCCAAACCAAACCATGATCGCAATTACATCAACGTTTTTGTTTTTTTTAATAGAAAATACGGTTTTTCAAAACATCGCAAAATGTAATTTTATTGATCACTTTCTGCTGCATTTCATGACGGCGGTTCTCATTCTCCTGTGATCATTTACATTTTCCTTCAGAAGCAAATCAATGACATGCAAAGAGTGGCACGAAATCACAGAAGTTTCATCTATGATGCGCAATGATGCATTTCAGGATAAATATTTTTTTTTAAAATCCCACATATAGATTACAAATGTAGTATTCGCGTTGAAGAGTCCAGCAGGGCGGAAGGAATGCCGTTCCCCAAGGCTCGAAAAGGTACAATGATGACTGTTGGTGATATCCCTGTTTTGACCACAGGAGCTTATAGTGTTAGGGACATAGGAAATTACTGTAGATCAAAACATCAATAAAGCAATAAAGCTAAACATCCTTCAAGGGAACGCTGGAGTCTTGAATAAGGCATAAATATTCGCAACCAGACTCCAAGCTGAAAATATCACTGTGACCCGCATTCAAGAAACATATCTAAGGTAGATAATCTAACTCAGTAGAGTTGATTTAAGGTAATAGGATATCAGAATATAAGGGTAGACAGGGATGGATACAAACAGAACGATTTAATGCTGATGTACATCTATCTATCATCAGTAAGCTTTAGCTCCGCAAGGAGCATAGGTCTTCAACGAATACATGCTAATGCGACTGTATTTGCACACCACAAAGCATTTATTACTTTGGACCTTTGTTGTGCTCAAAAGGATGTTGTCCAATTCTCCTATCGTGTGACATGAGCTCAAACTTTTTCCATGATGAGGAAAGAGCTTGAACGTGGAAAAAGCTAAATTTATCTAGGTGTCGAACAAAGAAGTACTGGTATAAAGAAGAGGACAACAGATAGTTGGAGCAGACATTGCGATAGGTCATAGATGCACAAGATATTCAGCCCATCGAGGAAAACCCATGCAACCGGTAGCGATCGAAGTACCTGAAGATAATTGAATAATAACGGGTGGCTTCACCATCGCAAAAATTATCTTCTGACTTCCAAAGGAGCATACGTCGTCAATGAATTTATACTAGATCTTGCTGCCATGTGCGATTCGTTAACGGTCTTTATATGTCGTGTTTATTACTCTCTTATGGCTCCAGTTCCTTTCTCCATGTGTGTTTTCATCTCCTTTTACTTCTTTTAGCCTCATGAATAAGGTACCAGAGCAACTCTGGGAAGGTTAAAGGCGCCCGGCGGGAGGCTGACCCCAATACCCCTAGTGTGCCGTATGGTCAAGAAGATATGGGCCTAACAATATTTTCCCAATATGCCTGAATGGGCATGTCACGGGATCTACCTCTCTTACTCTGGTGATTCAACAAGAAGTCAATAAGAACGATGAATGTACAGTAGCTGGAGGAATGGAAATGAAAGGTTGGGCAATTGTCAGCTCCACGAGAGGAGAGCATCAAATAACCACACGACAGTTACTAAACCCTTTGAAGGAGAAATTGTGTGGTGGAGAGAAAAGCCTGAGACGGACCGCCAACTTTAAAGAGAAATAGTTGTAGGTTATGAGAGAGCTGACGGAGTAGACCAAGTTCAAATACAGATGCCATGTCATAGAGACGAACACCAAAATAGAATGTCAATTTCAGACTTTATTAAGCAATCAATTGTTCAAGTAAAACACTTGAAAAAACGAATGTAGTGATGAATTTCAACAACAGTATACAGAATGCTAAGATGCCAGAAGACTGGCTACATAGCTACCAACGGCCACTTCCTAAACCTGGTAAAGATCACACACTGCTTAGCAGCTATCGAATCATCACATTGCAGAATGTCTACGGCAAATTACTTGAGAAGATAGTGGCGAGACAATTAATGAACCACCTTGAAAATGCACACATTCTTCCTGATACCCTGGGCAGTTATAGATCAATAAAAGTGTCATTGGGTAACGCTGGAACATTTGCGTACGATGTATATGAGGGTTTCCATGGTAAACAAGAAACGGTGACTGTGGCAACTGACCTAGAGGATGCTTACAACAGTGTTGACTTTGCAACATTGATGAACTGTGTAAAGGAATGTGGTGTAAACCCATGGCTAACAAGGTGGATAGCAGCTGCATTAACTGAGAGAGCAGTTCCATTTCGCTTGGGAACATGGACATCAGAACCAATGCACATTTGCCAAGGATTACCCCAGGGTTCTCCATTATCACAGGTGCTGTTTAACATCTATACAGCAAACATAGCAGCAATCAAACTGTGACGAGTAATAGAAAAAAAGAGTCTACAGTATAATTTGACAGCTTATTGCAACCTAATAGCTGCCCTCTGATTTGCTAGATAAACAGGCATATATACCAACTGTCTATTTCTGCATCGTACCATTTTGTCCCGCCTTCTTTTCTTCGAACACGAGATAACGAAATGTGTACAAACTGCATGACCTGTCAGTCATAACAGTGAAGCAAATAAGGCTGTGTTCACCTCGTCCCCCACGCGAGCATCTGTCAATCATAATAGTTCTCAGACAGGCAAGCACATGGGAGAGACAAAAACACAGACCCTTTAAAAGTTTCGTACTCAGGAGAAGTTAGAAACCCATGGGCTCTTTGATCTTCAGAAGCAGGCATTCTACAAGGGAACCCGTTAGCCGAAGAGAAATTCTGTTGATGCCGGTCGAAAACTCCCGACGAGAAACCTCAAATACCGACCGTAAGTCTTTTATCTTGATACGCTTAGCATCTGAATTCTGGGTAACACCGGGACGCGAAATTAACGCATTCAGAGATCAGAGAATCCTAATGATATATATATATATATATATATATATATATATATATATATATATATATATATATATATATATATATATATATATATATATATACTGTTGTTTTCTTAACCCCATTGTAAGTTGTCAGCCAGAATTCGGAAGTATCTATCGCGCAGCCTTAAAATATTTCCTTGTGTGGTTTTCTTACTAGTTTTCGTGGAGATTTTATTTCTGAATTTTCTGGTAATTGATAATAGTGCTAAAGTTTTTGAGAAGTGATAGCTTTTAACATTTAATCTTCACTTAGATTTTTCTCGCTAGTCAAAGGAGTGAAATAAAGTAACGCGCAGCGATTTCATACCAGATATTCTATTAAAATGTTAAATCACGCCACTGTGGTAAAGTGGGATGTTATAAATATTTATAGGGGGACTTAGTGTACTGACTGAGATCAGCTGTGAAGGTATCTATATCTAATAAGAGTAGTGTATTATAGATAACCTTACTTGCTACCACATATGTATACCTCAGTCAGATATATTCTGGAATAGTGTGATGACTACGTTATATGTCTAGGGTATGTGTATGATGAAGTGTAAGTCATAACAACAACAGACAGATAAACAATTTAATTTATTCCACCACACTTGACAACACTGTGACACTCACATACATAAAACACTCTACGAGGATATCTTAAAGGAGTCACTGATAACTTTTCAAATAACAATATGTATTCAGTGCTGTCATGAAGGTATATGTGTCCTGATTCAAATACAAATGGAACCAGGAATCACAATCAATTTTAATTACAAGTTATATGTACAGAATTTCTCAATATGAATCTTGTAGTGACATATATTTTTAATAGTATCCTATGTGTGTCAGTTGTGTAGTAGTAATATGAGGTAATACTGGTTTTGTTTTGTTCAAGCTCTGTTGGTATTTGTCATCATGACTTCAATAGTTTGTCTTTATTGGAACTAGTATTGGAGATGTTCTCAGTTCCTGATATTAAAACAATTAAATTCCCCTCTTAATTGTATTTTACACTGTCATTTTAAGATGGGGGTACATAATGTTGAGCTCCATGGCCACACTCTCTTATCTTGCGTGATGACTGCAGAAAAAGGCTCCTCTGCTCGATTACTTTAATGAGTTCTGGAGCCACCCCACTGGTTGCTATATGGACCAAGGAGTATGCTGTCCACCTCTGGCTTCAGCAAAGCTCTGACCAGGTGCTGCTCAA
This sequence comes from Oreohelix idahoensis, assembly GCA_024509875.1. Lineage (NCBI taxonomy): Eukaryota > Metazoa > Mollusca > Gastropoda > Stylommatophora > Oreohelicidae > Oreohelix > Oreohelix idahoensis. Next base: position 192,066 of record JAMPIV010005655.1, read on the forward strand.
TAACTTTAAGACCACGGTCCCTGAAAACAAGAAGGATGCACCTTCTACGTCATAACTAATTTATACTCTCTTTCTACACTGAGCACAATACATCACAAACATTGAGTTCAGAGCGTTAGGCCAACTGTCAGCTTCATCTGAAATACTTTATACCAGTATTTCCCTCCCTAATGGTTACTACGCCTCTGCAATTCCAGCATTATTTCTGTCTAATCAATAATCTAGGTGTCAGTGTACGGTTTGGCCATTCCATGCAGTTTTACTTTCCTCCGACACCTTCTGTTCAGGCTGGAGCATTATAGTCTTTACATCATGTTCGCTACTGAACTACACATATATACAGGCATAAATTAACAAGTTACATTCAATTTTCATTAAAAGATATTGAATATTTCAAGCTTACCACAATTCATAGAATAATAAACAGTTTCGTTGACTGGCAATGAATATAGCACAACTCCGATCTGCCGATGTCCCAGGCTTTATTTTATAAAAATATACACTGGTGCTCAACGCACTGCTTCTTAGTAGGATTATTACAAGATGTGGCAATGAACTGACGCTCTGAATCGAGTATATTCGCAGCTCTACCCAATGAAACCACGTCTACACATCTTTTCAAAAAAGTACCCCTTCTATTCGTTTCCTATAACAACACAAGATAGTATTTATAGCCCGACCAATCGTGTTTAGTCTTACATTTGTTGCGCTCCAATCAATTTGGAGTTAACATGATAGGCTATTTCCGTAACGTAAGGTTTTTTCAAACACGTTATAAAAAAATTTTATGAGCAGAAATGATTTCATGCTGTCAGGCACCCCCACTATTTTATTTTGGTTATAATTTATTAATTCCTAGACTATTTGCGTAACGTTTTACATATTCTTTGTCAGCAAGCCCTAAGGAACCCAAATATACAAATTTAAAAGAGCTAAGTGGCTGCGTTCAAAATATGCAATTTCTTCTACCTCCTGTTTCGAAGATGTGCTGTCTGGGTACTGTAATGTTTTCAAACGTAAACCCATCTAATGTCATCTTTTCTAATAAGCGTTTTCCAGGTTTTTTAAAACCTAACTCTGGGATGGGTAGTGTATTTATCACTGTCCGTCTGAAAAAAAAGTTAGTGCATGTGGCCTTACACGCGTGATGGCAGCAATTGTGTATCGCGCGACGCGTGTTTAGTGTTGCATGTGTCCTTGCTTTCATTCGCCCCTCTCTCTCTCTCTCCTGCTTTATCTGTCTTTTTAGTTACGCCGTGTATAAAATGGAATGAATGAGATATTAAATTTAGGTCATAGATCAGCTTGCGTATCTCAAGTTTAGTACACGTTTCATTGAAGAAAGCGGGTAATAATATAGTAGGCTTTTACTATCAACGTGAAAGCGTTACAATTTGCAGACGAAGCAGAAAACAAGGGGGATTTCGAGTACAGTCATTGTGACAGCACTGTTATTTTACCATTGCTCTTTTCTTTATTAAATGTATTTGTTAGGCTTCATATTTACCTGATAATTTATATATGTGGATTAGAATATTCCACGACAGCCACCCGCATACATTAGACCGTAATGATGTTAACAGTATAGGCAGACGCAACACTTAATCTCTACAGGAGAGAAAAAAACCGGACGGTTTAGCTGACTGGACTTATAGGCAATGAAGCGACTGATAGGGGGAGTCTAGATTACACGTTATATTTCATTTGTGCATATTTGTCATTATAGTGTCTATTATTTTAATACCAAACGACGAACAAACAGACGCCGAAAGTTTAATAACTATTTAATGACAGACGATCATTGTTTAGGGAGCGCGTATGGAGAGATTAAATAATAACTAACATTGTACGCTTAACGCCGGCGCAAGCAGGGGCGGGCGAATTAACATAATTCAGTCCGACCAAAATTAGCACCAGCGGCATCTGTTAACTTGTAGGCGTAAGTTTAATCAGGACTGATGGATTGGAGAAGAGATCGTCTTGTTCCGTCTGTGTGTAGGTATAGGATTAGCATATTTTTTATATAATTGTTTCTTGTATTCTTCGCAGAACTGATCATAAGGGCAGCCAGTGGTCTTTTTCTTTTTTGGATTTGTTATTTTTTCCTATTCTTGGCTTGTGCGTCACCAATTTCATTTGTGAACGGACACTTGCCATGGAGTATTGGAGGACAATACATTTTTAACACTGGACTGACCAAATCAAGATTTACAGTATATTTGTACCAGCCACAAGTGGTGAACTTTATTTTATCCCGACTCCTGATAGTCGTAATTCAAAGGTAGTATACCTCTCTAAATACCTACGCTGTGCAGAATCGGCGCTTTTAGCACAGAGTTGGCTAATAGAAGAACCATCATCATCATATAAACATTATTTTTAGAAACCAGATGTTTCCCAATACTGGAAGTATTTATTCCCCGTTAAAGAGTGAACCTCAAGAACTCTCACAGTTTTAACTATTTGTAATAACACTTCTAGGAGAAGCACCATATTAGGCGTTCACTTCATTTAACTAAGTTCTGGGGATGGACTGGGGCCCATTTGGATGTGCGACAACTGGAGTGACATAAATTTAAACGAAAATAGATAATATATTCATGGAGTAATTCTATTACCAAGGGATATTACAGACCTACCATACCAGGCGATTAGGTAAGAGTGAGAATGTCCACCGTTTGAAAGAGTGTGCGAGTATTTTCTTGTTTGCGAGAAAACTATCCATATCTCTGAATTGTCTAAAAGTTTGTTTATTTTACTGGGTCTCTTAGAGTGCCACTACTGTTCATTCTGTAATATAGTGCTAACATTCAACCTTTGGGTTAATCATATTTTTAGGGTTTGTTTATCTCCATTCAGGGGCAGGTGTACTTTTTCTGCTTTATTTCATATGCATGTAAATGACTCTTTGATCTTTTCCTTTAGATATTTTGATGTTGTCGAGTTTAAAGGATAATAAACTACAAACAAACTTACCTTTGTGCGTTGGTCAGACCCATATCCATTTATCCTTCGTTTTTTTTCACGTTTGCGTGTCTTGTTGTCACATAGCTGTGTGTGTGTGTGTGTAGAGAGAAACTTATCTATTTTTGATAGTGAGGTAAAAGCTGTCTTGCAACAAAGTACAGTCGTACGGATAGGCTTGAGGAGACAACCTAATCACTCCAGAGGCATTTCTTTTCACTCAATCTACCACCTGTCAAAAATCTATTTTCTATACCTTCTCGCGTATCTGTCGACATCCACTCTACTCCCACGGGCCAATTAGAACAATTTACCTTCCGTACGACACCGCCCAACAGGTTTGGGATGAAAATTGTCTTTTGCCAATGACTCACTCATTCACAGGACTGGTTCAGATAGAAATAAAATAGTTAAAAACATACATGAGACACATCTAGCAGTTTCTAAATGGTGCGACGAAACCAGCTCCAAAGTCAATCCCAACAAAGCCTGTGTGCTTTGGTGCTCTTTGAATAATTCCATATTGAAAGCAGATCTTCCAGACTGTAGCGTAGCAAATGTTGCGTAAGTATTATATGTGTTGATAAATGTTCTGTGGAGGATGTCGCATTTGCCACACAACGTTGAGGGTGTTGTAATTCATCTGCTCCTCTCAAGGTATGATAATCCTGGCCTTTGCAGAGTAGTGTGCCACCCTCAGACACCAGAGATGATGAGGCGTCGTAACTTGGTGTCTGTAGTCTGGTTTAAGTGTGATGTAGATGTGTATACAGACAGTGAGCATTACGAACAAGTCAATCCACACAATGACGTCACGTTAACTCACGATGTGAAAAGTCAATGATGCTTGCAACAGCTAGTGACGGTTTTGTATAATTTATTATAAACGCCACAATGACGAAGTGTGTAGACATAAACAAGCAGGTACATCATAGGTACGATCAAACAGTCATTATTACATATGTAGACAATTCAACTGGCACAGCAGACAGCATCAAAATAATGTGCATCATCTGCCTTTTAGGATATCATAAAGCCGCTGTACATGTAGTCAGGTAGTAAACTTCAACCTTTCCATAAGAGCTATTAGATATCAACTAGGAGATTAAATATGGTCTCCTCGATTTGACCTCAACAAGACAGGCATGTCTTTTGAGCGCCACATTATCGTCCTCTATGTTCCTTATACAGCAAAGGTATCAAACCTAGATCCATCAACAAAGTTCAGGAAGCAAATAGTCCGTAGGACAGGCATCAATCGATGCGTGACAATCTAAGTGGATCGTGAGCTGAGCCAACTAGTCATATCGTAGACTTTAGAATAAGGCAGGCTAAGCAAAAGTCAACATCACAAGATGGCGATAAAGTTACTCAGCCAAAAAAGGGATTTAATTACCTGTTTATAAGGAATTAAATGAATAATCACATATGCCTCCAGGCATTAGGAATAACGCAGAGATATATCATCTAAAGATAGGAACAACAATCATGAGGACTCCTTCCTGAATAAACTAAGCGAAGACTAGCACATAGCTACGTCTCGCCTTCACAGCTTCTCAACACAGACTACAGACACCAAGTTACTACGCCTCATCATCCCTGGTGTCTGAGGGTGGCACACTACTCCGCAAAGGCCAGGATTATCATACCTTGAGAGGAGCAGATGAATTACAACACCCTCAACGTTGTGTGGCAAATGCGACATCCTCCACAGAACATTTATCAACACATATAATACTTACGCAACATTTGCTACGCTACACAGACATTTCTCTCAGTGGACAGAAAATTGAAAGGCAGAACAAGTAGAAATACCTTGGAGTAACATTCGATCCTGGGCTATCATATAAGCCCCGTGGTGATCATATCATACAGAAGTACCAAGAGTAGTCTGGCCGCCCTAACAACAAGGGCTGCAGCGCACCTAGAGCAGAAACTACTATTTTCCCTGTATCATTAGCTGGTCTTATCTATAGTCGAGTATGGCCTGAGAAAAGTCACGCTGTCAAAAACGAAAAGATGCGTATCGTCTTGGGCTGCGTACGAGATTCCACTATTGTGACGATGCATCACATGCTTGGATTGCTGTCAATTAGATCCAGATATACGATGGCCCAGGTAAAAGCGAATATGCGTGTAACCACAGACAAAAGTCATCCCCTGCATGGGAACATAGCTGATATCAAAGGAGACAGAATAAAGAGGGCGGGGGGAATGTCATGGATGGCGTAGGCAAAGGAGACTATTAGACAGGTGACCCCCAGTTAAAAATATATTCAAGGGAGAAGAGTGGAGTATGTCAGATGAAAGACGGATGAACTACCAGCAAGTCATCATCAGCCTTGGTAGAGAATGTAAAACTTGGGCCAATGGGAGAGCAGAGCTAGAAATTGATTAGCTTATAAATGATAATGCTGGTGATGATGATGCCATTGTGTAGACTGTTGGGTCTATAATCTGTGGCAATAAATCAGGGTGGGGCTACTCTGCTAGACTAAAGGGCAGAACCGTTGCTGATCATAGCGGGGCTTACATGATAACAACCTCCAGTGTGAGAATGGGGGTAGAGGCAGTTACTGCTGCCTTAAGATGGCTGTCTGAGACTTTATTAACAATGGCAGTTATTGTATCAGACTCACAATCCATGCTTCGAAGGGTCCAAAATGGCATTCTTCGACATGAATGGATAATCTCCATAGATGCATCGAGTCTTCAAGAACTGATATGGATCTACTGCCCTGGTCATGCCGGGGTACGTGGCAATGACAGAGCTGACAGACTAGCTTCAAGAACACCCGTAAAAGGTGCATTGACCATGGAGAAGGAAGAAATACTGAGGGCAATTCATGTTCGTCTATTAGAAAATGACACTGAGATCAATGAATCAACAGGTCTATGACTGCTGGAATTTGGCATCAAACGTAAGACCAGCAGGGATGGACGTATGAGAGGACGCATCCACCGTGTATTCAACCAGTGCGCAACAGGAACAATTAGCATTCATACCGACATTTGCTGATGGAGACTGAGCACCTATGGGTTTGCCCGGAGTGCAATGACGTCGATTCTGATTAACATTAACACTAACATTAACAAAACTTTTCTGTAGAAGCGCTATTGTTCTATTTTTAATTTCCACAGTGCCAAAACTCCAAAAAATATCTGGCATGTATTTGTTTCCGAACTGGACAAACAAACTAAAGGCTGTATTAAAATGGTTTTCACCTGAAAGTGTCAAAAGACTGTTTAAATTGCTTGCAACAATGATGTGAATATCAAAGACCGAGTTTCCATCCTAAAGGATAACAATACATAACTACAAACACAAAGACATTAAACAAATAGAACCAAATACAATAACATAATTCAGTCACGTCGACTTTGTTCCGGCAAAGACGCATTAGGTGGCTTTTGTATCACCTGAAGGTAAACATAATAAAGATTGAGTTTCTATAGGAATTTTAATGCCAGAGTTGGAAATGACCATGCTAGATGGGGTGGAGTTATCGGAAGATATGGAGAAGATACTCTCAATGACAATGGAAAGCGACTCCTTAGATTCTGCAGTGAGCAGAATCTGATCATTACAAACACAAAGTTCCCCCATAAGCGCATACATGCATACACTAGATGTGAACCAACCAAGAATGAGAAGTCAGTGATCGACTATGCCATTGTTCGGAGAAGCTCATTCAGATATGTCCGAGATGCAAGAGTCTGTAGGGGGCCAGAGATTGGAAGTGATCACTACCTGCTAACAATCAAACGAACAACTGAAAGAGTTGCTCAGCCTAGGAACTGCCCAACATCACGCAAAAAACCAAGTAAACGAGCAGGAGAAATGAGCATTAGGACCTACAAGCTGAGAGAGCCAGAAATTAAGACCAGATATCAGGGGCTTATTGCTACAGCAGTGAGCAACACAGAAGAACGACCTGATGACTTGGAAACCCTCTGGAATAAATTCAAGGATATCATAAAGACAGCTGCTGCAGAAGCATGCGGTGAAGTCCGACTTGGGAACCAGAGAAAGAGGACACCTTGGTGGACAGAGGAAGTCAAAGAGAAAATAAGAGAGAAGAAAATGGCATGGAAACAATACTTAGGAGCTAAAAACACAATAGGACAAATGGAAAAATATAGAGAATATGTGACACTCAGAACAGAAGCAAAGAACAAAGTGCTAGCAGCAAAACAGAAGTCCTGGGAAGAATTTGGAGAAAAGCTAGAAAAAGATGCACAAGAAAACCAGAAATTGTTCTATAAGACCCTAAAGAACATGAGGAAAGAAAAACAATGCCCTCTCAAATTTATAAAGGACAAGCAAGGCAAATTGCTTACTGCCCCGAAGGAAGTAATGGAAAGATGGAAAGAATATTTCTCAGAACTCCTGGATGGTGAGCATGGTGAAGCATCAGAAATGATAACCACTAGCACAGAAGAGAAAACCAATGATGGTGAAGATGACATAAAGATGGAAGAACTGAGGGCAGCACTAGAGAAAATCAAGATGGGCAAAGCAGCAGGGCATGATGGTATAACACCAGAAATGGTTAAGTACATGGGAGCATCAGGCGACCTATTACTCTTAAAGGTCCTACAGGCAGCATGGTGCAACAAGACCATACCAAAGGATTGGGAGATTGCCATCATAACACCAATTTTCAAAAAGGGTGACAATCGACAATGTGGAAACCATAGAGGCATATCCCTTCTCAGTGTCCCTGGTAAAATCTACTCTAGAATCCTAGAGCAGAGACTCCGACGCCTAGCTGAGCCACAATTGGATGAGGTCCAGTGCGGATTCCGAGCAAACCGAAGTACTCAAGACCTAATCTTCACACTCAGACAGCTGAGTGAAAAGGCCCTTGAGTATAAGAGTGAGATCCATCTTTGTTTCATAGATCTGGAAAAGGCGTTTGACAGGGTCCCCTGGAGCAAACTTTGGGACTGTTTGGCAAGGAAGAATATTCCAGCACCTCTGATTCATGCTATACAGAGCTTCTACAAGTCTTGCAGAAATTATGTGAGGACAGCAAACCATAAGTCAGAAGAGTTCAGGACCACCACTGGTGTAAGACAAGGTGATATCCTATCACCTTACCTCTTCATACTCCTTATGGACGATGTCATCAAGGCATGTAAGGAGAGAACAAGAAAGTATTCAGTGGGGTACTGGAAGATGAGACAGGTCTATATTTCGGAGCTGGCATTTGCTGATGATGTTGCCCTGATTGCTAAATCAGAGGCACATCTCCAATCCAACCTGCAAGTCTGGAAGGAAGAGCTGGAGAAGAGAGGGATGGTCATAAGCAGCTCTAAAACAAAATCCATGGTGATATCACGAGAAGAAAGAAAACATCAGATTAAGTTGGGAGAACAGGTCCTGGAGCAGGTCGACCACTTTAAATATCTCGGAGCTATTATAGACCGAAAGGGAGGCATCAAAGAAGAGTTGGCCACTCGAAAAGCAGCGGCTGGGAGACTTTTTCAGGCCATAAATCGTGGATTCCTCAGCAAGAAAGAGGTTGGTAAGAAAACGAAGATGGCTGTATACCGCTCCACCTATGTCCCAGTCTTGACATATGGATGCGAGTCGTGGGCAATGACTACAACCCACAAAAGCCAGATCCAAACCTCAGAAATGAGGTATCTGAGGAAAGTGGTTGAAGTAACAAGAAGAGACATGGTCCGCAACCAGACGATCCGTCAAGGCCTAAAATCCCATCCGCTGCAGACCCAAATAGAACAGTCCCAACTAAGATGGTTTGGCCAGGTCTGCAGAATGGGAGAAGATCGGCTACCACCACAAGCATGGGAAACAAAAGAGCCAGGGATCCAGACCTCCAGGACGACCCAGAGTCCGCTGGGAGGACAACATTAGACAATCTTTGAAGGACCGAGGACTAGAATGGAACCAGGCCAGGAAGAAGACAGCTGATAGAATGGTCTGGCGCTCTCTCTTCCAAACCTCTACACCTCACGGTAGAATGGGAACGACTAAGTAAGTAAGTAAGTAAGAGTTTCTATAGGATAGATCAAACAAGGTTTTATCAATTGTTTTCTCACGCTGAGAACTAAATTTATATTTAACTGAGATATACGATACATTTAACAGTCTTTTGAACTACTGCTGTCATGTACACGTGTTGTTCGTGGGGTTTCCTGGTGAGAAAAGGATTAGTGCGTTCTCGTTCATGTCAACAGAGGTATACCGATATGAGATTATGGTGTCGATTGGCTGAACGTTTATTTCTACAGGTGCAGAAGGTGACAAAGAAGCTACGTGACCTACTGGTGTGAATTAAAATGTGTCCCATAAGTTACGGGATCTACTGACTTGAACTAAAATGTGTCAAATAAGTTACAGGACCAACTGATGTGAACTAAAATGTGTCAAATAAGTTACAGGACCTACTGAAGTGAACTCAAAATTGTCAATAAGTTACAGTACCTACTGATGTGAACTTAAAGGGGTCAATAAGTTACAGGTCCTACTGGTGTGAACTTAAAGGTGTCAAATAATTTACGGAACCTACTGATGTGGACTGAATATGTGTGACGTACGTCTAGTTCGACAAGTGAATTTTCCCTGATTTGATGGATGGTTAAAGGGACTTTAGCTTTTCATAACATTGGAACCCCTGAACATTTGTTGTAACTTTTTGGTTTCGCCAGAGCGAACCGATTCCACCGGGACTCATTTTGTAGGCGGCATGAGATCTAAAGACACTGAGACGATCCCCGAGCAGAGAAGCTAGTTTCTCGCAGGTATTTATCATCTCCGCGCGAACACTAAACCGCTCGCAAGATGGACCAGAGCGGTCAGAAGAAAGACACTGGGGGGATCTCAGGAAGGACGGGCGGCATGCTATCAAAGACAGTAGTGGTCCCTGAAACGATTTCGCATCTCGGTGTTAAACACGGAACCGATCGCAGTGGGAGCGAACAGGGAAAGCCGACGCAAGCAGCGAGCGAAGATACGAGAGGCCAGGGGCGGCTTCTCTCTTTGGTCTAGCGGTCAGATCCCAAATGTCTTCTGAGATCTAAAAAGCTGTCAAGTTTCTCATGTCCCACTCATCTTTCATTTCATTCTAGATATATACAGACCTCGTAGAAATACACTTTATCACTCGCTGGCCAGAACTTAACGGAAGCACTAGCTATATTTGAAATCTTGCTAGATTTTCCCATGGATTTTATACATATTTGCAGTGAATTCTATTCTGTGCAAAGCGGTAATATATATATTGTGTAAAGTGATCAGTGGTCTAGTTCAGTCATTCTATTTCACTGGATTTTGTGTTAATTTAAATCTATTAAATTAAACCGTCTCAATAAATCCAGTTGTAAATGTAATGATATACCTGCTATATTATTTCCAAAAGATAATAGATGTTAAATGCTTAAATTAACTTTTAAAGTCGCGAAGTAATTTATAATTAATAAATTTAGTTAAGTCATATATTTATAAGAGTTTGTTTTAACCACTAAAACTCGCGCAGTGTTTATTAAATACATAATTAAATACGCGAGCGTATATAAAATAGTCTTAACGGGAAATTCATCGCGCTTTAGAAGGTTATTTGTTTTTCGGTATATTACATGTCTTTTTTTCTTTCATACAGAATGATCGTAACCTGTGCGATCCCAGCATTAAGAAAGCAATAAAGAAATCAATCTAAGCAAAGCAAAGCATAAACAGTGTGTAGAGTTCCCCTGACGCAGAACTTGTTGAGCCTGTGTAAATTTTTAATCTTTGAGGCGATTCTATGTTTGGAATTCCGCTATCTAACTTATAGCAAAGAAAGCACACCCAAAGACAAATTTAATGCACCATCAAGCAAATTAAGTCGTAACGGGAAGAAGAACACTGGCCCGAGCTTTTGTTAGTTTACTGACACAGAGAGAGAATTCATATTTTCCTGAACAGTAATGTGACTAGTTTTCTCACAGGACTTAAGCCATACCTCACGGATAAAGTGTACCAGCACGCTAAAGAATTTTATTATCAGCGGCAAAGTCAAATAGACCACACCATCCTCACCCCGGTATCAGAGACCGTGCCCACCCATAGAAACTTTTATTAAGAAAAGAGACACAACTACAGATTCATTTTCCAGCGGTTACGGGATCCTTTTATGTGCTGACCGCCTACCCGCTAATCTGGGGCTAGAACTTGAACAAACACTCATACATTTAGATTGAGGTGTAACTGCTGTTGTGTTATTCTATGGAGTGCAAGATTTTTTCACAATCGGTAAGTGAGAGCAAGATGAGTGAAGGCCTTTACTAGCGCGTGTATGAATGACAGGAAATTAATTCTTTTGTGTAACCATTTTGTTAACTTGCTTACCTAATAATATATATCTTTTCTGTATACCCTACATTGTTCCTTTAAGTGGGATAGTTGATAATTTGTTAACCCTGTTTAAAACCCCCTCCTTTTCATTTGCTTAGTAAAGGGAAGAACAATTGGGAAGAACAGGATTTCTTTCTACCACCTATACCTAATTTTGTAACACCTCTTTTCAGAGTAATTAACTTTACTGTTAGGTTAACTTACCTACGTTCCTGATAACTATCTATCTTTGGACTGGGTTTATCTTTGTCTAATAAGCGGGACGGGCTTAGTCGATACCAATCTTCTTTAACCCCCCCCCCCTCCCTACCTTGTTATTTGCATTTTTCTGTAAATTTTGATAATTCTTGTTGTAAACAATTGATTATTTTAGTAATTGTCTTTTTTAACTTTAATAAACATCATAAACTTAATCGTTACGGTGTTGGACTACCCAAAGCCCATAAAAATTCCCCTATTTGTTTAAGATAGTTGTATCCATGTCGTCTGTGTGTTTGAAGCACCAAATCGGTGTGAGCGCAGATGTGTGTTTGGAAAACTGGCAAATAATTGTTTGACCAGGAGAGTGGAAGAGAAGATTGAGAGAAACGATTTGTCGTAAATAAGTCTGTCTTTACTCTCCTCCAGCACTCTGTGGAGCATCATATTTAATCTCTACATTTCTATCACGAGTTTTCACCATCATTATACTCTCTAAACCGGACTACTATTTTTAAGACTCTTTCTCTCAAAATAAATTTACGACAATATGTCAAATACGTCCGGTCCTATTGATGTTAACTAAAAGATGTCAAATAAGCTACGGGACCTACTGCTGTGAACTGAAGGTGTCAAATAAGCTACGAAACCTAATGACGGGAACTGAAAGTGTCAAAAAAGCTACGGGACCTACTGCCGTGATCTGAACATGTCAAATAAGTTACAGGGCCTACTGCCATGAACTGAAGGTGTCAAATAAACTAAGAGACCTACTGACGTGAACTGAAGGTGTCAAATAAGCTAGAGAATCTACTGACGTCTAAAGGTGTCAAATATTTTAAACAATATTTTGGAGTTTTGCTTTCTTTTAGCAAAGTGCGCCTCGTTCAACTTAGACACACGGTCTGTCGGTTATATTAGAGTGCATTTCCAAAAATAAAAGACAACGTGATCTGAATATCTTCTTCTTTCTTCCGTCCTTAGCCAAAGACCGACCAAGCAGTCAGAGGCCATCACGCCTTGTGGCGTCTTAAGGGCAACAGCAGATTGATTTTCTCTGTTGTAGTTTCCCATCACGCCTAGCGGCGTCTTTAGGGCAACAACAAATAGATCCATCTGCCGTTGTTTCCGTAATCGGTGTGACAAGCCAACAGGTGATCAGCCCATTGGGCGGATCTGAATATAATAGGTGTCAAATAAGCTACGGGACCTTGTCATGAACCATTTATCATGGAGAACACTCCACGGGTTACACCACTGCGGTGTGGATTTATAATAACAAATACAGGCTCGTTATTCCAAGAGTATGACCACACAACAATGGCTGACATATGTAATAAACACCTCCAACAGGTACTTCCCTTTAATAATCTACACACAGAATAAGGCCTCACACGGCCATCAAACGCTTCATATACAATAATGAAAAAAAACACTGTAAACTAGCCTTATCAGCTTAAACCATCACCTTCAAACACGAAGGCACGAATTATACCAAAATCACTGCTGTGAATATCGCTCACCTGAGCGGCAAAACTATTACAATGACACACTCAAATCATCGACATCTTATTAAACTACGGCCTGTAGATAATACGATCTAGACCCTACACTGCTCAAATTACAACTTAATTATCACCATGGTCCGAAAATATGGCAGGCACTCAGTATACTGTCCACAATATAAACCATACAGCGATCTCGCTGGCATAAGAAGAAATATGTCTATCCTGTACGAAGGCTAGTTCTCACTGACCAGTTTTGCGCTCTTTTACGGTATGAAATAAGTACAGGACCTACTGATATGAACTAAACGGTGTCAAATAAGCTACATGGCACACTGATATTAACTTAAAGGTGTCAAATAAGCTAAGGGACCTATTAATGAGACTTAAAAGGTGCCAAATACGCTGCGTGACCTACTGATTAATTAACAGTTGTCATATAAGCCACGGGACTTCTTCTTCTTCTTTGATCCTTAGCCGCCGACCGTCAAAGCAGTCAGTGGTCATTACGCCTGGTGGCGTCTTGTAGGGCAACAACAAATTGATTCCACTTTGCTCGGTCGGAGGCCATCATTCGTACAGTGCCCCAACTCTGGTTCATTCTTTGCATCCAAGCCTCCACAGTCCTCCGCCAAGTTGTTTTTGGTCGGCCTCTCTTTCGTTTTCCTTCAGGGGTCCATAGCATAGCTGTTATTGTGATGGCATCGGGGTCTCTTCTGAGGACATGGCCAACCCCGCTCCAGCGTCTGCCAGCTATGATGGTGTGCATGTCTTCTTGCTTGCTCCGAGTAAGCAGATCTTGGTTGGTGATGGTATTCGGCCAAAAGATTCAGAGAGTTTTTCTTAGGCGTGTTGTGTGAAAAGAGGACAATTTCGACATTTCCTTCTCTGTAACTCTCCAGCTCTCCGCGCCATAGAGAAGCACAGAAAGCACACAGCTCTGATATAATCCTAATTTTGTGCTTGTGCTGCACTGAGAGGACTTCCAGATGTTGTTTAGACTAAAAAAGGCTGTTCTTGCTTTGTTCCTTCTATTGTTGATGTCTCTGCTTGCTCCGCCGTCTGGTGTTACTATGCATCCTAGGTATGTGAAGGCATCTGTCTGTTCCAGTTGCTCATTCCTTACTGATATGGGCTCAGGGTTGCTCACATTGAGCGTCATGACCTTTGTCTTCTTTAGGTTGATGTTCAAGCCCACTTGTTGGCTATACGTATTAAGTCTATCCGTTTTTTCCTGGATGTGTTGATGTGAATGTGCTAGCAGTGCAATGTCATCTGCATATTCCAGATCTTCCAATGTAGAAAATGTAGTCCATTTTATTCCTCTAGGATTGCCCTCTGTTGTCTGGCGCATCACCCAGTCTATGACTGTTAAAAATAGAGTGGTTCATAAGGGGCATCCCTGTCGTACTCCTGTCTTCACTTCAAAGGTTAGGTTGCTCTGCCCATACTACACGTGAAGTTGGCATAAAGGCTTTTAATGATTGACACTATGCAGCTTGGAATTCCATAAGCCCTCAGTATTTTCTATAAACTGTCCCTATGTATACTGTCAAAAGCCTTTTCAAAATCAACGAAATTAATGTACAGCTGTCTTTGCCATTCTGAGCACTGTTCTATAATGTTCCTGAGGGTAAATATACTGCTCGTCAAAAGTCAAGGGCCACTTAGAAAAACCTTTGTTGAAACCATAAAACAAATCTGATATAAACGTAATTGGTATCAGTCAAAACGGCATTTATTGAATACCAAATTGACATGTCACGTAAAGAAATGGAAACACACATTCAAACGCAATAAAGCTGTGAAGTGTGTCACCCACCTTTTCAAAAGTCACACAATTGATATTGGACAAATAGACATTTCAAAATCGGGTATGACCACCGTTTGCAGCAAGGCATTCAAAACAGCGTAGACGCATCGTGTCCACAAGGGTCCGAAGAGTATCCCGAGGAACAGCTTGCCATTCCTTAAGCAGAAATGCAGTCAGCTGTGCAACATCCATTGGCAGGGGGTGATTTGTTGACAATCTTCGACCAAGGACATCCCAGAGGTGCTCAATCGGAGAAAGGTCAGCTGAATGAGCTGGCCACGCCATCCAGATGATCCCATGTTGCTGAATAAACTCATTCACCACTCGAGCTCGATGGGGTCGAGCGTTATCATCTTGGAGGATGGCATTACCACCTATGGCCTCCAGAGCAGGCTGAACAATTGGTCTCAAGATTTCGTTCTGGTATCTTGGGCCGGTCAAGTTGCCTTGGATGATGTAGAGTGGGGTCCTGCCGTGTCTGTAGAAGCCTCCCTAGAACATGACAGAACCCCTACCATAACGATCCACCTCTCGAATTGTGTCATCAGTAAATCGCTCTCCTGGTCGTCTCCAAACTCGAATCCTGCCATCATTGAATGACACAGTGAAGCGAGATTCATCAGTGAAGAGAACTTGACTCCATTGTTGCCTTGTCCATCGGATGTGCTCGCGACACCAAGCAACACGGGCTCTGCGATGACCAGGAGTAAGAGGGATTCTGACTGCAGGACGTCGAGCAGCCAGTCCAAATTCATGTAAACGTCTGCGAATGGTGCTTTGACAGACATTAACGTTTACAGTTTGTCTCAGCTGACATCTTAGAGTGGAACAAGTCACTGTTCGATGGCGCAGGGCTGACAACAAGAGGTACCGGTCATCATGTCTATTGGTGCATTTAGGGCGATCTCGCCGGTGGCGATCCTCCACACTTCCTGTGGCCTGAAATCTCTCCAAAATTCTTTGGATAGTAGAGTGTGACACTGCAAGCCGTCTAGCAACCTCACGGACAGATAAACCACTTTCAACCCACGCTATAGCCCTCATTCTTTGTAAGGTGTCAAGACTTCTTCTCGGTGGCATAGTTTTTGCAAGTGATGAAACTACCCTAAGTCTGCTGATTGTAAAACAAATTAAGAGTGAACTCTGTTCACGAAAAGTCGCCATTGCACGTGGAATGTCAATCAGCACGATTACTTCACCTGTTTGGTTGTACGGAAGTTTGAAAAAAAAAATATTAAAAATGTGAATTTATGGTCAGCAAACCAAAATGCACGTGATCACCATGGTTGTCGGTGAGTTGTTTTTATGCTTAACGTGCATAGAGGACTGTCAGAGGAAGATATTGCACCCATTTTTGCTAAAAACTTCCTTTATTTAATCATTCTATGCGCTTATATAAAAGTGTATTGAAAATAATAGGGTGGCCCTTGACTTTTGACGAGTAGCATATATTTACGGGACTTACTGATATCAACTTAAAAGTAGCAGATAAGATACGAGACCTGCTGATGTGAGCTCACATGTGTTGGAAAAGCTATGATTGTGACCTAAAAATTGTTAAACAAGCCACACAAGCTACTGAATGATCCAGAAGATGCCAAAGACGTACTGAAAACATCACGTGATCTAGAAGGTGCATAACAACCCACAGAACCTACCACCTTCGCCGTCAATATTCCAATGTTGAATTTTTAAACGTGCATCGAAGCGAGCAAAAGAGCAGAAGTGTTAACAAATAATGCATGTGTCAATCGTTCTAGATCTATTGTGACTTCGTCGTTTGCGTAGTGAATTACTGATGTTACGATTATTATTTGTTCTTGTGTTTTACTTTAGAAGGTTCATACTTTGCTTCTCGCATAAAGCTAGTAAGTAAAGCGGCAATATTTACAAGATAAGGACTGTCGGAGTAATGTAAACAAGGTACCTTTAAATAGAAGAAATAGCGTCCAATCAGATTCGCACATTTTGTGCAAGCTCGCAAATGTTCCAGCGTTACCCCATGTTACTTTTATTGGTCTTTAACTGCTAGGGAGTCAGGGAGGATGTATGTATTTTCAAGGTGGTTCATTGTCTCGCCACTATCTTCTCAAGAAATATTCCTTAGACATTCTGCAATGTGATGATTCGATAACTGCTAAGCAGTGTGGGGTTTTTATTAGGTTTAGGAAGTGACCGTAGGTAATTATGTAGCCAGTTTTCCGGCATCTCAGCATTCTGTATACTCGAGTTGAAATCCATCACTACATGCATAATGCCTCTGTCATCAAGCTCTTTGATGTGTTGATACTGTACACCATCAGGACCAGGAGCAGTGTTTCTACTTGTTTTTAACGTATACATAACGTTTTCGTCAGATATGAGGTCGAAATATATCTGGCGTCTGATTCCATTTTCCAGCACACGATTCCTAATCTCTTGACGGGCAGCTTTATCACCTTTATCCGTCTAAGTGATATACCGACTGAGTAATGCACGTCCTTTATCTTCATCGGTCTACAGACTCATTCTCGCGGAGCTCAGAATATTAGGTATGGGTTGGCTTATATTGTTCCTATTCATTCGTCGATGTAAGGACCAGAATATTAGTTATGGGTTGGCTTATAGTGTTTCTATTCATTCGTCGATGTAAGGACCATAATTTCTGTAAGGTCCTTTCCGTGCCCACTTGTGTCACGAAGGCTTTCCACACTTGGTCCTTGGCTTCAACCCCTTCGTTATTCATTGTACTTCTCTTTCGTACTTTCGTCTATTCTTTCGTCGTTCTTTCCTTTTCTTTCCATGTCTTCTCTACATCCTCAATCCACCAGGGTGGTTGAGTGAAAGGTGTTCTAGCTGTCTTTGTCCTGTCATTTTGACGCAATATATGTAGAGGGCTATAACAGTCACGTGAGCCTGCAGGGTACTTAAAGTGTGTTTAGGCCTCCTGTGTCTGGTTACCCTCCCTTTTGCAATAAATAAATAAGCATATGGATTGAACAAGCAGAAACACTCGAATAAACTTACGACGTAACAGCCAGACAGCCAGCTAGCGGTCTTTCACATAAATTTACTTCTGTACGGCTAATACAAATGTGAGCCCTAGCCCCCAAATTAAAAAAAAAAGGACAGAGATAACAGCCCATTGGTAAAAATGTTTTAAAAATGTGCACAATATACCCCACTTACAACGGAGAGATCACACCTCTTGTCAGGTTGCGACGTGATGTCGAATGTCGGAAATAAGTGGAAAAACAAATATAACCATGTGATTTTTAAGCAGCAGAGTTAGAGAGGTTAGGGGAAGGCATCCAATTTTTTTTAAAGGGAAACAACTTACTATTTGAAAACTATGAAACAAAATAACATGTTAAGTCATTTTTTTGAGTGGGAGTTAAGTGTTTAGGATTTTTACGTACGGGTCTGATTTTTTATAGACACGCTAGTAAGCACGTTTAAAGTTATGAGATGATTTTTTTACTTGAGTGCTTTGTACACTATATTTTGAACATAGCTCAACTGAGTATGTTCTAGTTTTTTTTAAACACAAAGAAAGTGTTCAAATGTTCTGAGTAGTTGGGGAAGAGATACGGGTGAGCTGAGCTCACATTTCAAGCTGTTAGTTCGCGCTTGAGTGAAGATTTACTGAGTTGTATTGAGAAACTATAATCTCGGTCATTAGGTATCTGGCAGAGCTTCGAGACGGGGATAGTCTCGCTAGTGTGACCAGAGTGTGTTTTGAAGGGAAGAGATTCGATATATATACTATTCAAGTGCCATGGATTTTTTCGGCTATTACAATGTATGATGTATCGCTGTTTATGCGATCAGATTCACTATGGATTATTAGCACATGTTTGCCATTGTATCTTTTGCAACGATTGACTGTTCATCGATTCGCTGTTCATGCGATCAGATTCATTATGGATTGTTGGCATCTGTTTTGCCATTATAACTTGTGACAATGTACTGTTCGTGATATCAATGTTGTTGTGATCAATAAACGGTGTATGCATTTGAAAAAACTTTATTCGCATTATCCGTTGGTCTATTTCCTAACCTAGCGTTACTGTCGTGTGGGTGACATCAGAGACATACGAATTTAAAGAACTCAAGACATTCGCCCATTATATTTACACGCCTGTCGGCCACTAACAGTAAGCCCGACATTGCTGACGTCAACCTTGTCAGCTGTGCCAGACAATAGCACTAATCTACAGCACCACACACAACACCCTTAAAAACAACAGTAACAGAAGTGGTGTCTACTGTGATATGGTTTACAATACCAAGAACAAAAGTAGGATCTAACAGAAGTTTAACAGCATTCCTCAGAACAACCACTAACATAATTTTTTTGTGATGTACAAGTCAAGTTATACAGTGTTGCCAGTGCGAGTTTTCGTGAACGAGTTTTTCAACTATACGTCAACTAGTACGTTTCAAGGACCTGAGAAGCTAGGAGATCCAGTCTACAGACCGTGTGATACCCGATGGCCGTCGTTGGCGTTGTTGCGAAAGCCGGGAGTTCTTTTTTGAAGATAAGTGGTTTTTGTATGTGCACTGTGCCATTGCTATATGTTAACGAGCCTTTCTTGATAGCGTGCACTATTTGTTCTTTTTAGTGTTCTATGTTTCAAGTTTATGCGGGTTTGGTTTGGAGGTGACTTACGGTAGGAAACTTCCCAGTTTTTCATTCCAGGGCCTACGTAAGCGTTCTTTAGGGACATTATTGCAGATTTCCCGCAGTGGAAATTCCAGCATTTTTGCTGAAGGATTTTCAGTCCACTGTGTTTCGTGATCTGTGACACCATTGTTTAGGTGTGACGAACTGTTTTATTGTCGTTATTGTGGTATTTTTTCTCTGTGCCTTAGTTTCTTGATTAATTTGTTTGTGATTGTCATTCTCAATCTTACTATCATTTTTTTCTATACAAATTTTTTTGTTTATAGACTGTGCTGTTGCTTGTCTTGCCACTCCTCTCGCAGTGTCATTGCATTCTTTGCGATATTTTTTCTTTACTTCTGCTTTCTTGTTTATTTGATCCTGCGAACGTTATCATTTGTTCTTGGGTATTTCGTCTTGGTTTTTTGTCACATTCCGTACCTTCATCATATATTTTTGTCCTAAGGTTAAATGATTGATTTATAATTATGTGCTATATTTGTATACAAGTTCTATTAACAAGGACTTGCCACCCACTAAGTAGGGATAAGGCAAATTTCTTACAAAATATCCTACATAAGTTAACTACTTATAAAATTAGGCATAATGTCTAATTTGGACTATTTCATCAAGAACGGGAAGGTGTTTGGTATAGAGCCTGAAGAGTTGAAACAATTTGCACTTGTTGAGTAAGCAAAAGTAAAGAAGCTGGAAAATATAAACTTCAAATGTAAGCTGAAGAGAAAAAAACTTCAAATGGAAAATAAAAAATATAAACTTCAAATGGAAGCTGAAGATAAGAAACTGCAAAGGCAAATGGAAGCTACTGATATCGAAAACCGTAGATTTCATGACCAAAAGTTGTTCTCTATGGAACTTGAGAAAATAAAGGTAACGAATGCAAATAATACACACAATATTACGGACACTCAAACAACTTCACATAGGACTAATTCTAATTTTTATAAGATCAGATTGCCTCCTCTTAGACCTATCCCCGATGACGTCTTATTCTATCTGAATAGGTTTGAATTCATATGTGAGTCTCATATGATAGATAAATCAGAATACTGTGCACGGCGTATGGAACTACTTTCAGGCGAAGCTATGACAGCTGTAATTATGTTGGAAGGACCTGACAAGAATAACTACGATACTGTCTGTTAAGATAGGAATATATGTACTTTTTATTTTGTGATCAAAGGGAAAACATTAATTGTATATTTTTAGTTCAGGATGAGATTTATCTGTTATCTCCCTTGTCTGGACGATGTCCATTATTCTGTATGTCTATATTAGGATATCGTTCATACAGATCGCCTTATAAGGAGCGGTCTTGCTCTGAATTCACGGAAAGGTCTAGATTGTTCCGTGACTAGCTCTACCAGGGCTTAGACATGCGCAGTGAACTTGCGCGGAGAATTGAAGACTGGCTTTCTGGGCAGTCGATGAAAAATCTCCAAGCTGACAAGAGGTCAGCGCTCGTCTCTGTCGATAATTATGGGGAATGGAGCCTTGGTTAGGCGTTAAATGATATTGAATTTTCCCCTCTGTGATTATTCTGGCATGGGATTGTATAGCCATGGATGTGAAGAAATGTTGTGTGTGTTATTTCTAAACGGCAGACAGGTAAAAAGACATTTGAATCTTATGTTATAGCCTAGAACAGTATTAAGATGGCTTCCTCCTAATACGGAGATAAACTGAGTAGAGGAGACAGATGTTAGCCATTTCTTTGAAGAAACCTTGCCGCTTATACGGCTTATTCGTTGTAGGTTAGACCTACATGACCTGTCTGGTCAAGAGGAGTCAAGTACTTCATTAAGGTGGGTTTCTCCTAATGCGGAGATATTATACAGGAGAGACTGATGCCGGCCATTTCGTAAATCACGCTGCTTGTACGGCTCATGTGGAGCCCAGAACTTTACTGCTAAGGTGGCTTACTCCGGGGAAGGAGTTATATTATATAGAAGAGACGGAGCTAGATATTTTAAAGCAGTCCACCAGTCATGCGGCTGATGTGGTAGCCTAGTCATATGAAGCGCGCCAGTTGCGTGGCTTATTGGTTGCAGCCAAGGTCTACATGCAAAGTCTCCATGATGTTGAATATTATGTATGGTTGCTATTTACATGATTATATGTGCTTACATGACAGTGAATCGTTCGATGTCAGCGTATGTTACTGTTGTTCGTAAAAAATGTATGAAACTTCAACAGTCGTTTTCAATGTTTCATGACTTGTGAGTGTGGTATGAATGGCATGGTATCATCAAGCAACCACCCACACTTCTACAGTATAACCAGGCCTATTAACCACACTTGCAACAGTTAATCATTCCTACACTAGTGGTGTATTACACTCGTGCAACAGTGACTTGCAACAGTGGTGTCTTCCAGTCATTGAAACGTTACCTACGACATTCGTTTTTTCAAGATCCATGCAACTGTTCGTTACGTCCTTGATGATGATGATCTATGTTCCATTGACGCAATCGGGTGATGACCATGTCAATGTGAAAGGCAATATAGCATTACCAAAGCACCATGTCTTCCTATGACGTTCCTGTGTTGATTCGTCATTGACATCGTCTTCCTTGCATTTTTGTGTGGTCATTATCGATTGCAAATACCCGGCGTTGTCCAGAAGGTTTCTACACCAGATCATTACTTCACAAGAATACATTGTTCCAGCCAACGTCGGATGTCTATACTTGCACCTGTGTTAACAGTTCCTGTTTTCATCGCTACTGGTAGTTTGAAGGACAGTGCCAGTTTTCGTCATTGCTGTATTCCTTCGGTGTTGGATCTTCTCTTCGCTGAACGGTGTTTGCTGAGGACTTTATCGTTGTTATTCTCGAGGCCAGGATTTTGTTCGCCAGTTAAGATAAGTGGCATTATATTTCGTGAACTGTGCCTCTGTATGTGTGGTAGTTAAGCCTTCATCTCTGCACATACTATTGATATTCCTTGTTTTTTTTAAACTTGTTTTTAGTGTTATATGTTATAATTATATTGATATTTCGCGGGTTCGGTTGGGCGGTGACTCCAGTAGGGTACATCCCACTTAACCGAGGGCCTACTGTGAGCGTTCTTTGGGGACCACTGTGAATTTCCCTCAGTGGAAATCGCTAGCAACTTTTGTTGCTATTTTTGTTTAGCTGTGACTAGATGTGTTAGTGTCGTTTTCGTCTTTTTTTCTCCGTTCTTTAGTTTTGAGTTGTTTTGTTTGTATTTGTCTTCCGTCCCTTTTCTATCATTTATTTATATACACCTTTTTGTTTATACACTGTGTTGCATTGTTTAATCGTATTATTCGCAGTTGTCATTACATTTTTTGTAACATTCTCTTTTAGTTCTGCTTTATTTTTCTTTTGATTTCTGCGAACGTTTTCGTTTGTGATTTACATTTTGTCCCTGTTATGTTTGTGTGTACCGTATATGCTATTATATTCTTTCTTGGTCGTTCCTCCTTCTACCCTGGGGCCGAAGTGGCTAAGAGGTATGGCGTTCGTCTCTAAGTCTAAAGGTCCCGGTTTTGGATCCCGGTACAGGAAATGGTTTTGATAGAATTTTTGCATAACCACTGGGAATTAATAATGTGATACTCCCCCTAATCCCCTGCGTAATGATATCACATACCTAGCCTTCACGGATAAGGGCGAACAAAATAGTAGGTCCCGTCTGCAAGTTGCGCCTGTTAAAAAGTGTTCGGCAATTAAAAATCGCAAAGAATAGTCCATACGGCCACTGCCCTTGCAGAATTTACATTGGGATCCTCGTGATGCTTTAGAGTTTGTGCGCTGTGCTGAGATCCTCCTTGTGTGATCGAAAGGAGGAGATCGGATCACTAATGGAGTTGACCGTGTGCATTGAAAATGGTCCTTAAAACAAAACAAACCTCTTCTACCTTGGGGTGTAGAATTTGTCACAGGACGGACTGGGGCGACCTCTTCTCAATCTCTTCTCCACTACAACAGTACTCATTTTCACATGTTGTACGTACTGATTATCTGGAATTTCAGGGTCGACACATTTCTTTCTGCTATGTAGCAGTCATTTTGTATTTTCAAACATTCTTACACTCCTCACAGAGATAAGTCGTCATGTCTTTTTGGTTGCCCGTTTCTCCCTGCTTTGCAAGGAACCTCTGAGATAATAATTACTCGATAACCATGTTGGTTAATCGCGGGTGTGGCCGACATCAGACTACAGATTAACACTAAAATCGCTCAGCGCATTTGCTTAATTGCTGATAAGGCCATAGTGCGTTCTTCGCCACGATCGTAATACGCTGAAAGTTTGATAGCCACTACTAGGAGACACCTTATGGGCAGACATGAATGACATAATCGTTTCCTATTTTACTTTCACGAACAGATTACTTTATGGGAAGTAAGATGTTACATCTTACACACATTGTTGAGAGAGTGTACCGATGTGTCACTTCCATATATGGGAAAGGTGATTTATTGCATTACGCACATAATTTTTCCAAGTCGGAAATAATTTTGAAATTACCCCACAAAATACTCATGTTTTAAACAATTGAAGCCCTGCTTAGCATCGTTACAAAAATGAGTGGGAAGGAAGGCCATATAACCTGACCTTTTCGCAGTTTTAAGACACTGTAAGAATCGCTTGCCAAAACGACAACCAGACCATGCCAGAGCCTAGAATCAATATTCTTATATCGGAAGCAGACCATTCTTTGAGAACTTCAGAGCCCAGAATAAACTCTATCATTTAACAAGGACACCGGGAATCTGAGGAATCTAAAGCACAGAGTCAAAGTGGGAATTCATTGTTAAAATAACGACCCATAGAAACACCTGTAAGAGGCCTTTTCCAGTGCCTTTATTCCTCTGAGCAAACAGTCTGTGAGCCAAGATTAGCGTATGTTGTGCATTTTACATTCTATATTTTTTATTACTAACATGCGAACTAATATGTATGTATTGTAATATAAATATCAATATGTAAAACTCGCAAGTAGATGTCCAAGTCTTTTGAGGCTGGTAACCTCAGCGTATAGACCGATGATTTCATGAACCACCACTGCAAGGGCTGGTGACTGCTTTATTGCTAGTCTCTTAAAGAGAAAAAAGCATAAGTAGTCTCAAGTTCCATATGGAGCAGGGAGGAAAAGATGAAAGAAATAATGTTCATTCTAATTATAATATTTACAAGTACAAACCAGTGTAGATGTAAATGAAAATATATTCTATCTATATTGTGAACAAATTTCAACTAGTGTAGATGTAACTGAAAACATATTCATTCTATACTGTGAACATTTTTCAACCAAAGTAAATGTAAATGTAAACATATTCTACCTATACTATTAGCATTTTCATTTAAATGTAAATTAAATATGAAGTTATTCAATATAAATGTAAAGAAATTTTCTCTCGAGGGAGTAAGCTTATTTCTCATCGAGAGTAAATTCTGAGGTAGATGGGATGGTGGAAATGATAGAAGGGGACACATAACTATGTGTCCGAAAACACAATACTCAGGAGAACGTTTTTTTCTATTCTTTTACCATATTTGTTGGTGGTACTAGTGATGGTACTAATCTCTGGAACAAAGTGCGGGTAGAAATGGACTGACGTCAAATTGAAACCATCATCAGAGTGTCTTAGAGATGCGTGACCAGCTTTGCAGTTACTCTCTGATCTTACTTTGGAACGTGCTGCGCCTTTAATCTTGACCAGAGACGGTAGAACTCCAGTGACCTATATGCACATAACCCAAAAACCCAGCGGGAGAAAAAACTACGATTTTCAGATAAGTCAAACCTAAAAGCTACCAAGTGAGTTCTTATCTAAAAAATCCTACCATCACACGATGATGAGTATTTTCTGTTAAAGATTATTCCATTTTTAAACTGTTAAAACATAGTTGATTATTAAATCTATTATTTGTAAATATACGAATTTAACGTCGATTTAATCATTTTGAATGTTCTGCATGTTTGTCTCAGTCAATTTACTAAATACACCCTAAACAGAGCTATACCATAATAATAAGAATTCCACTAAGAAAATAAGTGTGGGGGCTTGAACGAGCTGAAATTAATAAATGCTTAATTCTTCATAAAAGGCGGCGGATCAGATATAAGTTAACAATTGCTCTGCCCAACGCAGCATTGTTCTTGACTTCTGAAATATCTTATAAAAACTCCCTTGAGGTAGAAGCGTCATTATCCTTCTATATACAACTCAGCCAAGAGTAATCTTGTGCCAAGGTAGACAACTTTGAAGACCCATTGATAAAGGCTGTTTCTTCTTGCTCGTAACTGGGTATATATCAGATCACGCTGTAAAGGTGTATTGGTGTAATTGGTCAACTCTAATAACCGGGCACAGTGTCAGGTATATATGTCACCTTGTCCTGGGATACAATGAGGCCCCGACAAGAATAGGGTGTTGACAATGAGTGTTGCAGTAAATGTCAATACGCGAATGTGTAGACTGTTCTGTGGAGTTGACTGATGGTTCAAACACTCATTCATGCATATTTAGAAGTTACTTATGCAAACCACTGTAGACGTTTCAATAGTTTAATTTGACGCACACACTTGACAGAACGGGTACAATTACAGAAACACAGGTCGACATCAATAGCATAGTGTTGACCCACGGTGTACAATAATAAATTGGCATTCATGTTGAGGACAATCACAATGGAACATCAGTATATAAGCATTCAGAGTTCCACAACGTATATAAATATTCATCAGGCCTTACTGACTGATCATGTCAGTTAATATACAAGGCTCCAACCTGATTCCTAGACCGAACCTCTTTAGCATAAACGTAACTTGCACTCTAGTGAAGATTCCGTTAAATACAGTTCAGCCGATATTTCTGAGAAAACCTTAAACTACCAATAGTAGGTTTTCCTTTCATAAGTATGATCTCTTTATCATCACCTGATAATAAGGGCGTCCCTGTTCTCTGGTAAATGATCAACAATACATAGCATTCCAAAATGGCTTCTAGTGTTGTGAGCCTCGCTCACGATAATAATGCACAATGAAGCTTCAATAAAGATTCAATTCATGAATATCAAAGTTTCCACAAGCATCAGCATCATCTGTCCTCATAATTGCTGTATAGAAACATAATCAGTGCTGCTAGATAATATGTCGTTCTGACATACTGATATAGGTAGATTCATGTAAACGTCTGCCCATCTTAAGCCTAGGAATGAACGAAGTCAGCAAAAGTACGTTTACCTTGGCATAGGAAAAAACCCACTAGCAAACACAGAAACACTCTTCTCCTCGCGTTATGGAATGAACACTAGGGAACTCATTGATTTAACCATCTCAGAAGAAAATATCTTCGTTCCCATAATCAAAAGAGATCACAAACTTTGGGCAGGGCTAAGACATGACTTCCCGCCATAGGCTTCATCACCGAAGAACTCTCTAACGTACCTTCATCCGCCGAAAAGCACCTGACCCCTAAAGTACAGTACAAGAAAAATAGTTCCACTTAAACATATTAAGATATCAAGATATAAGACATACTCGTCCTACATAGACAAGAACTACACATAGATTCGGGCCATAGACATTCTGAAGCAAGAACAATCTATTTCTAACCAAACACAGAATAGATTAAAGTAAGTCTAGATTCCTCCTCCTTCTTCTTCTTCCGTCCTTAGCCACCGACCGTCAAAGCAGTCAGTGGCCATTACGCCTAGTGGCGTCTTAGGGCAACAGCAGATAGGTTTTCTTTGCCATTGTTTCCCATCACACCTATTGGCGTCTTTAGCGCAACGGCAAATCAATCCATTTGCTGTTGTTTCCGTAATCGAAGTGACTGGCAAACGGGTGATCAGCCCGTTGGTCTAGATTCCTCCGCTGAGTTCAATTTTCAGGAACGATACAAGGAGCGATAACTCACAGAATGAATACCCACCGTCTAATCTGAGTTCTGTCCCTTTAGACCAAAAAACGTGCATTCAAAGAAAAATATATTTTTATCAGACAAATAAATACATTTTACATTTGTATGCGTAATCCGTGCGCCACCAAAGAATATGTGCGCAACAGATTACCACACCCCCTGGGGAAAAAAATGAAAATCATTTTTTCTTTCATCTGAGAGCAACATACAATAGGCTCCCAACGTATAAATATTGCGCAGATGAGAAATATCTGGAATTGTTTAAGCCAGATTAATGCAAAGTCGAAATATAGATCGACTGATGAGAATACATCTCAATCTCTCATAGAAAGCATTTCTCTTAAGCATAAATGTTTCCAGGGATTTGTCACCAACGAATACTATTATACTTGCAATTACACAATGCATATAACAATTTCAGTTTAAGCATTCTAAGTACATGATTGACAAAAAGAAAAATCATCAACGAGTACCGGTGAATATATATATCAATGAACGTAGTATCATTACGAATTACAATGTGTATCTATCTTGATATAGAAAAGAAAAATCTGTTGTCGAGTTGGAAGTGTTAAGAAGTCCAAGACTCAACAGTTAAGTGGAATCATGTGGGCATCTAGACAGAATGTCTGCCATCACATTATCTGATCCACGGATAGCTCGTACCGAAAAATGAAAAGGTTGCAGAGCAATTGCATATCGAGTAGACCTCGAACTCTTCAAATTTTTACTCTGTATAGCCGTAAGAGCTTTCTGATCGGTTTCTACTATGAAATGTGCGCCTAGAAGGAATCTTTGTAATTTGAGAATTGACCATACCATCGCCAATAGTTCACGGTCTAAGACCGAATAATTCCTTTCTGCAGCATTAAGCTTTCTGGAAATATACATTAAACGATGCAGAGTTCCAGAGTACTCTTGCATTAGTGCCGCTCCAATCTTAGTGGATGAAGTGTCACTACGAAGAACAAATGTCTTATCTTTAGTAGGTAACACTAA
Source organism: Oreohelix idahoensis (assembly GCA_024509875.1). Classification (NCBI taxonomy): domain Eukaryota; kingdom Metazoa; phylum Mollusca; class Gastropoda; order Stylommatophora; family Oreohelicidae; genus Oreohelix; species Oreohelix idahoensis. Next base: position 220,471 of record JAMPIV010005655.1, read on the forward strand.
AATAGGTGCAGTAGAAAACATAGTTTTGATCTTATCCAAAGAGGATTGACATTCTTGAGTCCAATGGACTATATTAGGAGACCCTTTCTTTAGCAAGGAAGAAAGAGGTGCCATGATCGAGGACAGATTCGGAATGAATCGTCCATAAAATTGTATGAGACCTAAGAGACTTCGCACTTGCTTTTTAGTCTTAGGAATAGAAATGTTAAGTATTTTACTTGTATTATGGTCCTCTGTCTTTAGGAAACCATGACCGACACGGTGACCTAAGAACGAAATTTCGCTAAAACCAATGCAGGCTTTAGAGGGTTTCGCTTTCAGGTTATACTCGCGTAGAGTAGATAGCAATTCAACTAACCCCGAATAGTGATCTTCCCAAGTATCGCTGAAAAGACAGATGTCGTCTAGATACGCAATGACATCTGACCGATAAGATAGAATTCGACACATCATGCGTACGAATGTAGCTGGTGCGTTCATAAGGCCGAAAGGCATGAAATTCCATTGAAAAGGGCTCTAGGTGTAGAAAAAGCAGTAAAAGGTTTGGCACGTTCAGATAAAGGAACTTGCCAATATCTTTTGGACAAATCTAGTTTAGTGAAAAAATGAGATTTAGAAAGCCTAGTAAGTAGCTCTTCTAGTAGAGGCATAGGTTCAGCATCAAACTTCGTGACTTGATTCAATTTGCGATAGTCAACGCAAAGACGTATGTTATTGTTTTTTTTCCGGACAATAACCATCGGCGAAGAATACGCAGAAGTGGATGGTTCAATTATTTTTAAATCTATCATCTCATCCAACTCCTTCTCAACCTGTGCTTGAAAATGTATAGGAATAGGATAAGGTCTGACTCTAATAGGATTATGGTCAGTTAGAATAATGTCATGTTCAATGACATGAGTTTGTCCAGGAATGTCAGTAAGGACATCCTTAAATGTTTGTAACATAGCCGAAACTTGTCGCTGTTCTCCTAGAGACAAATCCGGAGAAACAGTAACGTTTTTCCATGATTCACTAGAATGAAGTGGAATCATCGAAAGCGGAAGATTAACATCCGAAAAGCTTGTTTCCTCATCCTGTATTACAGACAGTGATGAGTAGTGACCATGTTGGACTGGTGAATCGTCCGTTGCCTGGAAAAGAGGCTGTAAATAATCCGGACGTTCATGGAATTCTGTAAGCATATTGATGTGGAAGGTTTAATGCTTCCCATCAATATCGACAATGTAGTCAACATCGGAAATTTTCGAGATTATATCGTACGGACCTTTCCAAGAAATAAGAAGTCTGTTTTCCCTACAAGGTAGTAAAACAAATGCTTTGTCACCAGGACAAAGTTGTCGTAAGGTTCTTTTCTTATTGGCAAATTGTCTTGCTTAGCAAATTCAGAAGAAGAAGTTGCCAATTTGCATGCATCGATAATCTTTTCCCTCAGCGCGATGACATATTCATAAGAAGATTTCGTGTCGTCGGTAATATTATCAGCGGTTATGAGATCATGAAGCAAAGACATAGGGCCGCGCGGTCGCGCGCCAAAGACAAGTTTAAAGGGAGAAAATCCTGTATGTTCATTGGGGACCTCTCTGTAAGCGAAGAGGGCCGCGGGTAAAACTCTATCCCAATCTTGAGGATGATCCTCAGTTATCTTCCCTAGTAAGTTCTTGAGTGTTCTATTTAGCCGTTCGACCATCCCATTGGACATAGGATGATAGATACTACTCAAAGATCTCTCTATCTGCAGAGTCGACATCACTTGAGACATGGTATCCGATATTAGTTGGGTGCCATGGTCTGATAATATTTCTCCGGGGAATCCCAGCCGAGAAAATATAAGCCAAAGAGCATCTGCAATGTCAGTAGTAGTAATGCTCTTCAGAGGGATAGCCTCTGGCCAACGTGTGCACATGTCCCCACACGTTTAGATAAACTGATGTCCTCTGGCAGATTTGATCTTAAATGGACCAATGATGTCTATCGCCATTTTCTGAAATGGTCGAATAGGAATGTCTGCAGCCTGAAGAGGTGCAGCATGGCGTGGACCTTTGGATTTGACTTCTTGACATACTATACAAGATTGACAATAAATCCGTATGTCTTTGTTCACAAAAGGCCAAAAGTAAGCCGTAAGAACTCTTGACTTTGTACGGGAAAAACCCATATGTCCAGCACACTGAGAGTCGTGTGCGTGTTGTAAGATTTTAACTCTCAAATTCTTGGGCACAAGAATCTGAGAATGACTTGACTTGTCGGAGTCTTGCACCATACGTACAAGTACGCCATTCATCATTGTAATCCAAGATTTACGCTTTTAATCATTATTCGGATCACCTTTCGTTGCAAGAGTGAAGAATTTCTTTAGAGTAGGATCCTCTTCTTGCTGTTTTATAAACGAGTCACGAGAAATTACCAAGAGATCATCTTGGTTATGCACTTCATTATCTTCAGTAGGTGAAGATTAAGGCACATTAAGAGCTTGAGCTCTAGTGACTACATCATTAGCGGTTTGCATATTCTGTTTTTCCCAAACGGAAATTTGATGTGGAGTGCATTCCTTGACTCCGTGAATACGACCGATGATAAGATCAGCGATCGGATTCGGTAGAAGACATGCGTGTACATCTCCTGTAAAGAAAGAAGTAGCAATGCTAATGATGGCAGTAGAGTATTTCTCTAAGGTGCCGCCAAATGTTACACATTTGACTACTTTTCCAGTGGCACGAGAAGGATCTACAAGCGACTGTCTAACACCAATCGTAGTGCATCCAGAAACAAAAAGAACTGAGACTGGATTGTCATTTAATAAACCTCTATGTAAGACAAGAGAACCTCTTCCATCATGCGCGACTGACGCAGGAAGAGCGGGAAGAGGATGGCCACAACTTAAAGTGGACACCGTAGTTTGTTCAAATAATGTTTTGCATTGGGGGTACTGAGATGCTCTCGCAAAATCAAAAGCGGCACATGCCATATTATTAGCATCATCATTATCTTTAGTCTGTTTATAGGCTTCATGTGACTCTTGCTGTGCAGAGTTTGCTTGATAATGAGATTTATGTTTTTTGTATTGGGATCTACCTAGATTATTATTGCCTCTGTAATCATAATTATTCCCTCTATTGTAACCCCTATTTGGGTTTGAGTCATAATTCTCATGGTTACCATTATCATATTCATTATAATGAGTATCTCTATAATTATGGTCTTGTTGTCTCCATGATGGATGACTTGGATAATTTCTATACTGACTTCCTCTGCGGAAATTTCTATAATTATAACCACCTCTGTATCGAGGGCTGTCAGCTTGTCTCCAGTTCTTCGCAGAAGAACCCTGAAATGATTGGTTTCCTAGGTTTTGATAACTATTATGGTTACCTTTTTTTCAAAACTTGTTTAGTTGTCCCTGAAATTTGTGTGAAAAATTAGGGTTGTATGATGTTGCTGATGCAGCTGGCATACTCTCTTTAATCTTAGTGTTGCTAAGAGTTATGTCAGGGTGTGCAGTGACGTATTGGTCACAATATTCTTGCATTTCTTTTAGTGTCTTGGGTTTACGCTCATGTAGGATATCCAAGAAAGGTTTATTAACACATGACATAATCTTGACCTTGAGCAACAAGTCCATAAGGGCTTCATATGTCTTTTCTGTTTTGGACAACTCAATCCAACGATTAAATGTAAGACGTGTCCTTGCAATGAATTCTGAGAATTCTACCCCTGATTCAGGTACCAGTTTCTTAAACAAAATACGGTAACCTTCCTCAGTTAACTGATATTTTTTTAATAAAGCTGCTCTAATAACATCATAATTATCCTTGTCAGACTCTTCAACCAAACTTAAACTAGTCAGAGAATCACCTTTCAAATTTTCTGACAATTGATTAGCATACTGTGATTTATCCACATTATGAGCTCGACAGGAGCGTTCAAAACGATCCAGCCAGAATGTAATATCGTCACTAGAAGGATTGAACGCTAGTACCTTGACCTTTAAAGTAAAGGGTTTACCACTGTTACCATTTGACTGATTAACATTACTCATATTTGTCAATTTCAATTTTTCTAATTCAAATGTTAACAGTTCTTTTTGATGTTCATGTTCTCTTATTGCTTTTCTCTCCTCAACTTCTCTGTCTAATCTTTTTTGCTCAGCATCAGCTTCTAATCTTTTATTTTCAGCTTCTTTGTCTAATCTCTTTTGCTCAGCATCAGCTTCTAATCTTTTATTTTCAGCTTCTTTGTCTAATCTCCTTTGTTCAGCTTCTCTATCTAATCTCTTTTGTTCAGCTTCTCTTTGTAATCTTTTTTGTTCAGCTTCAAATTTTTTTTCTTCCATTTGAAGCTTTCTCTCCTCAGCAGCAGCTTTTCTCTCCTCAGCTTGCATCTGCAATCTTAAATTCTCAGCATCTATCTTCTTTTGTTCAACTTCTGCTTTCCATTTATTCTCCTCTTTTTGCTTCTTCTCTTCTGATTTTAATACCATTGCAAATTGAGCAGTTGAAAACTCCTCTAATTCCTTACCAGACTTATCAAGGGATTTCCCTTGTGTAATAAAGTATTTCAATGTAGACATGATGCCTAATAATGATAGCAATCAGTTGACACAAAAATGTAGTCTATTTAAAAAAAACAGGAGCAAGTTCTCAATGAACTTGATTAATTAGCTCACAATCCCAATCTCTGTGGGAGACAAGCCTTACAAAGGTCTTGTATACTTCCTTGTACAACAATAATAATAATAAAGTACTGGTCTATACTATAACATACGTGTACTAAACTATCTCATATCATATGTCAACCAAAGACATTAACAAAGGACAAGCATAAAAGACAATATGAAAACAATTGCAGAAATCAACTAAGTCAAACATAGAAATACATGAAAATAATCACAGAATCTGTGACGACAACTGCAATTGAATCAACAAGACAAATAACGCCACAGTGTATAAACATAAATGGTGTATAAAACTAAATTATAGGACAGAGTAGATCCACAAATACAAACAGATCAAACAAAACTAAGGAACACAAAATTATTAACAAAAACAACGAAGAAACGATTACCTCATCACAACTAACAAAAATAGCAACAGATGTTGCAAGCAAATTTTCAATTACGAAAATTGCTCCCTACAGAACGCTAATATAAGACTACTATTACTCGGTATACCTTATATTAGTCTCCTCCCAACCAGGCCCGCGACATAGACAAACAAATAATATGCAAACATGTAAACATTAAACATAAATACATTTATGTCATATAAATGCATATAATATAAAGCAATGTGTTGTAGAAGTGTCTGCAGAGAAGGCTCAGTTTTAAATCAAAATAACTAGTCACTTTATTAAATAATAGATTTATTTACTACTATTACACTGTTCAAATTTTTTGAGCACACAAGAAGATCCACTGATGAAATATATCCACTTCTCAATAGTACTGCATTTCCTGCTAACCCGGTCAACTATTCACTTGATCCAAGTGTTCTGTTTAATTATGACAGTACGGAGAAAAATGTCAACAAGCGGTGACACAGATACAGTAATTGCTTCATAGGTCACGTGAGGAACTGTCAATCATGTGTAGACTAACACTGCTGGTGTGTCGTATCAGGCGTCAGGGAAACGAACTGGTATCAGTAGCTGTTAACTTCTGGCAATGTCCACTGTGCAGGTTAAGCCCAGAAATCTGGCCTACCACATTGATAAAGGCTTGAGGCACTGTTGACAATCAATGATAAAGCTGGTACTGGTGTTGACGTTTCAAATAGTTTAATTTGACGCACACACTTGAAAGAACGGGTACAGTTACATGAACACAGGTCGACATCAATAGCATATTGTTGACCCACGGTGTACAATAATAAATTGGCATTCATGTTGAGGACAATCACAATGGAACATCAGTATATAAGCATTCAGAAATCCACAACGTATATAAATATTCATCAGGCCTTACTGACTGATCATGTCAGTTAATATACAAGGCTCCAACCTGATTCCTAGACCGAACCTCTTTAGCATAAACGTAACTTGCACTCCAGTGAAGATTCCGTTAAATACAGTTCAGCCAATATTCCTGAGAAAACCTTAACTACCAATAGTAGGTTTTCCTTTCATAAGTATGATCTCTTTATCATCACCTGATAATAAGGGCGTCCCTGCTCTGGTAAATGATCAAAAATACATAGCATTCCAAAATGGCTTCTAGTGCTGTGAGCCTCGCTCACGATAATAATGCACAATGAAGCTTCCATAAAGATTCAATTCATGAATATCAAAGTTTCCACAAGCATCAGTATCATCTGTCCTCATAATTGCTGTATAGAAACATAATCAGTACTGCTAGATAATATGTCGTTCTGACATACTGATATAGGTAGATTCATGTAAACGTCTGCCCATCTTAAGCCTAGGAATTAACGAAGTCAGCAAAAGTACGTTTACCTTGGCATAGGAAAAAAACCACTAGCAAACACAGAAAAATTCTTCTCCTCGCGTTATGGAATGAACACTAGGGAACTCATGGATTTAACCATCTCAGAAGAAAATATCTTCGTTCCCATAATCAAAAGCGATCACAAACTTTGGGCAGGGCTAAGACATGACTTCCCGCCATAGGCGTCAACACCGAAGAACTCCCTAACGTATCTTCATCCGCCGAAAAGCACCTGACCCCTAAGTACAGTACAAGAAAAATAGTTCCACTTAAACATATCAAGATATAAGACATACTCGTTCTGCATAGACAAGAACTACACATAGATTCGGGCCATAGACATTCTGAAGCAAGAACAATCTATTTCTAACCAAACACAGAATAGATTAAAGTAAGTTTAGATTCCTCCGCTGAGTTCAATTTTCAGGAACGATACAAGGAGCGATAACTCACAGAATGAATACCCATCGTCTAATCTGAGTTCTGTCCCTTTAGACCGAAAAACATGCATTCAAAGATAAATATATTTTTATCAGACAAATAAATACATTTTACATTTGTATACGTAATCCGTGCGCCACCAAAGAATATGTGCGCAACACCCATATTAGATACTCTTGAGTTTTGGCCACTGTTGGGCAATTACTGCAAAGCAGGGGAGGCAATTCCGTGACATAATTTAACCAGAGAGAGCGCGATGTTATCCTGTAAGCTGTATTTCTTTTGACCTGGTTCCAGGCCAGGCCTCGGTCATTCAGCGATTGTCAAATGTTGTCCTGCCATCGAACTCTTGAGTCGTTCTGGAGATCTCGATTCCTGGCTATTGGTTCCCCATATGTGTCGTGGTAGACGTTCTTCTCCAATTCTGCAGACGTGGCCAAACCATGGTAACTGGGACTGCTCCACTCGGGTCAGCGTGTTGTAAATACGCACAGACATAAATATGACATAGGAAGGGAAACTGCGGTTGCAGGAAAATACATTATTAATGAACGTTGTGTTGTTGGATGTAAAGCGACTCTATTTGGTGACTGTCGTAATTTACTGGTGTGTCCTCCAAACACCAAAAGAGGTTTCACCCGTCAGCTACTACATTCATTGCTTCTAAGATATTGTGTTGTTCTAACTTGGATAAGTTGATTTTCGACTTTCATGATTTAAAAAGTAGCCCATGTACCTTACGGTGTTCAAAAAGATGTTGTCCAATTCTCCTATCGTGTGACATGAGCTCAAACTCTTTCCATGATGAGGAAAACGTGGAAAGAGCTTGAACGTGGAAAGAGCTAAATTTATCTAGGTGTCGAACAAAGAAGTACTGGTCTAAAGAAGAGGACAACAGATAGGTGGGGCAGATATTGCGATAGGTCAGAAAAATATTAAGATGCACAAAATATGCAGCCTATCGGGGAAAACCCATGCAACCGGTAGCGATCGAAGTACCTGAAGATAATTGAATAATAACGGTTGACTTCACTATCGCAAAAATTGTCTTCTGACTTCCAATGGAGCGTACGTCGTCAATGAATTTATACTAGATCTTTCTGCCATGTGCGATTCGTTAACGGTCTTTATATGTCGTGTTTATTACTCTCTTATGGCTCCAGTTCCTTTCTCCATGTGTGTTTTGATCTCCTTCTAATTCTTTTAGCCTCATGAATAAGGTACCAGAGCAACTCTGGGAAGGTTAAAGGCGCCCAGCGTGATGCTGACCCGAATACCCCTAGTGTGCCGTATGGTCAAGAAGATATGGGCCTAACAATATTTTCCCAATATGCCTGAATGGACATGTCAAGGGATCTACCGCTCTTACTCTGGCGATTCAACAAGAAGTCGATGAGAACGATGAAGGTACAGTAGCTGGAGGAATCAAAATGAAAGGTTGGGCAATTGTCAGCTCTACGAGAGGAGAGCAACAAATAAACACACGACAGTCACTAAACCCTTTGAAGGAGAAATTGTGTGGTGGAGAGAAAAGCCTGAGACGGACCGCCAACTTTAAAGAGAAATAGTTGTAGGTTTTGAGATAGCTGATGGAGTAGACCAAGTTCAAATACAGATGCCATGTCATAGAGACGAACACCAAAATAGAATGGCAATTTCAGACTTTATTGAGCAATCAATTGTTCAAGTAAAACACATGAAAATACGAATATAGTGATGTATACAGAATGCTGAGATGCCGGAAGACTGGCTACATAGCTACCTACGGCCCCTTCCTAAACCTGGTAAAGACCCCCACATTGCTTAGCAGCTATCGAATCATCACATTGCAAAAGTCTACGGCAAATTACTTGAGAAGATAGTGGCGAGACAATTAATGAACCACCTTGAAAATGCACACATCCTCCCTGATACCCTGGGCAATTATAGACCAATAAAAGTATCATGGGGTAACGCTGGGCCATTTGCGTATGATGTATATGAAGGTTTCCATGGTAAACATGAAACGGTGACTGTGGCAATTGACCTAGAGGATGCTTACAACAGTGTTGACTTTGCAACCTTGATGAACCGTGTAAAGGAATGTGGTGTAAACCCATAGCTAACAAGGTGGATAGCAGCTGCATTAACTGAGAGAGCAGTTGCATTTCGCTTGGGAACATGGACATCAGAACCAATGCATATTTGCCCAGGATTATCCCATGGTTCTTCATTATCCCCGGTGCTGTTTAACATCTATACAGCAAAAATAACTGCAATCCAACCAACAGGTTTGGGATGAAAATTGTTTTTTGCCGATGACTCCGCTCATTTACAGGACTGAATCAGATAGAAATAAAATAGTTAAAAGCATACATGAGACACTTCAAGCTGTGTCTAAATGGTGCGACGAAAGCAGCTCCAAAGTCAATCCCAACAAAGTCTGTGTGCTTTGGTGCTCTTTGAATAATTCCATATTGAAAGCAGATCTTCTAGACATTACTCTCAGTGGACAGAAAATTGAAAGGCAGAACAAGTTGAAATACCTTAGAGTAACATTCGATCCTGGGCTATCATATAAGCCCCATGGTGATCACATCACACAGAAGTGCAAGAGAGGTCTGGCAGCCTTAAAAACAATGGCTGTTGTGCACCTGGAGCAGAGACTACTGTTTTTCCTGTATCATCAGCTGGTCTTGTCTGTAGTGGAGTATGGCCTGGGATTAGTCACGCTGTCAATGTCACAATGTGAACGGCTGGAACGCATTCAAAACGAAGGGATGCGTATAGTCTTGGGTAGTGCCCTAGATATAGAGAGTAACGCCAACTAAGGTTTGGCCGCCATTTTCGGCCGAACCCGTATCGCAGGAAAATGGACCCAATCGCGACTTTCAGACCCAATTTGCATTTTCGTTTAGGTTAACTACTAATTTGAAATAAAATTTGCTGCAAATACAGTAGCACATATTTGTATCTATTCCATTTTCCTGCGATAGGGTTCGGCCGAAAATGGCGGCCAAACCTTAGTTGGTGTTACTTTCTATATCTAGGGCACTAGTCTTGGGCTGCGTGCGAGATACCCCTATTGTGATGATGCGTCACATGCTTGGATTGCTGTCAATTAGATCCATATATACGATGGCCCAGGTAAAAGCGTATATGCGTGTAACCACAGAAAAAAGGCATTCACTGAATGTGAACATAGCTGATATCAAAGGAGAGAGAATAAAGTGGGGGGGGGGTGTCATGGATGGCTCAGGCAAAGGAGACTATTAGACAGGCAACCCCAGTTGAAAATATATTCAAGGAAGAAGAGTGGAGTAAGTCAGATGAGAGCTGGATGAACTACCAGCAAGTAATCATCAGCCTTGGTAGAGAATGTAGAACTTGGGCTAATGGGAGAGCAGAGCTAAAAATTGATTAGCTTATAAATGATAATGCTGGTGATGATGATGCCATTGTGTATACTTATGGGTCTGTAATCTGTGGCAATAAATCAGGGTGGGGCTACTCTGCTAGAGTAAAGGTCAGAACCGTCGCTGAACATAGCGGATTTTACATGATAACAACCTTTAATATGAGAATATGGTAGAGGCAGTCACTGCTGCCTTAAAATGGCTGTCTCAGACATTATTAACAAAGGCAGTTATTGTATCAGATTCTCAATCCATGCTTCGAAGGGTCCAAAATGGCTGACTTCGACATGAAAGGAAAATCTCCATAGAAGCATCGAATCTTCAAGAACTGATATGGATCTACTGCCCTGGTCATGCCGGGGTACGTGGCAATGACAGAGCTGACAGACTAGCTTCAAGAAGACCCGTAAAAGGTGCATTGACCATGGAGAAGAAAGAAATACTGAGGGCAATCCATGTTCATCTATTAGAAAATGACACTGAAATCAATGAATCAACAAGGCTAAGACTGCTGGAATTTGGCATCAAACGTAAGACCAGCAGGGATGGACGTATGAGAGGACGCATCCACCGTGTATACAACCAGTGCGCAACAGGAACAATTAGCATTCATACCGACATTTGCTGATGGAGACTGAGCACCTATGGGTTTGCCCAGAGTGCAATGACGTCGATTCTGATTAACATTAACATTAACATTAACAAAACTTTTCTGTAGAAGCGCTATTGTTCTATTTTTAATTTCCACAGTGCCGAAACTCCAAAAAATATCTGGCATGTATTTGTTTCCGAACTGGACAAACCAACTGAAGGCTGTATTAAAATGGTTTTTACCTGAAAGTGTCAAAAGACTTTAAATTGCTTGCAACAATGATGTGAATATCAAAGACCGAGTTTCCATCCTAAAGGATAACAATACATAACTACAAACACAAAGATATTAAACAAATAGAACCAAATACAGTAACAAAATTCGGTCATGTGGATTTTGTTCCGGCAAAGACGCATTCGGTGGCTTTTGTATAACCTGAAGGTAAACATAATGAAGATGGAGTTTCTATAGGATAGATCAAACAATGTTTTATCGATTGTTTTCTCATGCTGAGACCTAAATTATTTTTAACTGAGATATACGATATATTTAACAGTCTTTTGAACTACTGCTGTCGTCTACACGTGTTGTTCGTGGGGTTTCCTAGTGAGAAAAGGATTAGTGTGTTCTCGGGCATGTCCACAGAGGTATACCGATATGAGGTTATAGTGTCGATTAGCTGAGCGTTTATTTCAACAGGTGCAGAAGGTGACAAATAAGCTACGTGACCTACTGGTGTGAACTAAAATGTGTCCAATAAGTTACGTGACCTACTGACGTGAACTAAAATGTGTCAAAAAAGTTGCGGGACCAAGTGATATGAACTAAAATGTGTCAAATAAGTTACCGCAACAACTGATGTGAACTCTCCAAGGTGTCGATAAGTTACAGGGGCTAGTGATGTGAACTAAAAGGTGTCAAATAATTTACGGAACCTACTGATGTGGACTGAATATGTCAAATAAGCTACTGGACCTACTGATGTAAACTAAAGGTATATAAAAGTACATAACCTACTGATATGAACTAAAAGGTGTCAAATAAACTGAGGGGCCTATTGATGGGAACTAAAAGTGCCAAATACGCTGCGTGACCTATTAATTAATTAAAAGGTTTAATATAAGCCACGGGGCTTACTGATATCAACTTAAAAGTGGCAGATAAGATACGAGACCTACTGATGTGATCTCACGTGTGTCGAAAAAGCTATGATTGTGACCTAAAAATTGTTTTTAACAAGCCACAAAAGAATGATCCAGAAGATGTCATAGACGTACTGAACACATCACGTGATCTAAAAGGTGCATAATAACCCACATAACCTACCACCTTCACCGTCAATATTCCAATGTTAAATTTTTAAACTTGAACGAAGCGAGCAAAAGTGTTAACAAATAATGCATGTGTCAGTCGTTCTAGATCTATTGTGACTTCGTCGTTTGCAAAATGAATTACTAATGTTATTATTTGTTCTTGTGTTTCACTTTAGAAGGTTCATAGTTTGCTTCTCGCAAAAATCTAGTTAGTAAAGCGGCAATATATACAAGATAGGACTGTCGGAAGAATGTATACAATGTTGTCACAGAGACTATTAATTTTTTTTTTACCATCACGTCCGATTTTTTTAATACTCTTAATGTTTTGGTTTCCTTGTCATTTTATATTTTCTGTTCTACTTTCGTTGCCCTATTTTTTCACCTTTTCAAACCCCACCCGCGGTTTGTTTACGTTCTGGCCTTCAACGGTCAGCGTAGCGGTAACGTAATGTTATCTAAACGCACCTGTGGTTCGTTTGACCAGAGAAACATTCCTCTGGTCGCTTTAAGTGTTTGATAACGATACGAGAGGCTCTTTGAAGGAAACTCGCTAGCCTAATAAAGTTGGTAGCGAGATTAAAAGGGAAGATAACGACTCACGTTCGTTCTGGGAGATTTGTTGTGGCCCCTGACCATAATATTATGCATTTCTCTACCTGAAGGAATTTTCTTGCGGTTGTTGACTTCTGATTTCTCTAGAATAACATTGTCTTACTCCTTATTACGCATAACGCCGATACATCTGTAGAATCAGGCTATGCAGGTGTCCCAGGGTAGCGTTGGTTGTAGGCTATAAATCTGGTTAGTCTTAATAGACTAACACACTCGTGAATATTTTCCTTGCCCGAGATGGACCATCATGAGATAAGGCAGACTTTAACACAGAACTAAATGTTAAGGCCTCTCTCTAGTCATTTTTCGGGGTGAGTTGACATGTCTTATTAATATATAAATATTCATGTTAGCTTCTACATATATCTGATAGGAAAGTGACGTGAATTCATTTCTGAGGACTTCTCCTAGTCATTTAAGTCAGTGATAATGTAGCGCTGTCTACGGCCTTAGTTAAGTGGTGTTTACGCTGTTTTGGTTTATAATGGGCTAAATGATAGACTTACAATAACAGACACTCACTAGGCGTAGAATCAGTCTACAGATGCTTATCATGGGTTAAGAATAGGCTAATTAACTGTCATTTCTGTAAGATAATGTCAGAGGTGTGGACAGGCACTTAAACACTGAATTATAGGAGATAGTCACTTATTCCTTTGTGATAGATATTTCTAGTGGCAAGGGAGAATCATTATATGCTTACTTGTGTAGCTAGACTCTAGTCATAACTTTTACAGAAAGCAGACACCCGCCATAGATATAATTCTCTCTTATGTACAGTCACAACTGTATTATTATAGCAAGAACATTGCATTTTCTATGTACTCATTGTGTGGAATGTTAATATATTTCTCCAAGGGGACATATGATTTATTTGTGTAATGTCACATGCTGTAATCTGTTTATGTAATTCATTTAATGTTGTAAGATGATAGCATAATCATGCAGCTATAACTACAGGGTTAGGGTTCCTGTATGTTGAGATTGGGAGAAGAGGAGTATATTTTGCTGTCAGAACATTTTCTGACAGGTACCTGGGTGTGCAAAAGGTATTAAGCCTATGCAGGCACATGCTATAATTAATAGAGTGGAAGGAGCGGAGCAATAACTGGTTAAAAAACATTAGAGTGATTTTGTTGTTGCTTGATGTAAAGGGTGTCTTTTTTGGGTCTCAGTTTCAGGGATACCGAATTGTTAGAGTCAAGTCTCCAGTCAGGCGAAGAATGTCATATACTCTTCGGTCTAGAGGGATTCTGAATACAGCTAGCAATCACGAGTCGTCACTCCCATTCCTGAACCTAAACCCTTTGTCAACGCCAAGTTAAGCTCACGCAGTGCAACGAGACAACGCTAAATCTGGAATCATCTGATGCAGTAGTAGTTCCTTACTCGCCTCTTGATCGCCAGTCAGAGCATGGCGGCTTCCAGCATATCAAAACCGCCTAGCATGTCTATAGCAGAATTTGATATCACCCGCCTTTGTGTGCCTAAACGGGGCACTCAGCCAAGCCACAGCCAAACCAGTTTAAACCGGATTTAATGCCAAGCAAGCAATAGCGCTGGATAAGAGCGCCTGGGACTCTTTGTCCTCAAGTAACTTCGTCTGGTGTATTTCTGGGTTTATGTAGAACTTCGCACTTAGGAGCGGCCAACCAAAGATAGACAGAGTCCAGCCCCTCACGCAATTAGGGGTCACCAAAGTTAGCGCCTACATTGGATTTACAGGTTAATTCCATCACCCATGGAGTATATATTTTACGTAAAGACATTGGAGCTATTTCATTTGGTCCCACGAAAGCGGACGGACTGTCGCTCAGTTTGTTTATTTGGTCAGCAGAAGATAAACAGCGTCTTCCAGCCCACCTCGCGCAACTAGAGGTCACCAATGATAGTACCAACAAGGAAAGTTTTGTAGGCTTATTCCCTCACCTTGAAGGATCTACATGTAAGATACTTTCTGGACTATTACATTTGGTCCCACGAAAGCGGACGGACTGACACTCAGGTTATTCATTTCTCTGTGTTCTACAGGTTTGATGATTGATGGTGTGTGTGTTTGGGGGTGTGTATTTGCATTATTCATGATTATTGATAACTATTGATGAATAATTTGATTATTGATGTAATTTTATGTTGTTGGTGATGAAATGCATTATTTTCATACATGCTTCTTTATTTAATAACGTTTACACATTTATTAATGCGCAGTTCACGACCTTTCCATCCATAATTAACTTGTTTTAGCTCTTTACTATAATCTCTATGTTTGATAAGAGAAAAGAGTGAGAGCAGGAGGTGCTTAGACAGTATAAGTGTGTTGAGGGCTTGGAGAGAGTGATAACTTTAATAACTCTTCTCCAGGTTTGTCTCAAGTCCACCTCCTATTACACTTTATCTATGTGTAATCTATAACTCTGTCAGTCCACTATCCCTTGTCGATTTCAATACTATTGTCCAACTCGACAAATAATCTACACTTTACTCAACCACGACAAAGGTACCTTAAAAAAGCTGAAATACCGTCCAATCAGATTCGCGCATTTTGTGCAAGCTCGCAAATATTCCAGCGTTACACCGTGTTACTTTCATTGGTCTATAATGGTCCAGGGTGTCAGGGAGGATGTGTGCATTTTCAAGGTGGTTCATTAATTGTCTCGCCACTATCTTCTCAAGAAATTTGCCTTAGACATTCAGCAATGTGATGACTCGATAGCTACTGTTGCGTGATAAATTCTCGCAACATCGTTTTTTACAATATCTATTTTATAACGCAAGGGCAACAACTGCTTGAAATTTATAGTCACTTTTCTCGGTAAGCATTTGTCTTCTCGCGTTGGTATCGAATGCAGTTAAGTTTTGAGCTGTGGTTTTTTGCGCTGGACTGCGCATGACTTGTCTTGCTTTTTGGTCGATCGGTTTCCGCCCACCACTAGTGGAGTGAGCGATTTGGAATGGCGAAAGAGATGCCTCGTTGAAGAGGGGATCTCCGCTATTTTTTGTTCTGTCAGGGATGTGTAGTCCTCTTATGGATATTTCGTTTATTCGGGATAATACCTCTAGTGTATTTGCACATGCCGGGAGGCGTGATATTTCTGTATTTCTTGAAAGCAAGGTAAATTGACTTTTTCATTAACTCTATCGATTTTGGGTCGTGAGCGATTTCGATTCATAGCCTGTCTTCGAAAGTCGTCGTCACGAGATGTTTTTTCCCAGCTCACATGTCGCTGCATTGTACTGCATCGGTTGATGCAGGTACCAAGGACCATTACTTGCTACTTTGTTAAATGAACTAGGTTTGGAAAACCTTTATTATCTAGAGGATATTTTTGAGGACATTATTTATACTTCGGCAGACGTGTCTGTCTTGCTTAAGTCAAACTAAGGAGAGTGAACTGATCTCATACATCTGGTTATCTCCTGGCTGTTATAGAAAAGGATGGAGTTTTCCACCTGACTACATTTACAGCACTATGAAATATAACATGCAT
This sequence comes from Oreohelix idahoensis, assembly GCA_024509875.1. NCBI lineage: Eukaryota > Metazoa > Mollusca > Gastropoda > Stylommatophora > Oreohelicidae > Oreohelix > Oreohelix idahoensis. The sequence continues at coordinate 236,757 of JAMPIV010005655.1, forward strand.
CTGACTCATCATTGTAATGCTGTCTACCGTCTATTGCTGTATTGAATGTTGCTGTGATAATGACTGTTTGATGTGCCTACACATTTGCGTAACCATTTTGTCACTGTGGCGTCCACAATAAATAATGAAGAAAAACGTCAACGGCTGTTACAAGAATCATTGACTTTATACGTCGTGAGTTTACTGACGTCCTATGTGGATTGCCCTGTTATTTTTGTATGAACATTGTTTTGACTGAACACATCTGCACACTACACAAAACCAGACATGCGGATACCATCCATCATCATATGGCATCACGCATCATTTGGTGGCCATAAGCTGGTTTGATTCTGGTACCAGCAAACACGGGGTCCCTTACCCACTTCATTTTCAACAAGAATTCATCAGCATCCTTCAAGAAATTAACATTCTTCAATACAGTCAACATCTTCAAAATTTTCAAAGTACTCGGCGTTGCCCGGTAAAAGTCAAAATTTCAACTTTTTGACGGAAACAAGAATTTGACAGTACCCGGCGTTGTTACATGTTGCCGGATAACTCGGACTGCTGTTATCTTTTACGCAAGTCAAGCAAGTTGCTGCTGTCAAGGTTCCAGTGCTGTCGTTTTTTGTGAAGGTCAAGTGCCGGTTGAAACGGGTTGTTTTCTGAAGAAGGCCAAGTACCGATTTCCATCAACTTACTTTTGGATTAGAAGGTCAAGTGCCGAAACAACTCAACACACAGTATTTCAGAAGCTCTTGTACCATCGTGTTAGCAGTGGAAGCAGTTCAGATGTGCCATCATCGTTGGAGCTTCGCTCTTTAGGACGTTGATTGACATCCGTTTTTCTGCTGTTCTACGATTGGAAGCCTATAAGTTAAGTGGCCTGTTTGTATGTAAACTGTGCCCTTATACTTCTGCTGAGTCTTCTGTGTATCATCTCATTCTATATGTTATATGTTTATATGTTATTTGTATATTTATATGTTTATATTTCAGCGGGTTCTCGGTTGGGTGGTGTCTCCGTTAGATTATGCCACGTCATAGAGGTCGTCTATTGTGAGCGTTTTCTGTAGGGTTTGCAAATTTCCGATACTGGAATTTGCTAAGCGACTTCTGTTGCTATTTATGTTAGCTGTGATGACATGTTTTAATATTGTTTTCGTTATTATTTCGCATTCTTTAGTTTTGTTTTGATTTGTTTGTATTTGTTAGCCTACTCTTGTCTATAATTTAGTTTCATACAACATTTTTGTTTATACACTGTGGTGTCATGTATTTTGTTTAATTCTATCGCAGATATCGTCACATTTTTTGTGATATTTCATTAATTTCTGCTTTATTTTTAGTTGATTTCTGCGAACGTTTTTGTATTGTTGCTGATCTTTGTTATTGTTTACATTGTTATTGTTTACATTGTTTGTATTGTTTACATTTTCAATGTTTACATTCTGCATGTGTTTACATAGTCATTGTTTACAGTTATAGTAATTAGTTAATGGGCTATGCTAATGCACTGTTACTACTACACTGATGATAAATGAATGATGAATAGTGTCGTGCACTATTGAATGAGAAGTGCACTTATGATCAAGAATTGAGTGCTGATATTTCATATACAAGTTCTTTGATTGGAGACTTGTTTCCCACAGAGACTGGGATAATATAATGTGATGTGAATATACAAGTGCTTAATTAAGACTTGTTACACTTAGGTTTGAAATAAATTAGTTAATTATTTCAGGTTTTGGACTCATATGTTAGACAACATGTCTACATTTGAGCACTTTATTGAGCAGGGTAAATTGCTTGGGAAGACTGGTGATAAGTTAGAAGAATTTGCAACTGCTCGATATGATAAAGCAATGGAAGCTGAACAAAAGAAACTGCATATGGAAGCTGAACAAAAGAAACTGCAGATGCAGGTGGATGAAAAGAGATTCCAAATGGAAATGGAAAAACAAAAAAGGGAATCAGAAGCTGAGGAGAGAAAACTCCAGCTACAGCTAGAAGCTGAGAATAAAAGACTTGAAAAAGAAGCTGAAAATAAAAGACTTGAAAAAGAAGCTGAGAATAAAAGACTTGAAAAAGAAGCTGAAAATAAAAGACTTGAAAAAGAAGCTGAAAATGAAAGACTTCAAATGAGGCTCAAGCTGAGAAAGAAGTTACAGAGAGAGTCTGATGAGAGGAAAGCAAAAATGGAACATGAAGAAAAGGTCTTAGCTTTAGAGTTGGAAAAATTGAAATTGACGAGCATGAGTAATGGTAATGATTCAAACAAGGGTTCATCTTCTGGTAAGGCTAATAATGATACTTTTAAGATTAAGTTACCAACATTTAGTCCTTCCAGTGATGACATAATGTTCTATCTGGACAGATTTGAACAAGCATGTACAGCTCATAACATAGACAAAGCAAAATATGTTTATCAGTTATCAGGGATACTGACAGGTAAAGCTCTAAGTATATTAAATATGGTGGATGAACCTGACAAGAACAATTATGAGGTTGTCAGGGCCGCTTTGTTAAAGAAATATCAGCTTAACGAAGACGGCTATCGTCTACAATTTAAAAACATGTTACCTGAAAATGGAGTTGAATTCTCCGAGTTTATTGCAAGAATACGCATTACTTTCTCACGATGGGTTGAACTATCTAAGACGGAAAAAACTTATGAAGGACTTATGGACTTAATACTTAGAGACAAAGTCATGTCGTCTGTCAATGAGTCTTTCCTTGCTTTCCTTCATGAACGTAAACCTAAAACAATAAAAGAAATGGAAGATTTCTGTTGCCAATACGTAACTGCGCACCCACACATAACCATGGGTAACTCTAAGGTGAAAGAAGGTTTACCAGTTGCTTCGGCAGCTCCGTATGGTCAAAACTTTGCTCGTAGATTCCAACAAAATTTTGATAGAAAGAGTAGCGGTAATTTCTGTCAAAATCATGGAAATCAATTTCATGGTGATTCTTCTTCGAAGAATTGGAGACAACCTGATAGTACTCGTTACTATCACCCTAATAATTATAAGCATTTCAAAAGAGGATATGGTAATAGAGGTTATTCCTGCCGAAGACCTCAGAACCAAACAAATAGATGTTCGCATCAATGTGAACATGATAGTAATCGTGGAAACTGGAATTCGAACCAGGATAACAATTACAATAGAGACAATAATAACTGCAGAGATAATAATAACTCTGATAACTTCAGAGGTAATAATAGTCGGGGTAGATCTCAACACAAAAAAAAGAGATATCAGCAGGCTAATGCTGTACAACAGGAAACTGAGGGAGCCTGTAATCATGTTGTTGATAGTAAAAACTTTGACGCTGTCACTGGTTCTGCTTTTGACTTTGAGAGAGCAAACAAATGCCCCCAATGCAGTACTTTATTCGAACCGGGTACCATAACTACTTTGAGTTGTGGTCACCCACTTCCCGCTCTTCCTGCTGCTGTTGCGCATGACGGGAGGGGTTCTTTAATTCTACATAAGGGTCTTGTTAATGATACTCCGGTCTCACTACTTTTCGATTCCGGATGCACCACTATTGGTGTTAGACAATCGCTTGTAGATCCATCTTGTGCTACAGGAAGGGTTATTAAATGTGTCACATTTGGCGGCACTCTAGAAAAATATCCTACTGCTGTAATTCGCATTGCCACTCCTTTCTTTACTGGAGATGTGCATGCTTGTCTCTTACCTAATCCTATTGCGGACCTTATTATTGGTCGTATTCACGGAGTTAGGGAGTGTACCCCACAGCAGATTGCTGCTTGGGAAGATAATAACATGCAAGCTACAAATGCAGTAGTTACAAGAGCACAAGCTCTACAAACACCCGAAACTTCACTGAATAGTGATAATGAAGTTGATAGCCAAGATAGTCACTTAGTAATCACTCGTGACTCTTTCATAAAATTGCAAGAAGAAGATCCTTCTTTAAAAAAATTCTTCGTTCTTGCGAAGAAAGGTGATCCGAATCAGGATACAAATAGAAAATCTTGGATTGCAATGAGAAACGGCGTACTTGTACGTATGGTACAAGATTCGACTACGTCGGCACATTCGCAAATTCTTGTTCCCAAGAGCATGAGAGTCCAAATATTACAACATGCTCATGACTCGCAATGTGCTGGACATATGGGTTTTGCCCGTACGAAGTCGAGAGTCCTTGCGGCTTTCTTTTGGCCTTTTGTCAATAAGGACATTCGTATTTACTGCCGATCATGCAAGGTATGTCAGGAGGTCAAATCTAGAGGACCACGACATGCTGCGCCTATCCAGGCTGCTGACATTCCTATTCGGCCGTTTCAGAAAATGGCCATAGATATTATTGGCCCTTTTAAGGTCAAGTCGGCCAGAGGACATCAGTTTATCCTTACATGTGTCGATATGTGCACACGTTGGCCAGAGGCTATTCCTCTTAAGAGCATATCTACTACAGATATCGCAGATGCTCTTTGGTTGATATTTTCTCGCTTGGGGTTCCCCAGAGAAATATTGTCAGACCATGGCACTCAACTCATATCTGACACTATGTCACAGGTAATGTCTACCTTACATATTGAACGATCTCTCAGTAGTATCTACCATCCTATGTCTAATGGGTTAGTTGAGCGTCTGAATAGAACGCTCAAGACTTTGCTTGGTAAGATAACTGAAGATCATCCTCAAGATTGGGACAGGGTTTTACCCGCGGCTCTCTTTGCCTATAGAGAAGTCCCTAATGAACACACAGGATTTTCTCCCTTCGAACTTGTCTTTGGCGCGCGTCCACGCGGCCCTATGTCTTTATTACACGATCTCATCACTGCCGATGATATTAGCGATGAAACTCAATCCTCATATGAGTATGTCATTGCTCTTAGACAAAAGATCATTGAGGCATGTAAGCTAGCAACTGCTTCATCAGAAATTGCTAAAGAGAAGGCAAGGCAGTTTGCTAACAAGAATAGATGTCTACGACAACTTTGTCCAGGTGACAAAGCATTCGTCCTACTCCCCAGTAGGGAAAATAGACTTCTTATTGCATGGAAAGGTCCGTATGCAATAGTCTCTCGGATTTCCGATGTTGACTATGTGGTCGATATTGATGGAAAGCATAAAACTTTCCACATAAACATGCTTTCGGAATTTCACGAACGTCCGGACTATTTGCTGCCTATTTTCCAGGCAACGGATGATGCTCCTGCACCTCACGGTCATTATTCATCCCTGTCTGTCATTCAGGATGAGGAAGCTACCTTCTCTGATGTCAACCTTCCCCTTCCAGTGGTTCCATTACATTCCACGGAATCTTGGAAAAACGTTTCTGTTTCTCCTAATCTTTCTGGTGACGAACATCGACAAGTCTCGTCGATGTTACAAACATTTCAGGATGTTCTCACTGACATTCCTGGACACACAGATGTCATAGAACATGACATAATTCTTACCGACAATAATCCAATTAGGGTTAGGCCGTATCCTATTCCTATACACTTTCAGTCGCAAGTGGAAAAGGAATTGGATGAAATGATTCAATTAAATATAATTGAACCATCGACTTCACCATATTCTTCTTCCATGGTTATTGTCCGGAAGAAGGATAAGAACATACGAATTTGCGTTGATTATCGCAAATTGAATCAGGTCACAAAGTTCGACGCTGAACCGATGCCTTTGTTAGAAGATCTACTGATTAGACTTTCTAATTCTAGATTCTTCACTAAACTTGACTTGTCTAAAGGTTATTGGCAAGTGCCTTTAGCAGAGCATGCCAAACCTCTTACTGCTTTTTCTACACCTAGGGGTCTATTTCAATGGAATGTTATGCCTTTTGGTCTCATGAACGCCCCTGCCACTTTCGTTCGCATGATGCGTCGAATTCTGTCACATCGTTCGGATGTCATCGCATACTTAGATGACATCTGTCTCTTCAGTGATACCTGGGAAGATCACTATTTAGGGTTATATGACTTACTGTCCACTCTACGTGAGAATAATTTGACAGCAAAACCTTCTAAAGCTTTTGTTGGTTTTGGTGAAATCTCTTTCCTGGGTCATCGTGTTGGTCATGGTCTCTTGAAGACAGAAGACCACAATACTTCCAAAATACTGAACATCTCTGTTCCTAAAACGAAGAAACAAGTTAGGAGTCTCTTAGGTTTAATTCAATTTTATGGGAGATTTATTCCAAATTTATCTTCGATCATGGCACCTCTCTCAACATTGTTGAAGAAAGGTTCGCCTAATCTGGTCCGTTGGTCTGAAGAATGCCAATCTTCACTAGACCAAATCAAGAATATATTTTCTTCTCCTCCCATCTTAAGATTACCTACTCTTGATAGGACTTTTGTTCTTCGGAGTGATGCTTCATCCACTGGGATTGGAGCAGCACTGATGCAAGAATATGCAAATACTCTGCATCCTGTTATGTACATTTCTAGAAAACTAAATGCGGCAGAGAGGAACTACTCGGTTTTAGACCGTGAGTTGTTAGCGATGGTTTGGTCAATTCTAAAGCTACAAAGATTCCTCCTGGGCGCACATTTCATTCTAGAGACTGATCAGAAAGCTCTTACAGCTATTCAGACTAAGAATTTGAAGAGTTCGAGATCCACTCGATATGCTATAGCTCTTCAACCTTTTCACTTCACGGTACGAGCTATCCGTGGTGCGGATAATGTGATGGCTGACATTTTGTCTAGATGCCCACATGACTCCAACTAATACTTCTGTCCTATATTTCCATATATTACAGAGTCATAACACACCTATATTTCTACAATAGATTAGCACATCTGTACTTACTTTATATGTACACACTATCGTGCTTTGTTGTCATCTTCTTCTGTTCGTTTTTTAAGATGATAGAGGAGGACTGAGTAGTTAATATAAGGGCCGTTAGTTTACTAAACAGCCACAATTATTAATAATGTATTGTACCTTATGAAGCATATTAGTTATTAATTAGCATTATATTGCTTGTACTTTCTCAGAATGTCATTGTTGAGCTGAGGACTTACCTTACTAGTATCAAGCATGACGAGTTCTAGATTGTGTACTTACCCTCGGAATACCAGAGCATATGTCCTGGATCGTCATGTAGTTTAACTTTACTATGTACTTATGTCATTACATGTCAAAGAATGTACTATTTAAATTTTCCTATCAGATTTGTACATCCATTTTTAAAGACAATATTAGAGTATGCTGTTTAATGATGATTATAGTAACTTGCATACGTATATTGTGTTTACATGCTAACGTGATGTGTGTTGGTGACACCTCCCCGATGTGAATATTTTTTGAGACATATTTATTTTTCTGTTGAGGTATATCCTCACCAGACACTCTATAATTAGCCTATTGTTTGGCAATTTAATTAATTATCAGCGCATAATTCGTGCGTTTTGAGCCGCTTATCGCATGCTCTTTGATATTTAAAAAAAAAAAATATGTTCCACATTTTTTTTTTATCGGGAGGAGGGGGTGATATGTTGCGTGATAAATTCTCGCAACATCGTTTTATTACAATATCTATTTTATAACGCAAGGGCAACAACTGCTTGAAATTTATAGTCACTTTTCTCGGTAAGCATTTGTCTTCTCGCGTTGGTATCGAATGCAGTTAAGTTTTGAGCTGTGGTCATTTTTTGCGCTGGACTGCGCATGACTTGTCTTGCTTTTTGGTCGATCGGTTTCCGCCCACCACTAGTGGAGTGAGCGATTTGGAATGGCGAAAGAGATGCCTCGTTGAAGAGGGGATCTCCGCTATTTTTTGTTCTGTCGGGGATGTGTAGTCCTCTTATGGATATTTCGTTTATTCGAGATAATACCTCTAGTGTTTTCCACATGCCGGGAGGCGTGATATTTCTGTGTATTTCATGAAAGCAAGGTAAATTGACTTTTTCATTAACTCTATCGATTTTGGGTCGTGAGCGATTTCGATTCATAGCCTGTCTTCGAAAGTCGTCGTCACGAGATGTTTTTCCCAGCTCACATGTCGCTGCATTGTACTGCATCGGTTGATGCAGGTACCAAGGACCATTACTTGCTACTTTGTTAAATGAACTAGGTTTGGAAAACCTTTATTATCTAGAGGATATTTTTGAGGACATTATTTATACTTCGGCAGACGTGTCTGTCTTGCTGAAGTCAAACTAAGGAGAGTGAACTGATCTCATACATCTGGTTATCTCCTGGCTGTTATAGAAAAGGATGGAGTTTTCACCTGACTACATTTACAGCACTTTGAAATATAACATGCATCTGACTCATCATTGTAATGCTGTCTACCGTCTATTGCTGTATTGAATGTTGCTGTGATAATGACTGTTTGATGTGCCTACATATTCGCGTAACCATTTTGTCACTGTGGCGTCCACAATAAATAATGAAGAAAAACGTCAACGGCTGTTACAAGAATCATTGACTTTATACGTCGTGAGTTTACTGACGTCCTATGTGGATTGCCCTGTTATTTTTGTATGAACATTGTTTTGACTGAACACATCTGCACACCACACAAAACCAGACATGCGGATACCATCCATCATCATATGGCATCACGCATCAGCTACTAAGCAGTGTAGGGTCTTTACTAGGTTTAGGAAGTGGCCGTAGGTAACTATGTAGCCAGTTTTCCGGCACCTCAGCATTCTGTATACTGGTGTTGAAATCCATCACTACATGCATAATGCCTCTGTCTTCAAGCTCTTTGATGTGTTGATACTGTACACCATCAGGACCCGGAGCAGTGTTTCTACTTGTTTTTAACGTATACATAACGTCTTCGTCAGATATGAGATCGAAATATATCTGGCCTCTGAATCCATTTTCCAGCACATTATTCTTAATCTCTTGACGGGCAGCTTTATCACCTTTATCCGTCTGAGTGATATACACACTGAGTAATGCACGTCTTTTAACTTCATCGGTCTACAGACTCATTCCCGCGGAGTTCAGAATATTAGGGATGGGTTGTCTTATATTGTTCCTATTCATTCGTCGATGTCAGGACCAGAATTTCTGTAAGGTCTTTTCCGTGCCCACCTGTGTCACGAAGGCATTCCACAATTGGTCCTTGGCTTCAACCCGTCCGTTATTCATTGTACTTCTCTTTCGTGCTTTCGTCCATTCTTTCGTCGCTCTTTCATTTTCTATCCATGCTTTTTCTACATCCTCAATCCACCAGGGTGGTTGGATGAAAGGTGTTCTGGCAGTCTTTTTCCTGGCATTTTGACGTAATATATGTAGATCGCTATTATAGTCATGTGAGCCTGCATGGTACTTAAAGTGTGCTTATGCCTCTTGTGTCTGGTTACCCAACCTTTTGCAATAAATAAATGAGTATATGGATTGAACAAGCGGAAACACTCGAATAAACTTACGACGTAACGGCCAGACAGCCCGCTAGCGGCCTTTCACATAAATTTACTTCTTATTGGCTAATACAAATGTGAGCCCTCGAACACCCGCCCCCCTCCCCCCACCCCCTCCCTCCCCACCCCCTTTCCCTTCATTAAAAAAAAAATTAAGGAAATAACAGCCCAGTGGTCAAAATGTTATATAAATTTGCACAATATACCCCACTTACAACGGAGATATCACACCTCTTGTCAGGTTGCGACGTGAATATCGAACATAAGTGGGGAAAAAACATAACCATGTGATACTTAAGCAGCAGAGATAGTTAAGTTAGGGGAAGGCATTCAATTATTTTTCAAAGGGAAACAACTTAACGATAAAAAACTATAAAACTAAATATCATATTTTCATTACTTATTTAATTTTGTCAATTTATTATATAAAGTTATTTGAGGCATAAGCGATTGATGTACTTTTATTAGTTCACTTTTTAAATTGTAAAAGTTCTTTTGTTTATCATGTTAAGAGTAAACAAACTTTTAATAATATGGAGTTTATGCACATTCTAAAGTCGTGAACACTTATATGCTCTGTCACTTTCAATGATAATCTTTAAAAAACCACTCTGTTGCAGTCGCAGATGTGCATACTAACATGATTGATCGGCGCTCGAAAGCAAACTTCGACAATCCTTTAAACACAATTTTTTTCTCGCTCGTTCCTCCTCAACCCTGTGGCCGGAGCGGCTAATAGGTATGGCGTTCGTCTCTAAGTCTAAAGGTACCGGGTTCTGTTCACGGTACAGGGAATGGTTTCGAAGGAATATTTGCATAACCACTGGGAACTAATAATGTCATACTCCCCCTGATCCCATGCGTAGTGAGATCACATACCTAGTCTTCATGGATAAGGGCAAAAAAAGGAGGTCCTCTCTGCAAGTTGCGCCCGTTAAAAATTCTTCGGCAGTTAAAAATCGCAAAGAGTAGTCCATACGGCCACTGCCCTGGCAGAATTTACATTGGGATTCTCGTGGTGCGTTAGAGTTTGTGCGCTGTGCTGAGATCCTCTTGTGTGATCTAAGGGAGGAGATCGGAGCACTGATGGAGTTGACCGTGTGCATTGAAAATGGTCGTTAAAACAAAACAAACAAACCTCTTCTACCTTGGGGTGTAGAATGTGTCACAGGACGGATTGGGGTGACCTCTTCTCAATCTCTTTTCCACTACGACAGTACTCATTTTCAAAAGTTGTACGTACTAATTACCTGGAATTTCACGGTCGACACATTTCTTTCTGCTATGTAGCAGACATTTTGTATTTTCAAACATTCTTACACTCCTCACAGAGATAAGTCGTCATGTCCTTTTGGTTTCCCGTTTCTCCCTGCTTTGGAAGGAACGACTGAGATAATATTTTACTCGATAACCATGTTGGTTAATCGCGGGTGTGGCCGACATCAGACTACAGATTAACACTAAAATCGCTCAGCGCATTTGCTTAATTGCTGATAAGGCCATGGTGCGTTCTTCGCCAAGATTGTAATACGCTAAAAGTTTGATAGCCACTAGGGGGAGACACCTTATGGGCAGACATGATTGACATAATCGTTTCCTGTTTGATTTTCACGAACAGATTACTTTATGGGAAGTAAGATGTTACATCTTACACACATTTTCGAGAGAGTGTACTGATGTGTCACTTCCATATATGGGAGAGGTGACCTATTGCATTACTCACATAATTTTTCCAAGTCGGTAATAATTTTCAAATTACCCCACAAAATACTCATGTTTAACACAATTGAAGCCCTGCTTAGCATTGTAACAAAGATGGGAGGGGGGGGGGTGGGGGAAGAAGACAGGCCATATAACCTGATCTTTTCGCAGTTTTAAGACACTGTAAGAATCGCTTGCCAAGACGACAACTAGCCCATGCCAGAGCCTAGAATCAATATTCATTTATCGGAAGCAGACCATTCTATGTGGACTTCAGAGCCCAGAATAAACTCTACCATTTAACAAGGACACCGGGAATCTGAGGAATCTAAAGCACAGAGTCAAAGTGGGAATTCATTGTTAAAATAACGACCCCTAGGAACACGTGTAAGAGGCCTTTTCCAGTGCCTTTATTCCTCTGATCAAACTGTCTGTGGGCCGAGATTGGTGTATTTTGTGCATTTTACATTCTATATTTTTCATTACTAACATGTGAACTAATATGTATACATTGTCATATAAATATTAATATGTGAAAATCGCAAGTGGATGTACAAGTCATTTGAGGCTTACAACCTCAGTATATAGAACGATGATTTCATGAACCACCATTGCAAGGGCTGGTGACTGCTTTATTGCTAGTCTCTTACAGAGAAAAAGCACAAGTAGTCGCAAGTTCCATATGGAACAGGGAGGAAAAGATGAAAGAAATAATGTTCATTCTAATTATAATATTTACAAGTACAAACCAGTGTAGATGTAACTGAAAAAATATTCAATCTATGTTGTAAACATTTTTCAACCAAAGTAAATGTAAATGTAAACATATTCTATCTATACTATTAGCCTTTTCATTTAAATGTAAAGTAAATATAAAGCTATTCAATATAAATGTAAAGAAGGTTTTCTCTAAAGGGAGTAAGCTTATTTCTCATCGAGAGTAAATTCTGAGCTAGATGGGCTGGTGGAAATAGAATAAGGGGACCCATAACTATGTGTCGAAAAACACAATACTAAGGAGAACGTTTTGTTTCTATTCTTTTACCATATTTGTTGGTGGTACCAGTGATAATACTAATCTCTGGAACAAAGTGCGGGTAGAAGTGGACTGACATCAAACTAGAAACCATCATCAGAGGGTCTTAGAGACGCGGGACCAGCTTTGCAGTTACTCCCTGATCTTACTTTGGAACGTGCTGCGCCTTTAATCTTGACCAGAGACTTTAGAACTCCAGTGACCTATCTGCACAGAACCCAAAAATCCAGATGGAGAAAAAACTACGATTTGCAGCTAAGTCAAACCTATAAGCTACCAAGTGACATCTTACTAAAAAAAACTCCTCACGTTGAGAGTCTGTCCCCCTCAGGTTGAGAATCACTGACATTGACTCTACCTTTCGAGGCTGTATGCAAACATCTGATGCGGTTGAGCCCGGTCTGTTTGCCCTGATCAGACGTTCCTGGTGTAGGGGTCTTCCCTTTTCCTTGACCTTGGTGGCCGCGCTGCCACGTAGGCTTGGTGGGTTTATCAGAATTATTATTTTGGGGAAATCGGGTTTTGTGGAATTTCGATTTTTCCTGGGGAGGTCTTTGGGTATTATTAACTCGTTGGCTATACTGCTGGGAAGAATTAGAAGAATAGGATGACTGCTCTAGATTTTGTTTTCAAGATGGCTCATCTGTGGGTTTACGTTTAGTGCTGGCTAGTTCGGCCATTGCATTGGTATAGCGTTCTGCCTTATTGAGGATGTCCTCAAGCCTGACTGCGCCCTGTTCAGCCAAAAATCTACGGGTTTCGTTTGACAAAATTGACTTTATCTGTTCCACAAGAACAAGTTCAAGTAGTCCCTCATATGTAAGAGTTAGATCAGATAATTCAATGCACTTTGTCAAATAGCCCGCGAGACGTGAAGAGAACTGCGGAAACGTTTCCGTGCTCTCTTTCCGGCTGTTTCTGAACATTTGCAGAAATTTGCGGGCGGTCATCTCAAACCGTTCTAGCAAGGCCTTCTTCGGCATGTCGTAATCATGTTGATTGGTACCCAGCTTTGTGTACAAGTCATAAGCAGTACTTTTCAGTGACGTTGAGAGTTTAAGTGCCCAACGGGAACTCTCTAACACATACAGATTTGCGAGCCTCTCGAATTTTTCTAGGTAGCTGTCAATTTTTTCATTGGGGCTAGGAAAAGGCTCTAAAGAAAAAGACATCGCTGTTAATTGGGCAGATTGAGTGCTGGAGAGATCCATTGACTGAGACTGGGGCGAAGACGGCTCTCCGTTATTCGAAGTAGAGGCGCCCCGACTCTCTAAAGCCTTAAGCGCTAATTCATGCTGTCTTTCCTTGTTTCTCTCTTCGCGTTGTCTCTCCTTCTCTCTTTCCCTGCGGGCGTCCATCTCTGCCTCAATTTTCTTCTGCTCCAATTGACGCTCTTCCGCTTCTTTCCTATCTGCCCTCTCCTGTGCTTCTCTCCTCTCTGCTCTCTCTTTCTCTTCCTTCCTCTCAGCTTCCGCTCTCCATTGCTCCACGTCATATATTTCCAGTTCCTGGTTGACAAACGCGTTTGCAGCTTCTGCGTCTAATCCTGCCTCTTTCGCTTCCAGCCTCAGGATGGACCTCATCTTTATCCTCTCTGCCATTGTCAAAGAATAAGATGTAGTATGACTAGAGAACTAGTAAGAAGAAACGAGAAGGGGAAGAAACTCAAAACCGCTTCGAAAAAACCAAAGTAAAAATTTACTGTAGTTACATCCTACCTTAAATGTGTTAACTTATCGCTGCTGTTTTCTTTCAATTAAGGCTCTAAATGCAAGCGACTAATGCCACTAAAATGGTAAGTTACACTGGAAAAAAATTTACTTTTACTAAAAGTAGAGAAAAATTTATATTAAAACAATTTAAAGGAAAAAAAAATTTTCCTGAAATTTTAATTCTCCACTACAAAAACTCCGCCCCTGAAGTCAGTTTATGAGAAGAGACGATGTTAACTAGACGTAAAAGTCAGAACAAGGCATCTTTAGCTTAAGCTCAACTCTAGTAACTTCAAAAACCTTTAGTGACTGTAAAAAAAAATCACGCAATCCCAGCAAATCTTATAAAGAAAAATGTAATGTTTCTCTGCCAGAGAATAATTTAAATAACAAATATTTTTGTTTATCCGTACTTTCTACTGCTGTGGAAAGAAAACAACCTGTAAATATGCTGTGTGGACGACCAAAATACTAAAAGGCGTTGTCTAGGGGTGTAATTAATTATTTTTATTTCCCTACTTCAGAAAAACAGATCATTCACACTATCTAGTTAGACCCAGACTTAATCAGACTCAAAATATCTTTATCCCGGCTAAGCGATTGCCTCAAATGTAGCTCAAGATCCCAGGACCAGCCCACAAATATTGTCGTAAATTTATTTTGAGAGAAAGAGTCTTAGAAATAGTGGTCCGGTTTAGAGTGGAGAATGATGATGAAATCACAGTGATAGAAAGGTTACAGAGTAACTAGTTGCTTCACAGTGTGCTGGGGAGAGAAAAGACAGACTTATTTACGACAAATCGTTTCTCTCAATCTTCTCTTCATCCCACCTGATAAAACAATTATTTGCCAGTTTCCATACACACACCTGCGCTCACACCGATTTGGTGCTTCAAACACACAGACGCACGTGGATACAACTATATTAAACAAATAGGGGAAATGTTGGGCTTTGGGTATTTCCAACACAGTGCTAACTAGGTTATGATGTTTATTAACCAAAAAAATCAAATCACAAACAAATATCAAGTGTTACATAAAATTATCATACGTACAGAAACTGCAAATAACAAGGTGGGGAGGGGGTGAAGAAGATTGGTATCGACTAAGCCCTTCCCGCTTATTAGACAAAGATGAACCCAGTCCAACGTTAGATAGATATCAGGAACATAAGTAATGTAACCTAACAGTGAAGTTAATTACTCTGAAAGAGGGGTTACAATACTAGGTATAGGTGGTAGAAAAAACCCGTTATCCCAAATTGTTCTTCCCTTTACTAAGAAATTGAAAGGGAGGGGGTTAAACAGAGTTAACAAAATATCCCACTTAAAGGAACAACGTGGGGTATACAGAAAATGTATTGCCCGGTAGGCAAGTTAACAAATGGTTTGCAAAAAACAATTAGATTTCCTGTCATTCATGCACGCGCGTGAGGATCCACACTCACACACACACACAAACACACTTACCGATTGCAGCATCAGATAACACTGACTAACAAAAAAAACATTTTTTTCCTTTCTCTAACATTTCTATGTTTTTCTGGTCAATTTTAATGCGCTGTTTTTAAATCTGCAAACCGTTTTTCTCTATCAGGTCGGGATCTCTAGAAATACGCAATTGAAGTTTTTTAACAACGCATACAGTATTACAACATCATTCGTACAAGAAGTATAACAGTTATGTTGGCTTGAATTTCTTTGCAGTCGACTTTCGTCGGTGAATGGCATGTGGTACATCGCGATGAAGCATCCAACAATATTCGGCAACCATGGTCACACTCCACCGTCCTTGATAACGTGACTCCATTACGGCGATATCTTGATGGAATCGTTCTCCATGTTCATCGCTGACTTCGCCAAGGTTGTCAGGGAAAAAGTCAAGATGCGAATCGAGCAAATGGATTTTGAGGGACATGTTACAGCCCATAATTCTGTATGCATCTATGCACTGCTTAACAATATCCAACATAGTGAAAAGATTTGTGATTTCCCAGAAAGTTATCGACGATCGATTTGAATGCCATCCATGCGCGAAGTTCACTACCATGTAACAAGTTCTCGAATTGTTTGTCTGCAATAACTTTCCTAATCTGAGGTCCTACAAAGATACCTTCCTTTATCTTTGCATCGCTAACTTGCGGAAACTTTTCTCGAAGATAAGTGAAAGCTTTGCTCGTTTTATCTAACGCTTTTACAAAATTCTTCATGAGCCCCAACTTCATATGTAACAGTGGTAAAATGAAGCTGTCTTTGTTAACTAATGGCTCGTGTATTACATTTTTATGCCCGAGCTGCATACGATCCCGGATAGGCCACACCTTTCTTGCATAATGTTCCTGTCTGTTGCGGCTGTCCCATTCACATCGGAAGCAACAAAATTTAGTATACCCAGTCTTCATGCCCGTGAGAATTGCAATGACCTTTAGGTCTCCACAAATCCGCCATTGGTAGTCATTGTACTTTATTTTTTTCCAAACGTATAGCCATATTGTCATAAGTTTCTTTCATATGAACAGAGTAGGCGACTGGAATTGATGAAAATAAATTTCTGTTATGCAATAACACGGCATTTAGACTAGTCTTGGAAGAATCGATGAAAAATCGCCATTCGTTGACTATGTGCTCATGACCGTTTACATCTTTGCAATAGCAAATGTCATCATCCATCTCAAAGTATTGAACAAGTTCTCTGTGTCTATGACGAAATTTAGATATCGGAGTATTGGGCGCTAAAAGATTCCATTCTTTGAGTCGCGAACCGAGTAATTCCGCTTGTCCTTTGGTAAGAGCGAGATCACGTATTAGATCTGAAAGTTCTGAATGGTTAATTAAGTAAACACCATCATTCACCGGTATGTAATCTGAGTCAGAATTAGTTTCTAAAGCAGATAAACTATCACTTTCTGATGGTTCATTCACGTCCAACGGATATTGTTCTGGTGGTACTTGGATCGGACGCGTGATTGGATCATGAGGCACTGGTTTCGAAACCATTTCAATATTTGAATAAACCACAGACTTTCTAGTTTTAAAAGTGAAACCATGGATATTTGTCAAGCAGAAGTAACAATCAGTAGTGTGATTTGTATGTTAACGCCATATTACTGGCACTCCAAAAGGCATCGACTTATGCTTCGGCGATTTTCATAACCAACCTGCCAATGTATCGAACAAACTGCATTTGGCTTCCAAGATTTATTTGCATCATCAACTTTCGAATCGAAATAAAGTTCATATGCTTTCTTTAGTAATGGTGTAAAGTTTTTCTGGTCAACACGATCAGTAAAATATCCGCACACGTAACAGAACAGATCAGCCGAATTTCTACAACTTCTAGAAGCCATATTTTGCTCAGAATTATTCAAAATACAGTAACTATTTGAAAAACCGCGTAACATATGTCATGCATCTTTTAGCAGTATAAAAAGTAGAATTATGTTGCTTTTTATTAATTTTTAATAAGTTATATAGTAAAAATGAAACGGAGCAAATAACGGTTTCCCAAAAATATATTTATTCACAAATATCTTAAGAACCCGATGTGATAGAGATAAACGGATTTCAGATTTGAAATCAGCGCAAGAAACTGACCTAAGAACACTTATTCTTATATAAGAAAGAAAAATGTTGTTTGTCAGTGTAATCCATAGAATTATATAAACAACAATTAATCTTGACACGTGAAAATGTCTAGTACTTCGATGTCCCGCCCCAGATGTAGCGAGGTTTGCTGATAACGAATATTCCCACTAATCGCCGGACTTGAAGACTCAGAGTTATTATTTTTTATTATATAAAAGGAGTCTATGGGATGGCACTGACACCATTCAATACAGGGGTGAAAATGAGGTCTCTTTAATTTCGCTGCTGGAGGTAAAATTCCTTCAAGGCACGATGATAGCAACTGACCGGTATGGTTTAAATCCAGTGAGGAAAAATTAGGCTCAGTCACAGTCAGGTAAATATGTATTCTCTCACAGTAGAGCAGTAAATAAATTATGGCTACTTGCACTGTTCATCTTCCAGTTTGTATTACAGATTGTAATTAAATTTGATGATTTATTTAAAACAAGTTCTTGGGGGTGCTTTCTTTCATGTAATTGATAGCTAGGTCGCATCGGACCGCCACAAGAATTATATTTAAAAATGTTCCATCCATATATCTGGAAGTTAAGAACCGAGTCTGAAAAGGACTCTGTATGATTTCTCTATTGCTGGGATTGCAAAGGTTACATCACTCTGTAGGAAGAAAAAAAACCATGTAATATACCGAAAAATCAAATAACATTCTAAAGCGCGATGAATTTCCCGTTAAGACTATATATATATACCCTCGCGTATTTAATTATGTATTTAATAAACACTGCGCGAGTTCTAATGGTTAAAACCCACATCTATATATATATAGGACTTAACTAAATGTGTTAATTATAAATTCCTACGCGACTATAAAAGTTACTTTAGCATTTAAGCCTCTATTATTTTTGGAAATAATATAACAGGTATAACATTACATTTACAACTGGGAACTATTGAGACGGTTTAATTTAATAAATTTAAATTAACACAATATCCCGTGAAATAGAATGAATGAACTAGACCACTGATCTCTAGACACAGTTATATTTTACCGTTTTGTACAGAATAGAATTCACTGCAATAATATATGAAAATCCAGGGGAAAATCTATAACAAGATTTCAATATCGCTAGTGCTTCTGTCAAGTTCTGGCCAACGAGTGATAACATGCATTTCTTCATGGTCTGTATATCTACAACTGGAATGCAAGATTGGGGGGACATGAGAAATTTGACACCTTTTTTGATCTCAGAAGACTTTAGGGGATTTGACAGCCAGACTAAAGAGAGAAGCCGCCCCTGGTCTCTCGTATCTTCGCTCGCTGCTTGCGCAAGCTTTCCCGTTCGCTCCCACTGCGATCGGTTTAGTGTTTAACACCGAGATGCGAAATACCGGCAGGAAACTTGCGTCGCTCGTTTCAGGGACCACTACTGTCTTTGATAGCATGCCGCCAGGCCTTCCTGAGATCTCCCCCAGTGTCTTTGATCGTGGTCACTACTATCGTTTGATGCTGGCAACGCCCTCCACTGGCCAAGTTAATGAAAATACCTGCATATGATTGCTCAAGAAATATCCTCGGGCTTGCTTTAATCTCTCCTTAAATCAATGCGATGACCAGAATGAACGGTAGATAAACTGTCCACATATTAATCAGGAAACGTGTTGACCATCTGCGTGGAAAGGTTGCATAGCTAATGAGTCCAGGTGAAAAAAAAATCCCGTTTGACGAAAAGTTACAATATATATGGGGGCACTGATGCTATACGAAGGGGTCGTTACAAAGGGTCGTACTATATCATCCAACGAATCAGGGTCAGCTAAGTTCGTCTGTCACACGCATATACGCTTTTACCTCAGAATATTAGGTAGGGGTTGGCTTATATTGTTCCTATTTATTCGTCGATGTAACGACCATCATGTCTGTAATTTCTTTTCCGTGCCCAAATGTGTCACGAAGGCCTTCCACACTTGGTCATTGTCTTCAACCCCTCCGTTATTCATTGTACTTCTCTTTCGTGCTTATGTCCATTCTTTCGTCGCTCTTTCATTTTCTATCCATGCTTTCTCTACATCCTCAATCCACCAGGGTGGTTGGGTGAAAGGTGTTCTAGCTGTCTTTGTCCTGGCATTTTGACGCAATATATGTAGAGGGCTATAACAGTCACGTGAGCCTGCAGGGGACTTAAGTGTGTTTAGGCGTCCTGTGTCTGGTTAACCTCCCTTTCGCAATAAATAAATAAGTATATGGATTAAACAAGCAGAAACACTCGAATAAACTTACGACGTAACGGCCAGACAGCCAGCTAGCGGTCTTTCACATAAATTTACTTCTTAATGGCTAATACAAAAGTGAGACCCCACCCAATTAAAAAAAAAGGACAGAGATAACAGCCCAGTGGTCAAATTGTTATATAAATTTGCACAATATACCCCACTTACAACGGAGAGATCACACCTCTTGTCAGGTTGCGACGTGATGTCGAATCTCGGAAATAAGTGGAAAACCAAACATAACAATGTGATATTTTAAGCAGGAGAGATAAAGATGTTAGGGGAAGGCATCCACAATTGTTTCAAAAGGGAACAACTTAACTATTTAAGAATTATAAAACTAACTAAGATATTTTCATTACTCATTTGATTTTATCAATTCATTATATAAAGTTATTTAGAGGCATAAACGACTCATTTAGTTTTACTAGTTTATTTTTTAAATTGTTAAAACTTCTTTTGTTTTCACTGTTTACATTAAACAAACTTTTAATAATATGGAGTTTATGCATAGCTAAAATAGCGAACACTTATTTCCTCTGTCACTATCAATAATTACTAATGTATGTCAGTCCTGCTCTAAAACACGAACATGTTTCATCAGCGCCCGAAAGCGCACTTCGACAATCGTTTAAACATATTTTCTTTCTTGGACGTTCCTCCTCTACCCTGGGGCCGGAGTGGCAAAGAGTTATGACGTTCGTCTCTAAGTTCAAAGGTACCAGGTTCTGTTCCCGGTACAGGAAATGGTTTTGATGGAATATTTTCATAACCACTGGGAACTAATAATGTCATACTCCCCCTGATCCCCTGCGTAGTGAGATCACATACCTAGCCTTCACAGATAAGGGCGAAAAAATAGGAGGTCCCATCTGCAAGTTGCGCCCGTTAAAAATTCTTCGGCAGTTTAAAATCGCAAAGAGTAGTCCATACGGCCACTGCCCTGGCAGAATTTACATTGGGATCCTCGTGGTACTTTAGAGTTTGTGCGCTGTGCTGAGATCCTCCTTGTGTGATCTAAGGGAGAAGATCGGAGCACTGATGGAGTTGACCGTGTGCATTGAAAATGGTTCTTAAAACAAAACAAATAAACCTCTTCTACCTTGTGGTGTAGAATTTGTAACAGGACGGTTTGGGGCGACCCCTTCTCAATCTCTTCTCCACTACGGCAGTAACCATTTTCAATTGTTGTACGTACTGATTACCTGGAATTTCCGGGTCGACACATTTCTTTCTGCTATGTAGCAGACATTTTGTATTTTCAAACATTCTTACACTCCTCACAGAGATATGTCGTCATGTCTTTTTGGTTACCCGTTCCTCCCTGCTTTGCAAGGAACGGCTGAGATAATGATTACTCGATAAACATGTTGGTTAATCTCGGGTGTGGCCGATATCAGACTACAGATTAACACTAAAATCGCTCAGCGCATTTGCTTAATTGCTGATAAGGCCATGGTACGTTCTTCGCCAAGATCGTAATACGCTAAAAGTTTAATAGCCACTACGGGGAGACACTTTATGTGCAGACACCTTCTGTTACTTGGTCATCATTTAGGTTTTGGTACAGGCTATTGCATGAGGTGTTAACTTCCTAAATGACTTTATAATTTCCAGGTCCTTAATTCACCCTTGCTTACAGTTGTGTGATGATGTCGTTTAATTTTCCAACAGTAATTCCAAACAAAACTGCAAACCTTATATAGTTGGTAACTGCCAAGTGATCATGTAAACCTGTATTCAACTTGAAGGAATACGAACAGTTTCATGTATATTATCAAAGTACATCAACGAAATCACCTTTATCAGTTCCTCTAATTTTGTCTGTATATCTTTCAATATTATTGACAGTTTGGCAATGCTTCTTCGCAGTTTCAGCATTTGTAGTTTGGTTAATTTATTCCTCGTAGTACTCAATTAGATTCTTTATACTTTCTCCCTCTACTAATACTTCAGGTGTGTCTATTCAGGATTTGGGCGCTCCACTTGGTGGACCCTCTACTTCATCAATGGCTAATTCTATCAGTTTGCTTATCTCTGCTATGTCGTTGCTACATTGGTTCATAGCTACAACTTTTATAGCTGAAAGTAATAATTATACAGTCAACATCGATAGGCAGTCAAAACGACTGTTTACTTATGTATAAAAGTCAAAAATACGATTTCACACAAAATCGTATTCTTGGCGATGAGGTTAAAACCCTTGTCAATATACTGTAAACCACAGTATAATAAATGTCTTGAGATTCTCAAAGACTGAGCCGGACTTTTGTAACAGTCTGGGTGAGCACCTGTTTGCTACATCAACAGATACAATCATGACCTTGTGCTATGGCTCTCTAGATGCAACTAACTAAGAAAATATATTCTTTTACTAATCTCATAAGTAGTGCAGGGCGTGCCGACTTAGAGCATTTTTCATTGGTTATACAAATTGTAAAGATTTATTTCATTAGCTACAACTATCGTTACCTACTTATCATAGAATTTAAATAAGCTCATGCAAATGTGGTGATTAAGTCCTCTTTTTAGCGTTGCTGGGCAACTCCCACCAAAACTTAAGGGAACACAGTTAGAAAACGTTTAGGGCTTCGATTTATATGATGCATTTTGTAATTTATTATGTCTTTATTTATTAGGTTAACGTGGGTTACTAGAGTAGGCCATCCGGTAACATAAATATGGAATCATGCTTCACAAAATGTGCTTTTGAGTAATTTGAGCTTCCTTCAACACCCTTTAGCTCCCCAAGGAGCATAGGCCTTCAACAACAAAATGCCAAGTCTTCCTGTCCTGTGCCATCCGCTCAAGTTCGTTCCATGTTTTCCTCATCATTTTCACCTCTGTTTCCAGTTCTCTTCTCCATGTGTTTTTTGGTCTAACTCTGCATCTCTTTCCCTGTGGATTCCAGAACAAGCACTGCCTTGTAATGCTATCAACAGGTTTCCTCAATGTGTGTCCAATCCATCGCCAGCGTCTTTTTCTCAACTCTTGTTCCACTGGCACTTGTCTGGTTCTTGTCATCAATTCCCCATTTGTGACATTCTCATACCATTTCAGTCCTTCTATTCTACGCAAGCACCCGTTTATAAAAGTCTGTAGCTTTTTGATTGTTGTTTTTGTTGTTCTCCATCTCTCAGAGAGTACAATAGAACTGACTTCACATTTGAGTTGAAGATTCTTATTTTCGTGTTGGACTTGATTTCTCTTGTTCTCTATATGTTTCCCAAAGCATTGAAAGCTCCTCTTGCTTTTTGTATTCTTATTTTGATACCTCTGTCTGTCCCTACAACGTTGTCTATATTACTTCCAAGATATGTGTACGATTCTACATCTTTTAGTGGTGTTTCTTCAAGTTCAACCGTGTTATAATTTCTTGCATTTATTCTCATAATCTTTGTCTTTTCCCTGTGTATTTTCAGGCCCACTTTTTGTGACCTCTCATCGAGAATTTTCATTTTCTCTTGCATCTGATTATGGTTATGGGACAGAAGAACCAAGTGATCTGCAAAATCCAGATCATCAAACTGTTTAGTCAGATTCCATTGAATTCCATTTCTGTTATGTGATGTCGATGTTTTGCAGTAAGAAAAAAAATGGAGACAAAAGGCATCCCTGTCTCACTCCAGTTCTAATCCTAAACGGTTCTGTAAGTTGTCCTTCACGAAGAACTCTGCATGTCATGTCTTCATAGGTGCTCTTTATTAAGTTAGAGATTTTCATGGGAACTCCATAATGCCTCATCAATTTCCAAAGCGATTCTCTGTCTACACTGTGAAATGCCTTTTCATAGTCCACGAATCCGATGTATAGCGGTGAATTCCATTCCATACTTTGTTCAACTATTATTCTCAATGTGGCTATCTGGTCTGTACAGGATCTATTTTGTCGAAAACCTGCTTGTCCATCTCTCAGTTTCTTGACTATGGACTCTTTTAATCTCTCAAGGATGATTCTGTTTAATACTTTTCCTGGCGCTTATAGTAACATTATTCCTCTATAATTTGTGCACTCTTGTTAATTTCCCTTCCTAGCAACTTGACCAGATAACCTTCCTTCCATTTTGCTGGTATTTCCTCTCTCTCCCAGACTTTGCCATGTAGTTTGTATAATATCTCTGTAGAGGTATCAATATTTGCTTTGATGGCCTCTGCTGAAATGTAATCTGGACCAGCTGCTTTTGAATCTTTCAGAAGCTTTATGGCTTTCTTTATTTCTTCTCTACTTGGTCGTTCACAGCTGATTTGTAGCTCCTCTTCTGTTGGCTGGATGTCTGGGGGATAAGTTGGAGATGGTCTATTGAAAAGTTCCTCAAAATATTCTGTCCATCTCTTCATTTGTTCTTGTATATTACTAAGCAATTTTCCATTCCTGTCTTTTATGAGGCCATTTGCTTGCTTATATTTCCCTGTTAGGTTCTTTGTGTTGTTGTACAGGTCCCTTATATTTCCTTTAGCTTCAGCTTCCTCTTCTTTCCTTGCCAAATGATCAATATATTTCATCTTGTCTCTTTTGATGTTTCTTCTTACTTCCTTGTTTGCTTCAATGTACACTTCATGTGCCTTGGCTTTGGAACTTCTGGTTTTGCTTCTGTTTAAATATGCTTTCTTGTTTTTCCTGTCTTCTATCTTACTAATGGTTTCTGTTGTTTTCCATGGTTTGTGCTGATGTTCTCTTTTTCTCAGTACTTCTTCACATGTCTCGTTCCATATATTTTTTACTTGTTGCCAGTGGTCTTCCGTATCTGTTTCATCGTCCAGCTGTTGGAGTACCTGGTATTTGTTGGATACTGTGATTGCAAATTTTTCTCTTATTTGCTGATTTCTTAGATATCCCATATTATACTGTTGCCTATAGCTATATGCTGTTGAAACTTTCTTGAGTTTTAATGTTGTTTTAGCCAACAGAAGATGGTGGTCTGATACAACATCTTCTACTCTACATACTTCCACATCAAGCAATGATGACCTAAACGTCTTACTTATGCATATGTGATCAATCTTATTCTCAGTTCTGTGGTCTGGTGATATCCATGTAGATTTATGTATTCTTTTATGTGTAAATATGCTTCCTCCTATAGATAGTTTATTTGAAGCACAGAAGTTTGCTAATAGTTCCCCATTTTCGTTCATCACACCTACTCCCTGCTTTCCCATGATTTCTTCAAAGCCAGTGTTGTCTGTTCCTATTTTCGCATTTAGGCCCCCAATCAAAATTATGTTGTCCTTTTTTTCTTATTGTCCAAGACATTTTGTAGTCTGGTGTAAAAGTCTTTTGTCACAGACTCTTCTTTGTCGTTTGTTTGTGCATAACACTGTATGATGTTTATATTTACTTTCTTTTTGGCTGATTTAAACCTTGCTGTTATAATTCACTATCCCATTGCTTCCCATTTTATAAGTGCCTTCTGTGCTTCCTTGGACAGCATTAGTGCCACCCCTTCACTGTGGGGGGCTCTTTCCTCCTCATGGCCTGAGGACAACATACTTTTTCCCGTGTTCAATCTCCTCTTCTCTATGCTTTTCCACCGTGTCTCGCTGAGACCCAGGATTTCAATCCTGTAATTTGTCATTTCTGCTGCTACCTGTGCAGTTTTCCCTTGTTCACACAGAGTGCGAACATTCCAGGCACCAATCCTGGAGATTTTCAGAGACGAAAAAAGGTTAGTCGGCTTTCTCTAGGTTGCTTCATGGGCCTCCTTTCCAGAGGACCTTCTTCTGTCTTGGGCGGCTGACTTGATTTATATTTTCTATTTGACTTGTCCATGTTTGTTGAAGTTTGTGTGGTTAAAATTTGTTTACGGGATGGGTAACCGGCCCCTAGCTCAACCCTTCTTAGTCGCTTTTTACGACATGCCTGGTAGTGTACAGTGTTACTATTTTTTGCTGCCCTTTCAGGCCAAGGTAACACATGGAGGAAGCTGAGCTTGCTAGCTGTATATGCGAATAGACTTGTAAATATGGAATCTTGATTCTCAAAATGCGCTCTTGTGAGTTAGTTGAACTTGATATTTTGAATGTGTAATCAACTTAAGAGCACCTGATAAAAGGTGAATTAAAATGCTGCGACCACCGTCTTAATCGTTGGCGAGAAAGCGTCCCTTTTAACTTAGGAAGTGAAGGATGTCCTAACTGGCAAATTCTGTTTTCCAGACGTACACTAGCGTCTTTCTGGTTAGACGTCAAACACGTAAGGGGCAGACTTAGATCTCTGTTGGACTGAAGATACAAAAGTCTTCGAAAGCTTTCACACTTAATATCAATGTTTGACTTTCTTTTATACTACTCCTCAAAAATTATGATTTCAATTCTCCAGTAATTATGTATGACATGACATGCACCTGATAAGTGTTAAATATATTGCGCAATAGAGTGTGTGCTCATGCAAATCTGTAAGGATGATCTAACAATATAGATGAAGTGATGTATGAACTATCAATTACTTCCTATCATCTTCGAGGAAAATCTTTTGATTTAATTAATCAATTATGAGAACGATTAATTGAAAAGCTGTCTTCTGCACATTTAGCTATGATATTAGGTGCAAATGTGATCTTAACTAAAGACTAAGAAATCATTTTAATAGTTTTTAAAAGATTCACTAACCTCCTTTTCACGTTTGCAAACTCCTTTAAGAACACAATGCACAACATATATTAATTGTTTTATTCGCACTAAATTAATTGCAGGCTTTGCTCTGCAATATTCTCTACACCTTGCTTTTGAAAATGCTGTACTCATCTCCAGTAAACATTACGCTACACTATATTTCTAAAACGTCCCAAATGGATCCATTGGGACGGCGACGTATAACTCCGCCCATAAAACAATTGCCAAGAGCCCATGTTGTCGCCCAGGCCTTGGATCTCTTTTGCCCCTGTGAGTACGTATCACTGGCTAAAGTGGAATGGGCTATTCGACACAAACTGTCAATATAGTGCTGCATGACAAACCGGAGTTTGGTGATCGACCGGCTAATGCAAAAAAAATCACCCGCCTTCTAACCATCACAAAGCTTTCTGTCTGTTTATCTCTTTGCGTGTCAATTTTATTTCATTATAGTGCCTGTGGCTTCCTTTGTCCTTGTTTCGTATCTAAGATTCTTATCCTTCTACCGTCGGCTACCATCTGGAAACAAAGATTGTCCGTGTCACGGTCCTTTGATGTGCCTCGTCCGGAGTATATTGTTTGCGTGCGTCCATTTTTCTCCAATGTGGTGACATGTCATCTGTTTGAACAGTGGACTACCCACGAAAAGGCTAAACTCTATTGTCCAGCCGGCTCCTTCAACAATAATCAAAATACCATCTGACAATATTTACAGGGGGAAAGAGATATCAAAGAAGTTGTTTGGCTTGGTTTGGTTTGAAGGATTATCTTCATTGCACAAGGACTACTCCAAAGAAGTTGTACCATGCCCATGTGTGTTTCACCAGATTTCTCACAAAGAAATCTGGGGTCGGCACGATCACGCCAGTTGTCAGAAAATGTCAGAAGCGTGTTAAAGTCCAGTGGTGATTAAAAGATTAACTTTAGCACCGATGAAAGAGCGAAATGTTGTTGAAAATGCAATGACGGAAGATGATGGTAAAGAGAGCGAAAGACTAGGCGCTCGTTTATCACATAGTCACATATACCAATTTTTCGTAAATATTTTAAAACCACTATTATTCTCCGTGGAGCAATCGCCAATTTCTTGTTCTCTCTTTCTCTCTCTCTCTCTCTCTCTCTCTCTCTCTCTCTCTCTCTCTCTCTCGCACTCTCTCTCTCTCCCTGTCTTTCGCTCCATGCCTCACTGTTACTCCCTCCAATTCCACCTTCATTTGCGCACGCGCTTCATATTCCGATCCTTTCCCAGCTTGGGGCGTATCTTAAGGCCATCCCCACGAATGCGAAAGAATTGTTTGAACAGTTTCTGTTTCACATATCTAGACTTCACAAAGCAGAGAATCTATGTTTAAACTAGCAATAACCCATCAACATTGACATGTTATTAATTAGAGTGTGTTGTTTCTGTTACATGTATTACAGACGGTACTACCACTACTGTGGTCATTTCATTGCAGGCGACCGTCATTAGATATTTGTATTGACAATTATAAGATGTATTAAATATGAAGACGTGTAGTAACCTTACCTATGATGATCTACTAGTCCGTAAATTTACTAAAAACTAACATTTCTTTTATGATAACATGTCTCGTAATTGTTCACGCATCTTTTAATAACTTGCCCTGTTCGACTTACTGCCCCAGAGAAACCGTTTGAAGTTTGACAAAACTCCAGTTCATGTACTGCTTATCAATCGTGTTATTGGCTTCTTTCCAT
The DNA here is from genome assembly GCA_024509875.1 of Oreohelix idahoensis. Lineage (NCBI taxonomy): Eukaryota > Metazoa > Mollusca > Gastropoda > Stylommatophora > Oreohelicidae > Oreohelix > Oreohelix idahoensis. The sequence continues at coordinate 264,740 of JAMPIV010005655.1, forward strand.
AATCAAACTGTTCATGCACACCTTCATTTGCGAACTTTTTCTATTTTCGAAAGAGTACATATAAAGGGAAACAATACAATTATTGTCTAACTTTCAACCACAGTTGCACCCCCTTAGCTGTGGTTGAAAGTTAATGCACTCTCTCGAAAATAGAAAAAGTGCGCAAATGACGGTGTGAAAAATAAGACTGACCGACCGACCGAAGTACTTACGATGGGTATTATGGTATTGAATGTGCATGCTCTGAAAAGCCAGGTGGGGATATTGTTGTCTGTCCCCTAAATATCTAGAGTTGTTTATTCTTGGAACTTGGTGATGTTACTATCGAAATGAACAATTTCCTTTGCAATAATTATCACGACACCCTATAACATCTGGATATGACAGATGTGTTTTCTCAGACTAACGTATCCGAAAACTTACGATAAGCGAAGAAGGGCTTAATGTTATGTTGATAGTTTTGACCTATAACAAACTAATAAAATCTACCACATACATCAATACTAAAATCATTCAGCAAATTGCACAACTAAAAAAAAAAAAAGACACACACACACAAAAATTTATCATCTTAATTTTATTGTATTTTCTTTTCAATTTTATTTGTTATTTAATTATTTTATTTTACTAGATGCTAGACATTTTGTTAGAAAAAAGTGTTGATAATAAAACGGATATTTTTAAAACTTCCAATAACAATAACGTTCTTATAAATTGTAATTTCTAATTTGGTACACGTATATCAGTTAAATATTTTTGTATCGTTCGTTTAATCTTGACAATGAAAAACGAACACAGTTTTTTTCTGTAAACACAATTATCCTGAAGCAAAGTTATTGGAAGTTGTGATCGAAACGTGGTAGTGTCATACCGGTCTATCCAGCTGTAAATTGGCACCTGACATTTTTTTTAGTTGGGGAAGGCAAAGGAAGCCCGGAAGGGTTATGATCGCCTCGCCTCATGTAGCTGGACTTAGTATAGTGAAGTCTCTAATTCTTCACTCCCATACGGTGGTATCCGTTATGAGACTACATGTTGTGTTCCTTGTACTTCCCCAGGGTCTCTGAGGGAACACAGAAAGTATAAGACTGCTACTCTCTAAGGTAAAAGACAACTAGTATTAATTGTACACAGGACCTGGCAATCTTATCTCATTAAACGAATAGATACATATATCACCACTATAAGATGTGTCGCCCTGTTGTAGCAATCTCCATAGGGGGCCATCGGCAATGACGGATCCATACTCCAGCAGGACAACAACAACAACAACAACAATAGATTCATATAAGATATTCAGAATTTCTTTTGATAATATTTCATTTCCAATGTATCTTTATCTCCGCATCTGCTGCCAATATCTATCTGTTACTCAGATATATAATGGTGGAAACGTTAAAGCAAGGATGGAGTACTCTCCGGCAGTAGCTACTATGGGACCACCCTATTTTACACGCTTTTATTTAACTTCACTTGTATGTCACTTTCATGTCAATTTCATGTCACTTTCAAATCTTGCAATTGATTTCTCAATCACTTCCAGATGAGCAATATCTCTGAAAATTTGCGTGGTTGTGTATTCCCTGTGATAATACAATAATTAGTCCATTGTTAATAATTAAATATTGTAATTATAACATTATGAGTAATTAATGTTTTTCGTAAAGAAATGTAAACAAATCTGGGGCCATAATCAACTGAGTTAAAAATTCAAGAGTACGTGGAGTGCTTTAATTTTTTTTCAATGCGTAAAACAGGACAGTACTCAAACAAGTGTCTAGATAGATCAAGGGAAACAATCCAAGTTATAAAATTATGAATAAAGGGAAAGTCTAGTTCGATCTCTAGATAGCCTTCAAATTGAAGAAATTGATTGCACGAAATTAATAGGCACAAAGCAATGTAATATTACCCCTCTAAAAGAAATGGATTGCTTAAGAAATGGTAGACCAGATTTACAGTAAGTAAAATATTATTTATGTTTTCGCATGTCATAATTTTCCAAACACGAAAGAGAAGACAGTAAAAAATATAAAAACATATTTTAAACACACGCTTTTAATGCATTAAAACCCCATAAATAATCTTTCAAGGACGTTATAGAATGCAGTCAAAACTTGTAAAATCAAATTGACAACCTTACTCAGTACTGAAAGAGTTAAATTTCACATTATTGTATCCTAGCGTTTTTGAGTTCTCTTTTATTTAAAAAAAAAAACAAAAAAACCCGTGATATTCAAGACCATAGATTGCCTTGTGATACTAGAAGATGAATATCTTAGTGCGTTATCTATAGCCGCCTACATCGTCTACTTGCTTCTGGGCCTTCTTTTTCTTCATTGCCTTTCAGTTCGCTCCTTGTTGCGCCCACGCCTTTAACAAATAAATGCCATGTTTTCCTGTTGTGCATTGTCTGTTCTAGGTCTTTCCATTTCTTCATCTCTTGTATGTCTTTGTTCGTCTGTTTTTTTGTTTTTCCTCTATTTTCACTTATCACACGGATCTCTAGAATAAGAACAATCTTTTAATGCTATCACGTGATATTTCTTAGTGAGCATATTATCCAACGCCAGCCTCTTCTCCCCACATTTTGTTCCACTGGTGTGTCTAGTTCTTTCCATCAGTTCCACATTAGTGTTCGTGTCATTCCAATTCACTTATTATATTCGGCACAAGTACTCATTCATAAACGCCTTTATCTTTCTGATCTTTTTGTTGTTCTTTATAGTTCACAGCTATACAATCGGGGCTTGTTCATTATATCAGTGAATAGTCACGCCAAAGTGGCCCAACATCAGGATTCCCATTGGGACTGAACATCAACCTGACGAAGACAGAGGTCATGACACTCAACGTAATGAATCCTGATCACATAAAAATAAGAAACCAAAAGCTGGAACAAACAAATACATTTACATATCTAGGAAAAATAGTAACACCAGACAGTGGAACAAGCAAAAACATCAGTAACAGAATGAATAAAGCCAGAACAGCTTTTGCAAATCTAAATAACATTTGAAAATCTTCGCAGTACAGCACAAACACCACATTAAGATTATATGAGAGCTGTCTACTTTCTGTACGTTTGTGTGGCGCGGAGTGCTGCAGAGTAACAGAAAATGACATGTCCAAATTATCCTTTTTCCACACAACCTGCCTAAGGACAATTCTTGGACATTTTTCATCTCCAATCAGGAACTACGTACACGGTGCAGTCATTAAGGCATGCACACAATAGCTGAGGGCAGACGATGGAACTGGGTTGGTCATGTCCTCAGAAGGGACCCTGACACCATCACCAGAACTGCTATGCCATGGACCCCAGAAGGACGGGGAAAGAGAGGCAGACCAAAGACAAACGTGAGGAGAACAGTGGAGGCTGAGATGCAAGGCATGAACTAGAGTTGGGGCTGCGCACGAAAGATGGCCACCGATCGAGCAAATTGAGGATATTTTGTTGCTGCCCTACAAGACTCCACTAGGCGTGATGGCCGCTGACTGCAGAATTAGGATTCCACCTGTATTGAAACGTGTTGAGAACCGAGCATTGCAAACTATGCTTGTGGGAATCACTTGAGCCCCCAGACTTGATTCCAACTTCTACATGGCTGGCTGCTTGCAGACGGATCTCAAAACACATTTACAACAGGCACATGGGACTGGGAGGTGGCTCTGTGTAAGATGTCATGAATCCTTGGAATAGCCAGGGCACAGAATTTTAACCTTGCATATATGAAGAGCCCCATGAATTGTGTGGAATGAATAGTATGCCGTCTCACTTTCCCTTCTGGCGTAAAATCTTATGTGAAGGTAAAGGATCCCCGTTACATGCCCATTGACGTATATTGGGAATATGGTGTTAGGCCCATATGTTCTTGACCATACGGCACACGAGGGGTGATGTGGTCAGTATCATGCTGCCTGCCTTTAACCTTTTAATTGTTGCTCTGGTACTAAATTCATGATGCCGGGTCGAACCTGGAGCCGTTTCTTGTCTAGAAAATTCCACCTCATCTAGGAATCGAACCATAGACCATCAAGCAATGAAGCCAGTGCACTAACCACTGGGCTATCGTATGTGAGTATCCCTTTAAATTCAAGCCAAGCCAGATAGAATGCCCTCTAGGAAAACTGAAACTTATGACTCCAATTCAACAAGTTTTAACATAGAAAATAAAGCCACACACAAATCCTCGATCCCCAATTTAAATAAAATCAAGGAAATTAACATGGCTTTGGCTTAATAAGAGCGACAAGCACAATAGTCCTAGTTAAGCAGCAACAACAACTATTCTCATCTTTGTAACATCGTGCTCAAAATACTACCAAGTATAAAGACAGTAGCGACGATTTTAGGGAGTTTTTCTGGTGTGTGTTCAGCTAGTGTGTATCCCTGGTCTGTTAAAGTTATGATATTGCCAACGTGCCTAAGGACAATAACGGTAAGTGAAGACCGAAGACCCGTCTCGAGGTCATTTTCAACCTATAAACGTTTTACGAAGTCAATTCAGCGGCAGGTCCACGTTTTGGGAATGTCATTTGATCGATGTGTTTCATACTCAAGGCCGGTTTAAAGGCAGAGTGACCGAGACCATGGACACTTTAAGTGAAAGCGGGCGATAAAAAACAAAGAAATTCACGTCAAACAACTGGACTTTCTTTTAATCAGCTGTTACTCAATTCGTCCAGGCTGTAGTGCACTATGAAAATATTCTATAAGAAAACAATAAACCAAAGTGTGATATACTTATAACATTCTATTTTTAGTTGTTGTAGATTTCTGTGTTTTGGCAGTAATAACCATCTACCGATCTGGTAGTTTATGTACAAATCTTACTTAATTTTTCACGAGAGTTTAATCAACCTTCGCTGGTTGAAAAGTTCAGGAGAGAGGGCGCATGTAAAACAGCTCTCCACAGGCACCGAATAACCATGTGCTGGCTCTACCCAGGCACCGAATACCCGAAAACTGGCTCTCCGCAGGCACCGAATGCCCAAGTGCTGGCTCTACCCAGGCACCGAATACCCAAAAGCTGGCTCTCCCCAGGCACCGAATACCCAAGTGCTGGCTCTACCCAGGCACCGACTTTCCAAGTGCTGGCTCTACCCAGGCACCGAATACCCAAGTGCTGGCTCTACCCACACTCAAAATAATTATTTTGTTGTCGTCATTATCATCGTCATCCCCTTTTTCCCCTTATAGAGCATGGAGACACTACAGCAACTGTTGCCATGGAGACACTACAGCAACTGTTGCCATGGAGACACTACAGCAACTGTTGCCATGGAGACACTACAGCAACTGTTGCCTTGTGGGAAGCCTACACCAAAGCTGTAATTTCCCTCGCAGTAGTTAGTTTCTGTAGCAATGTGTTTTATATGATGAGGTTGTCAGCCTCATGTACAACCTCATATTAGTTACCTTTTACGACATGCCCGAGGGAAAAGTAGTCCTACTGTCTCCTCGGAGACCCCACCCCCTCATCCCCAGAACTACTCCGGCTTATTTGATCGTCTTCTTTGATCCTTAGCCGCCGACCGTCAAAGCAGTCAGTGGCTATCACGCCTAGTGGCGTATTGTAGGGCAACAACAAATTGATTCCACTTTGCTCGGTCGGCGGCCACCCCTCGCACAGTGCCCCAACTCTGGCTCACTCCCTGCATCTCAGCCCCCACAGCTTCCCACCAGGCTGCCTCCGGCCCGCCTCTCCCTCGCCTTCCCTCAGGGGTCCAAAGCATAGCTGCTCCTGCGATGGCATCGGGGTCTCCCCCGAGGACATGGCCAATCCAGCCCCAGCGTCTGCCAGCCAAAATGGCGTGCATGTCCCCCCGCCCGCCCCGAGCAAGCAGACCCCGGCCGGCGACGGCACCCGGCCAAAAGACTCGGTGAACCCACGCCCAGGCATGCCGTGCGAAAAGAGAACAACCCGGACACCTCTCCCTCCGCAACTCTCCAGCACCCCGCACCACAGAAAAGCACAGAAAGCACACAGCTCCGATACAATCTCAACTCTGTGCCCGTGCTGCACCGAGAGGACCCCCAGATGCCGCCCAGGCCAAAAAAGGCTGCCCCACTCACTCTGACGCCGATGTCACCGCCCGCCTCGCAGTCCGGTTCCACCATACACCCCAGGCACGTGAAGGCGCCCGTCCGTACCAGCCGCTGACCCCCCCACCGACATGGGCCCAGGGTTGCCCACACCGAGAGCCACGACCTCCGACCCCCCAAACCGATGCCCAAGCCCACCCGCTGGCCAAACCCACCAAGCCCATCCGTCCTCTCCCGGACGTGCCGATGTTATTTGATCGTACTTTAACATTTTTTTTTTTTTTCCTTAACCAGCGGCACTTGGGCTTTCAGCCTTTTGGCCCAATGACATGTAATTGCGAGGCTGGGGAGCCTGTGGACTTTCCTTTCAACCCAGTAAGGAGCTTCACTCCTTACCATCCACCTTTATTCAGTGAAAATCCCTGTCGATGACATTCTTTCAAATGCACACGCTGGGCTTGAACCTTCAACACTGATTGCAAACGCAACGTGGTAACCAATACACCAGCGCGGCTCCCCACTTTAGCATTACAGGCAAACCTTAGAGTTATTGCGGGTTTGGTTCCAGACCACAGCAATAAATCAATTATCGCAATAAAGCATGGCAGACCCATGTTTTTGCCTTCCCAGTGCATATAAAAGCCTAAAATCATGTTTACATTATGTCTATTAAGTGCGCAATAGCGATAGGTTTAAAAAAACTACGTGATGGACAATTAAAATACTTTATTGCTTAACAGCAATGATCTTTATCATCCGAGCCTTTAGCGAATCGTAATCTTTTTGCCAAAATCTATCCTAAGAAAGAGCACGTTCTAATTAATAAACAAGAATATTCTGAAAAATTAAGCGCAATATCTGCAAAGCGCAATAAAGCGAAGAGCAATAAAGCGAGGTATGTTTGTATATGTTAATGTATGATTTCATAGTAAACATTCTCTTACATATGAATGCATGAATGTGTGTGCATTAGTATTTTGGTATATATGCATACATATGTGCTGGAATGTTCTTACTCGCCAAGCAGTCCCCAAGTTCGCTCCAGGGGACCTTGTTAAATGACTTCTCCAGATCCAAGAAACAAAGATGCATCTCACTTTTATACCCAAGGGAGTTTTAACTTAGCTGCCTCAGTGTGAAGATAAGGTCCTGAGTACTTAAGTTTGCTCAGAAGCCACGTTGGACCTCGTCCATTTGTGGCACAGCCAGGTGTCTGATTCTCTGTTCCAGGATTCTAGAGTAGATTTTACCAGGGACACTGAGAAGGGATATACCTCTACGATTTAGCATTGTCGGCTATCACCCTTTATGAATATGGGTGTTGTGGTGGGTTTTGATGTTATTTATTGTTGTTGTTATGTTTAATTAGTGTACTGAATGAGTTCAGCTGTGAAGGTCCCTGAGGATAACAGTTTATGTGAGTTTACAGAGTACCTTGCTACTACCACCTACGACCTCAATCAGACTTATTCTGACTAGTATGTCTGATAGCTACGTCAAATGTCTAGGGTAATGAAATGTGGTGTGCTGGTAACTAAATACACAAACACACACACACAAACACTAATATTAATATCTATGATCAAGGCAATTAACACTGTGTTTAAAATTTAGAAATTACAATTTTTTTAATTTATTTTGTCCTGAACCAAGATTTTCTTCTGGTCAGGACTTTTAAATCAATATGAATCAATTTCAATAGAATTTACATATAATCGAGTAAACTTATGAAAGACTTGTACATATACATTATTTAAATTTGCTAATATTGGTACTAAAACTAAAAGTCTTTAGGAACTAGTGCTGGATGTCAAGTCGGGGTATTTGCATCATACCCATGGCTTAGTTAACAGTATTCATTTGCTCCTTAAACAGGATTAATGGTGGGAAAGTCTCTTAATACACAATGGAGTTTCTATTATATTATATTCGTTGTTGAATCTCAGCAGGCCAGGTCTTTAATACTTAACTGGTCTGTGACGATTGAAGAAAGTAGTTCCTTAGGCCCACTCCTCACTTGCTCTGAGGTAATATGGTAGGCATCTCATTTCATACAATGGTGTATTCGTCAGAACATCTGGCACTAGCACAGTGCCAGACAAAGAAACTCTGAAACCATAAAATTAGGCTATGTCTTAACATACTACCTAATCCACCATGTTTACAAGCATTAATACATTGAAAAAACGACATGGTCAGATCTCTCTGACCGACCCAGCACATCTACATCCAGGCTGTTATCAAGTAGCACTAGTTTCCCATTCCTCTCCTCTATGGACTGCACTGCATCTGAAATATTTTCATTAATCTCTTTTTTCCATATAATAAGGTGGGTGATATGTTTCCACCTGACCACCTGAAAAAAAAACCTCTGTATTCTACATTTCTGATAGTTTATCCTATTATATTTCAACCTCTAGGCCCTGGACAGTCGGCTGGGGACCTAGAATAAGTACTCACTTGTCGTAATCATTTTTCATTATATGGCAGTATCAATCACTCATAATTGTTAAATATAAAGGTTAATAATTTCTTCCTTACCACAATTCAAAATGAAAACACACAGGTACGTTGAAAAAACACAAACTCAGCTGAGCTGCTGGCTAGACTAGGGCGTCCCACTACTACTAGCACATATATTCAATGGACGACAAACTTCTTAGCCTCAACGGTCTGCCTGAATGGACAGTCTTCAACAAAATGGCAACTAGCCGTCAAATTTTTCAATAATCTTAACTATTTCGTCCAATGAGAGTACTTCACCTTTACAATTTAAAATTTCAAAATAAATGTCCAATTTTTGGTCAAATGTGTAGTGTATTTCTGTCGGTCGGTCTGTCCGAACTTGTCATTTCCCAAGATTAGACTTGGTTTTGGCCTAACACTAAAAAAAAAAATATTCAAATTTTCTCTCATTCCCTTCTTAGATTTCTACTGCGAAGATATTTCTAGACTCTCTCCACCTTGTCTCCCCCTTGTTTTCATGTACTTTTTTTTCCTGCCTTCGTCTCAAGGACGCGTCAAATGTAACTTTAGTGAATGCAAAGCTAACATCTGTTTGCTAGTTTGCCACTGAACAAATCAGTCTTTTGTCAATAACTTTAATGTTATGTATCCGTCCTTTTATTTGAAAGCATATTATTTATCAGGAAAAGATAAGCTCTTAAACTAGCTAATTTTTGTGATTCTAAACCTATTAATAAGAAATTCCTTATTTTTTTCCATGTTAGTCTTGAAATCTGTACTACCACTCGTTCACTTCTTTTCTATGTACTTTCAAGCTAATTACGAGAGTCTCTCGTAGTACGTGAGAATTTACGTCATTCGCAATAAGAGCTAAGCCTGTTTTCGTGACAATTGGCTACATGTTCTTACTTTTTCATCGTATTTCAAACTACCAACTACAAGTTCGCGAGTATGCTAGACTTAGATTCAAACGCGTGCAGACGGCATCATTTTTTTCTTCCCTCCTTTTCTTACCCCGTCTAATTGAATAGGCCTTTCGAGTCCTCATGTTATAATTAGTTTTTTTTCCAATGACACTAGAAACGATGGTACGGTCTATAACAATCAACGCGCCTGTGGCATGGGCGAAGAAGCCGCAGCGTAACTTAACTATATTTTATCCCTACATTTTATTTTAACTTTTATATTTATAATGGACCATTTTATCGCTGTATCAAGGTATTCCACCACACATCTTCCCACTTGAGAACATGCACTAATGCAAGTGCCAAAACCAGTGATACACATAGATAAAATTAACTCCTTACGACTGCTGAATACTCTAAATTTGATCACAGAGGAGCCTACTGAGGAAATCTGCACCGACGTTCTGTGACCCCGGAATATATTCAATGGTAAATTGATATGGCTGTAATAATAAAGACCATCGTAATAATCTGGCATTTTCATGCTTGGCCTGTGATAAGAATACGAGGGGCTGATGATCCGTCTGGACCACGAATGTTCTACCATATAGATAGATTTGGAACTTTTTTATCGCCCAGATTAACGCTAAACACTCTTTTTCGATAGTGAGATAGCCTTGTTCCGCTTTGTTCAACTTGCGGCTAGCATAAGCGACTGGGTTCCGTTCCCCATTGGGTGAAGAGGACCTTTGCAACAAAGTAGCCCCCAGGCCCACATTGCTTGCGTCCGTTCTCACCACAAAATCCTGAGTCAAATCAGGCAATTTGAGAATAGGCTTGCTAGTGAGTTTTTCCTTTAACTCTTGGAATGCTAATTCACACTGCGCTGACCAAACAATTTTATCTGGATTTCCTTTGCGAGTCAAATCAGTCAGAGGAGCACATATAGAGTTAAAATTTTTGATATATTTTTGGTAAAACCCACACAACGATACGAATGATCGCACGTCTTTCTTTGTTTGTGGTCTAGGTGCTCTCTGCAATTTTTCCAAGTTCTTGGGATCAGGGGTCATGTTACCCTGATATACAGTATGTCCAAAGAATTCCAACTCTTTGCATCCAATACAACATTTTGTTGGTCTAGCAGTCAAGTTTGCTTCTCTGAGCCTATCAAATAGCATATTTAGAGAGTTAACGTGTTCTTCAAATGTTTCTGTGGCGATGAGGATATCATCCATGAAATTCGTGATACATGGATTAGTCAAGAAATCCAACAATTTGCGCATCATCCTAGAAAACACACTCGGAGCATTTTTCAATCCGAATGGCAACATGTTGAATTCATAATGCCCTTCCGAGGTGCTAAAAGCTAAATAAGGTCGAACCTCAGGCTTCACTGGAATCTGGTAATAGCCTTTGCTAAGATCCACCTTCGAAAAATATTTTGCCTTGTTCAATCTGGCAATTAACTAATTTGTGTCCGGTAATGGATCCACCTGACCTTCTGTTACAGCATTCAGTTTCCTGTAATCTATGCACAGTCCATGTTCCCCAGACGGTTTCCTCAACAGAACTACACTTGAGCTGTAAGGAGATTCACTGTAAGAAATAATCCCTTCTTTCAACAAATAATCTATCTCCTCTTTCAATGCTTTCTTCTTAGCGAACGGAACAGAATAGGCTCTCATACAGATTGGTGTTGAGTCTACCAGCTTCATATCATACTCTAGCAAATTAGTATGCCCCGGTTTGTCTGTTAACACATCTGTATGTTGCTCCAGAACCTGTTGAACTCTCTCCCTCTGATTTTTAGTCAGGTGCTTACTGACTTTTACCTCTGCAGCTGTCTCACAGGGGTGTAATGTGTATTCATGTGAGGTGAGTGGTTTATTTTCATTTCGGTTGCGATAGCCAAATTCTGTAAAGGGGTGCCTTCCTGGATTTGTCTGTCCAGATACTTCTTTAAAAGGTTCACATGATATATTTTCTCCTTCCCCTTTTTGTCAATTTTATAATTGGTTCTAGACACCTTCTCTAGAACGGTATATGGACCTTGCCATCCAATCTGCAACTTATTATTTCTGCCGGGTAGTAGAAGAAGTACTTTCTCTCCCACAGCTGATTCTCTGTCCTTGGCTTTCTTATTGAAATAAGCTGCATGTTTCTTCCTGGCTTGTCTCAAATTATCATTTGCCAGTTTCCATCCAGCTTTCAGACGAGTGGTCAGCTCGTTCACATAGTTATATGATGAGGTAACAGTTTCCTCTGCCTTCTCATCGGTCCACGTCCTTAATAAGGCTTCCTTTTATTGGCCTCCCAAATAACAGGGATGCGGGTGCCATCCCGGTTGAGCTATGTGGTACTTCCAGGTACGCAAACAACGCAGCGGGCAAAAATTGATCCACCTATCAGGTTTCTCATGTGCCAGCTTTATCAGGATAGAAATTAGAGTCCCGTTGAACCTCTCTACCTGGCCGTTCCCTTGTGGATGGTTCGGGCTACAATGAAAGTGTCTGGCTTGAAATAGCTTAAAAACTTCTTCCGTTAGTTTCCCCTTGAACTGTGAGCCATTATAAGTCAAGATTTGATGCGGGAATCCTAATCTTGTGAATACTGTAAGTAATGCCTCTGCCACATGTTTCGAATCGATTGACGACAGGGCTACCGCCTCTCCCCACATAGATCAAGTGTGAACCAGAGTAAGGATGTAACTGTTCCTCCTCTTGGTCCGAGAGAGAGGTCTCACAATATCCACTGCAACCCTCTCAAAAGGGGTTCCCACTATGGGCATTTCCCCTAGAGTTGCAGGAGCAGTCCAATGCTTTGGAGCTACCCTTTGACATTCTGGACAGGATTTTACATATCTTTTTATACCTTCCGTTATCCCTGGCCAGAAGTAATGACAAGCTATACGCTGTCCTGTGGCGCTGATTACCATGTGACCACGGAAGGGAATCGCATGCCCTAGTTCCATCACTTTCTCCCTATATGAAGTAGGAAGAACCAGCTGGTTGTGACCATTTGTTCCAGTTCCGGCCTTCCTGTATAACAATTTGTTCTTTATATAATAATCTCCCTTGCTTGGAGGTGTGTGACATTTGGGCAACTTTTTAAAACATGGCTTGAGTGTCCTATCCTCAGCCTGCGCCTTCCTCATCTCCTCTGGATGAGCATTTATAGGTACACCTTCTTCCTCCTTTGACTGTGACCTGGTCTGCACTGTCGCCATGATCGCAGGTCTCTTGGGATTCCCCAAGAAGACGTATCTACACCCAGATATCAGAGGGTAGATTGGTTCATCTATCACTGCTGCTCTGATTTCACCTTCCACATAGCGAGTTTTCACAATTATCCTTGCGATGGGAAGTGTCATAAGTGGTATGTCCTTAGTCGCCCCTTGTATTTCCACTGTTTCGGTGGTATACTGACTTGGGTTCACTAGGCTAGACCTCACAACTGAATCAAAATTGAAACCTGTATCATATAGGCACCTTGTGGTGACCCCGTTACAAATAACATCCTCACAAACTGGGGGGTGATAAGGTTCCTGCTGTCCAGTAGGTTTAACCTTTAATCTCTGGTTCCCCGATTTCATTGCAGCAATGTAGAAGGTTTCCTTTTACAAACTTCGGTATTATGGTTGTCCTTCCTACACCATTTACACCACCTCTTTCCTTGGTTAAAAGGTTTTCTTTCATTATATTTTTGGTCATTGAACTGTGAGTTTCTATCACGATAATCATTTCGTGGCCTATCAAAGTTTGTCCTACCTTTGTTACCTTGTCCTTTGGTATCAAATTTATTAAAGTGCTGTGTGGCCTTAAAATTCTCTATATGTTTCTTTTTAGTGCCAGCTACCTCTGCCTGGGCTGCTTGATACCTCTCAGCGACATTCAATCCCTCACCCAACCTCTCTGCACCTTGTTCCATGAGAAACTTTCTCAGTTCTGGAGCCATGGACTCTCTTAATTGCTCTACCATGATCATTTCTTTAATATCTTGGGTCTTCCCCAGAGCAGTCCATTTCTCCAAATAGGTTTCCAGTCTGGCAGAGAATTGGTGGTATATCTCCCCAGACAAAAGCCTGGCATTTCTAAACTTCTTACGATAAAATTCACCATTCTTTTCATATCTTAATAACAGAGCTTGCTTTAGCATGTCATAATTGTCTTGGTCGTCTCTATTCATTTTTGCAAACACTTCATAAGATGTTCCCCTAAGCCCCTGGGATAACCTTAGGCTCCACCTTTCTCTCTCTAACCCATACGTAGTAGCCAAAAGTTCAAACCTACTTTGAAAACTTTCTATGTCATCGTCTTTCTCAACAAAATGGTCTAAATGAAAACCCATAGCTGAGGTTGAGGCTCCCTGACTAGCAGTGGCATCGGAGGGAAAGGGGCTGGCACCATTTTCAGGAGCATGGCCTTGTAATTCCAACTCCCTTAGTCGTAACTCGTGCTTCCTTTGGAATCTCTTATCTTCTGCTTCCCTCTCGGCAGCCAATCGCTTTTCCTCTCTTTCAGCAGCCTGTCTCTTTTCCTCTCTTTCAGCCGCCTGTCTCTTTTCCTCTCTTTCAGCTTCTAATTTCTTCTCTTCCAATTGGAGCCGCTTTATTTCAGCCAACCTATCCGCCTCCAATGCCTTAGCCTCTTTGTCAGCCTCAATCTGCAGCCTCTTGAGTTCTTTGTCAGCCTCAATTTGTAACTGTAATTTTCTTTCTTCTGCTAACCTCCTATCTTTCCTTTCAATATACTTGTCACATTCTGAAGTTACATATTGGATCAAAGCATGACCCTCCATATTCATTTCTTTAGCAGTCAGCACAGCAGCCGATCTGAATTTGGCTAGATCTGCCATCCTGTATCACACACTCTAATAATGTTCTAAAATAACTTCCAAACTCTAATTAACAAAGTGACACACTTAGTAATTACTACTGGCTGTGAAGATTCAACAACTCTTACTTTCCACCTTAATTATTTCTTTTGAATATCTTTTAATTTTAGGGACACTGTTAAATTTATACAAACGTAAACCCCAATAGTTTAATTCCCGGACCAGGAGACCCCAATATATGTGAAAAATTCAGATCCCAGACGAGCCTACCAAATATATGTGGTGGGTTTTGATGTTATTTATTGTTGTTGTCATGTTTACTTAGTGTACTGAATGAGGTCAGCTGTGAAGGTCCCTGAGGATAACAGTTTATGTGAGTTTACAGATACCTTGCTACAACCACCTACGACCTCAATCAGACTTATTCTGACTAGTATGTCTGATAGCTACGTCTAATGTCTAGGGTAATGAAATGTGGTGTGCTGGTAACTAAATACACAAACACACACACACAAACACTAATATTAATATCTATGATCAAGTCAATTAACACTGTTGTAGTAAAGTGGGATGTTATAAATATTTATAGGGGACTTAGTGTACTGACTGAGATCAGCTGTGAAGGTATCTGTATCTAATAAGTGTGGTGTATTCCAGATAACCTTACTTGCTACCACATTTATACCTCAGTCAGGCTTATTCTGGAATATTGTGATGACTACGTTGAATGTCTAGGGTTATGATAATGATGAAGTGTATGTTCACAACAACCAACAGACAGATAAACAATTTAATTTAATTCGCAATACTTTACAACACTGTGACACTCACATACATAGAACACTCTATAAGACTATCTTAAATGAGTCAAGCGTTAAAGTTTTAAAATATATGTATTAATTCCTTCAAATATAGATATCCTTATTCAACTACAAAGTGAACCAGGAATCACAATCAAATGTAATCCCAAGTTGTATGTACACAATTTATAGATGAGATCTTTGTATTGACATATATTATTATTGCAATATGTGTGTAAGTTGAGCTGTAGTACTATGAGGTAATACTGGCTTTTCAAGCTAGATGGTTGTGTGTCATCATGACTTCAAGTGTTTGTTTCTCGTGGACATAATATTGGGAAAGTTCACAGGTTCGTTTTAATTGAAACAAATAAATGTCCCTCTTGAATTAAGGTAAAGTCACTTTTGGAGGGGTATACACAAGATTGAGCTGCTCTGGCCACAGAATCTTAACTTCTGTGTGGGCGGCAGGAAACAGTCTCTACTGCTCGCTTGCTTCACCGCGTTCTTGAGACACAACACAGGTCGATATATTGACCAAGGAGTCTGCTACCAGTCTCTGAATTCAGCAAAAGTCAGACCAGGTGCTGCTTTAATATGTTAGTACCACGGTCCCTGAAACAAGAAGGTTGTACCTCCTACTTTAGAACTAATTTATAATCTATTTCCACACTGAGCACAATACATAACAAACACTGAGTTCAGCGCTGTAGGCCAACTGTTAGCTTCTCATGTAACAAATTCACCAGTATTCCTCTCCCCAACGCCTCTGCAATTCCAGCATTATTTCCTTCTATTCAATAAGATAGGTGTCATAGTACTATTTGGCAATTCCATATAGTTATACTCCTCTCCGACAAGTTTTGTTCCTGGGGGAGCAATATCTAGGCTTTTCCTCATGTTTGCTACTGAACCACACACATACAGACATAAATTTATCAATTCACATTCAATTTTCATCTAAAAGATATCAAATATTTCTAGCTTACCACAATTCATGGAAATATTAAACAAAATACGTTGACTGGCAATGAGTTATGGCCCAATTCCGATCTGCCTTTGTCCCAGGCTTTCATAAGAAAAATATGAGCTGGATCTCAACGCACTTGCTTCTCAGTAAGTTTATTTTCAAACTGTGGCACTGAACAGACGCTCCTAATTGACTATATTAAATGGTCTAGCCAATAAGACAATGTTTACAAAAGTATTTGACAAAAAGTACCCTTCCTACCGTTTCCCGTAACAACCAAAAAATAGTATCTGCAATCGACTAATCATGTTTAGGCTTACATATTCTTCTAGCCAATCAAATCGGATTTAACTTGTTGGCCTATTTCCCGTAAAATGGTGGTTTCAAAACATGCCACTGAGCAAATATGATCGGATGCTGTCAGACAACCTCACTATTTCATTTTGGCTATAATTTGTTAATTCCTAGACTATTTGCGTAACACTTAACATATTCTTTGTCACCAAGTCCTAAGGAACAGAAATATATAAATTTAATGGAGCTAAGTGGCTGCGTTCAAAATATGTATTTTCTTCTACCACTCGTTCACTTCGATACGATGGGGTGTCTTCTGTACTGTCAGACTAATGTCAGGAGCTTAGACATAAATCAGTAGAATGTCATGTTTCCTAATAAGCATTAACCATGTTTTTTTAAAACCTAACCGTGTATTGGTAGTGTTTTTTGTCACCGTTTATTTGAAAAAAAGTTAGCGTTTCATGCCTTACGCGTGGGGTGGCATTACTATTAATCGCGAGACTGTGGTAGTATTGCCAGTGTTCCTCCGTGCATCTCTCTATCTCTCTCTTCTAAGTCCGTCTGTCTTTTAGTTACGCAGTGTATAAAATGAAATTAATGGAATATTAATCTAGGTCATTACGCAGTGTGTCTATCTCAAGGTTTTCTAAGAAATACAGTACACGTTTTATTGTTTTTTTGAAACGCGTGTATGCTGCTGTAGGCTTTACTATCAAACGTGAAAGCGTTACAATTTTGCAGACGGAGCATAAAAAAGAGGTTTTCGAGTACAGTCATTGTGACAGCACTGGTCTTTTACCATTCTTCTTTCCTTTTATTGAATCAATTCGTTAGGCTTTACATTTACTTTTTAATTTATATATGTGGATTTAGAATGTTTCACGACAACTGTGTTTAAAATTTAGAAATTACAATTTTTTAAATTTATTTTGTCCTGAACCCAGTTTTTCTTCTTGTCAGGACTTTTAAATCAATATGAATCAATTTCAATAAAATTTACATATAATCGAGTAAACACATGAAAGACTTGTACATATCCATAATTTAAATTTGCTAATATTGGTACTAAAACTAAAAGTCTTTAGGAATTAGTGCTGGATGTCGGGTCGGGGTATTTGCATCATACCCATGTCTTAGTTAACAGTATTCATTTGCTCCTTAAACAGGATTAATGGTGGGAAAGTCTCTTAATACACAATGGAGTTTCTATTATATTATATTCGTTGTTGAATCTCAGCAGGCCAGGTCTTTAATACTTAACTGGCCTGTGACGATTGAAGAAAGTAGTTCCTTAGGCCCACTCCTCACTTGCTCTGAGGTAATATGGTAGGCGTCTCATTTCATACAATGGTGTATTCGTCAGAACATCTGGCACTAGCACAGTGCCAGACAAAGAAACTCTGAAACCATAAAATTAGGCTATGTCTTAACATACTACCTAATCCACCATGTTTACAAGCATTAATACATTGAAAAAACGACATGGTCAGATCTCTCTGACCGACCCAGCACATCTACATCCAGGCTGTTATCAAGTAGCACTAGTTTCCCATTCCTCTCCTCTATGGACTGCACTGCATCTGAAATATTTTCATTAATCTCTTTTTTCCATATAATAAGGTGGGTGATATGTTTCCACCTGACCACCTGAAAAAAAACCTCTGTATTCTACATTTCTGATAGTTTATCCTATTATATTTCAACCTCTAGGCCCTGGGCAGTCGGCTGGGGACCTAGAATAAGTACTCACTTGTCGTAATCATTTTTCATTATATGGCAGTATCAATCACTCATAATTGTTAAATATAAAGGTTAATAATTTCTTCCTTATCACAATTCAAAATGAAAACACACAGGTACGTTGAAAAAGCACAAACTCAGCTGAGCTGCTGGCTAGACTAGGGCATCCCACTACTACTAGCACATATATTCAATGGGCGACAAACTTCTTAGCCTCAACGGTCTGCTTGTATGGACAGTCTTCAACAAAATGGCAACTAGCCGTCAAATTTTTCAATAATCTTAACTATTTCGTCCAATGAGAGTACTCCCCCTTTACAATTTAAAATTTCAAAATAAATGTCCAATTTTTGATCAAATGTGTAGTGTATTTCTGTCGGTCGGTCTGTCCGAACTTGTCATTTCCCAAGATTAGACTTGGTTTTGGCCTAACACTAAAAACAAATATTCAAATTTTCTCTCATTCCCTTCTTAGATTTCTACTGCGAAGATATTTTTAGACTCTATCCACCTTGTCTCCCCCTTGTTTTCATGTACTTTTTTTTCCTGCCTTCGTCTCAAGGACGCGTCAAATGTAATTTTAGTGAATGCAAAGCTAACATCTGTTTACTAGTTTGCCACTGAACAAATCAGTCTTTTGTCAATAACTTCAATGTTATCTATCCGTCCTTTTATTTGAAAGCATATTATTTATCAGGAAAAGATAAGCTCTTAAACAAGCTAATTTTTGTAATTCTAAACTTATTAATAAGAAATTCCATATTTTTTTCCATGTTAGTCTTGTAATCTTTACTACCACACGTTCACTTGTTTTCCATGTACTTTCAAGCTAATTACGAGAGTCTCTCGTAGTACGTGAGAATTTACGTCATTCGAAATAAGAGCTAAGCCTGTTTTCGTGACAATTGGCTACATGTTCTTACTTTTTCATCGTATTTCAAACTACGAACTACAAGTTCGCGCATATGCTAGACTTAGATTCAAACGCGTGCAGACGGCATCATTTTTTTCTTCCCTCCTTTTCTTACCCCGTCTAATCGAATAGGCCTTTCGGGTCCTCAAGTTATAATTAGTTTTTTCCAGTGACACTAGAAACGATGGTACTGTCTACCATAATCAACGCACATGTCCCCATCGAGGCCAGCTCCTTGACGTGGAGATGGGGCTCAAGTACAGCCATCAGCGGCTGAAAAACCAAGACTGGCCAGGCCCTCCTACACTCGAGCAAGACCACAGTCTGCCCTAGCAAGTCAAGGTGCTGAAGACGGAGGCAACCAGCCAAGAGGCGCACCACAGCAATCAGGATGCCACGCACATGCGCTATGGAAGTATGCCTATATCTGCAAAACGTTATGGCACTCGCCCTGTGACGGACACCCATGCAGGCGCAGTGCCGGGCCCTCTGCCTCGGAAGGGCCCAACCCCTACTACTGGGGGTCCTTCTCAATTGCCCCGTGGAGCCAGGAGGCATGAGAATAGAGCTACTGGCCAAGCAAAGAAAAGACCATTTAAAATAATGCACTGGAATGCTGAAGGCGTAATAGTAAAAAAGACGGCTACAGCAAAAAATTAGAGCTCGAAAATATCTTGAATAACTACAAAAGACAGTGAAGTTTATACAAGAAACAACATTGCAGATATAGACAATATAGTTCAAGCGAACGAAAGAAGAAGAAGAAGAAGAAGAACGCACATGTGGCGTGGGCGAAGAAGCCGCAGCGTAACTTAACTATATTTTATCCCTACATTTTATGGTAATTTTTTTATATTTATAATGGAGGATTTTATCGCTGTATCAATGTATTCCACCACACGTGTTATGATGGCAATCTCCCAATCCTTTGGTATGGTCTTGTTGCACCAAGCTGCCTGTAGGATCTTTAAGAGTAATAGATCGCCTGCTGCTCTCATATACTTAACCATTTCTGGTATTATACCATCATGCCCTGCTGCTTTGCCCATCTTGATTTTCTCCAGTGCTACCTTCAGTTCTTCCATCTTTATGCCATCTTCGCCACCATTGGTTCCTCTTCTGTGCTAGTGGTTATCATTTCTATATATGTGCACGTAACTAAACTGTATGTTTTATGTGCTATGTACATATAGATGGAGCGTTGGGTTGACAAAGGGGTTGGAACGTTGGCTCTCGAGCTAAAGTTTCCAAGTTCAAACACTGGTAATGGCACGGTCCAGTTTACCCAGGTGTAAATGGGTATCTCACTCTTATCTTTAGTTAGAAACGGTAAAGGCATCCAGGAAGGGAATCGATCACCCCACTTTATAAAGCTTGACATAATTTAGCGAATTCTCAAATACTACACTCTCCTGCATGAGTATTTTCTATACTACTACATAAATGTTTAAATGTGTGTCTAACGGTAGTATTATATGCATTTATATATTTGCATCTATTTATGTTGCACCATAAAGACCCGGGGTGGGGGAGGGGGGTTAGGAGGTGACACAGAAAGAATCTGCCCACAGCTATCGCAAGCATGTCGTAAAATGAGATTAATGTGAGGTTCTGAATGGGACTATCACAAAACAACAGCAGATGGGGCACGAGTTTTAGCTCTGGCTTCCTGCAAGGAGGGTCAGTTGCGGTGGTGAGTCTATGCTCCGAAAGGAGCTAAAGAGGACATGAATATATGTGCGTGTGCGTGTGTATGTGTGTGTGTGTGTGTGTGCATATATGCATGAATGAGTAGATGCTGATGACCTTGGCGCTAATGCGACTTGAAGCCGGAGTATTGTGTAATTACCCGTGTAATTGTAGGATCGTACGGTATAATCAAGGTTTAATGTGAAACGAAAACATCCGTACTTAAATTACTGTAGATTTGTCCACTTACTTTACTTTCTTATTTATTTTTCGGTCAGTGAAGCGTAGTGGGGAGCTGAAGTTTACGTTCTTGAGCTTTTTTAACGTGACAAAACAACACCCACTTGATTGTATACAGAAAGACAATCATAAAGATACATTGCACGAAAAACAAGAAATTTCCATCTTAGTTTTTATACTGTATATCTGACATTGGACACGTCATCCTTGCAAGTCTGTGAATCTTGCCGGCTGTATCCTGTGACATGGCAAGACAAGGATTCGTGTTACACATTGTCTAGGCGCCAATGCTTTAATCTAATATGTCTTGAGGCCGTGGTCTGGCCTGGTTATACTGTAATGTTCGAATGGAAAAGATGTGTCTTATATATATTATATTTTATCTCATCAGAAATGTCTGAGTCTGCATTATGGGAGAGTGGAAAAAAACACGATTAGTGAGGCGATATTAATGCTGCTCTCAAAGTATGATTTCTGTTAATATTTCCATATTCCAAGCTTTTTATTACTTTCTTATATTCTTTATGCACTGCATTTTAAACTATTTTTTGTTACTAATGTTAAGAAACAAATGGAGATCACGGGAAAGAAAGTCCAACAATGATTTCAATATAAGGCTACAAATGGTTAGAGGAGCTTTCATTACGCTGTGAAATAAATGGAGATCATAAGAAATTGGGTTCAACATAACAATCAGAATTTTGTATTCGGATGTCACGTCAGTCCTACTGTATGGCTCTGAAACATGGAGAACAACAAAGACAACATCCAAAAAGCTACATACATTCATAAATGGCTGCTTGTGTAGAATAGTACGGTACATAAACCTGTGTATTCCCATCTTCAGACATATAATGAATATCACAAATGGATGCTTAATGACTGATCATTGCATACTGGATTCAATAAAATATAAGCCTTCTACTGTCCGGATACTAGGATATCCACATATGATTTGTTTTCGAAGAGTAAAAAGTTATTAGATTCCGCGCTGAATATTCCATCAAAAATCGGAAATTGTCAGCATTTTGCCAAGAAAAAAACTATATTATTTACAAAAACATATTTTATGCATTTACTGATTATTCGTGATCACAGGGTGGTGGGAGTGGCTAAGAGGTATGGTGTCTGCCTCGAATTCTAGGGGTACCGGGTTCGATTCCCAGGAGAGGGAAAACAATTTACAGAACTTTTTTCAGAACCAGTTGTTCTAATGATGTCGTTCTACTGCCTGCTCTCCTGGGTAGCGAGATCGGATATCTAACCATCTCGAACAAGGGCGAACTAATAGGTGGTTCAGTTTGTAAGATGCGCACGTTAAAAATCCCACATTTTTTTTAAAATAAAGTTTTCCCTCGTTTTGACGAGGCGCGTCCCGTTTAACCTAGTCGGCTATATTAGGGCGCAAGTCCAGACGCAAAAGACCGTTAGGTCTGGAGTACGTAAACCAAATTATTGATTAAAAAGTAAAAATCCCACAGCAGTTGGAAATCGAAAAGAGTGTGTGACCGGGTGAAGGAATGAGTGCAGAAACAACATAATCTTAACAGGACCTTGAACCACGCTAGATCACAACCTCAACACCCGGTGAATGATCAACTTCAGCCGCACCAGCTCTCATGGTTACCATCCAACCCCATGCAACCACCTTGTCTGTTGCTATGGCTTGCCAGAGGAAGTATTTCTCATTGGAGTTAAGACCGGAAACCTTCTAATGATTGGTCTTGGGGGCTAGTGGACTGTTGAAATAATCTTTAACCTAACCATCTACGAATCCTCTAGTCTAAAATTATTGTTTCTATGTGATGATGACCAACCATTGTTTAAAGTTCTCTCTAATCTAAATGTTTTCCGGTCTGACTTGTATGTAGGCCACACAAGGTTTGATGACATCATGGGTTCATGTGTGTCATGACTGATGATGTCATTGATTCTTGACTAGTGGTTTATTTATCTAACTAGTCATTCATAAAATATTTTACTATAAGGCTAACAGTTGTAGCTACTTAATAGTCTACCCTGTTACATACGCCCGGGGGCCGCCAAAGTGTATCCCGTAGGGAGACACTTTAGTCCCTAAAAAAATGACTAATCCCTAAAAATATCGGGGTTCATGTACCCACCAGAAATCGTTTCGGATGGAATACAACAATCAATATATGGGAATGATGGATGAATCAATTCTATTAACATAAGTAATTGTAAGTGGTGGGGACTGATGGACATAGTCAAGGTACTTAAGTAGGGACTGATGGACATAGTTAAGGTACTTAATTAAGGACTGATGGACATAATCAAGGGACATAAGTAGGGACTGATGGACATAATCAAGGGACATAAGTAGGGACTGATGGACATAGTCAAGGTACACATGTAATGACATGGGATGACATGGTAGGAACCATTAGCAATAATAATGGGCAAAAATAGAACTGAACAATCATCAACCAACTAGCAAACCGCTTTTATGGGTTGATAGTTATCAAATATCTCTCAAATACATTATAAAACATAATACAAGATGACAAGCGAGTTAACGTCGCAAAGGAAAACTGGGAACGAAAATGGTGGGTGCCCATAAAATATGGCGGACGCCCAAAATGGCGGATTTACAAAATTACCGTCATCCCACACTTCAACTGAAGCGGGTGATGAAATAAAATTAATGGAACAAATGGAAATGGAACCACAAAACTTGGTGGCAAGGTATGGGCAAAATTGGTAAGTCTCATAATAGAAATAATGACTACACCGGTATAACAATAACCGGAAATAATGCAAGGATTGGAAACATGGTAATCAACGGACTAAGGTACTCAATGGAGAAATGGCAAATAGTTAAATCACATGTGTTAGTGGAACAATAACTGGAACTTCAAACAATCATAAAGCAAAATGGAGTCATTATTATAATAAGTCATGGATGATGCCAACATTAGTGGCGGGTGAAAATGTACTTTAGTTAAACACTTTTATTAGGTACAACAGGACGAACAGCACACTCAAATCTGAGCAAAATCTTATAGCAAAAAAAAAAAAAAACAAAGGGACATAAAAGATGGTCAAAAGTACAGGAAAAAAACAAAGGGAGATTAAAGGATGGTCAAAAGTAATGGGGTAAAAAAAAAACAAAGGGAGATAAAAGATGGTCAATTATTAAATCAGTCAAAACTAACTTGATTTAATGACACTACGCGTGTGAAAGGAAATACATTAGCAATATATGAGGACTACACAGTTCGTTTGAGTCGGGATATCTCCATCATCAATGTGTAAAAGGAGGTTGCAAGGGTAAATGTTCATATATTGGTAGATTCGTCAATGTTTTTCTTGCGGGCGGAATTGTGTTAGTTCTCCATAAATAGCGATTTTTGGACTTCATAGCATAACTTGCAAAATTGATAAAAGTCCGCAACCGAGATGTCCAATGATGCATAACAGCCGGTCTTCACTGCAACATCAGGATCAAACAATTCAGCAGCGGAAGCATTGGGCAAGAGACTTGCTTCGTAATAAACGAGAAATATGTTTTGTCACCTTGCTTGAAAATGGCATCAGGGCAGGAAATGTCAACATGACAGAAACTGTCATCTGGAAGTATGTACAGTTCAATTCGTAAACAACTTCGCTAAAATGTTCATTGCTTCCAATCTTACGATGTCTTGCGATGACAGGCGAGGATCGTGCTGTATAGGTTGGGGTGTAGGAACAATGGCATGGACAACAGGAGTGGACGGGAAAGAGCTTCGTGGTGGAGGCTGTGGAATGGTAGGTGGACAACGGCGGGGAATGCGTAATCTACGGGATGGAGGTGTGACAGGTGGAGGTGGAGGTGGAGGGGAGGGACTACGGTGAGGAGAATGAACAGAACCACGGGAGTAACGAAAACGGGGACGCACATGGGCGGCCTGCTGGAGAAGGTATTTAGGAAGGGGAGCAGAATCGCCAGATGATGTCGAATGACGACGTTTAGAAGGAAAACGAGCTGGGGGAGGAGGAAAATCATTTTCAGTATAAGAAGAAGCAGAATCGGGGTAACTGTCAAGGTCTGACGGAGGGGGAGGAAAATAATCAGAGTTTGGAAGAGCAGGTTCAATATCCAAATAGTCGGAATCAGTGGCGGTATCAAGGTCGGAGGGAGGTGGATGAAAATAATCAGAGGGAGGAAGAGCGGGGTTAGATGAGATATGAACAGAGGGAGGAGGAGCGGGGTTAGATGAGATATGAACAGAGGGAGGAGGGGATGAAACGACAGGAGTTGTTGTAACTGGAGGTATAATAACATCATGCTGAGGCGAAGCATGAGAGGGGCCCGGAGTAATGGAGGGTAACTCAGCTAAACGCGCGTCATGGGCGTGGATACGGGAGTACAGTTCAGGAGGAGGGATAGGACCTTCAGAGGTGGAACAAGAACGATAACGTCTCGTACGATCAACCATATGGGAGGGTGAAGAAGGAGAAGGTACCTTGGAGGTGGAGGGAACAGCAGCTCGACGGACTACTCTAGACCGGAGTCTGTGTAAAGCATTATCTCTGGTAGGACTATCACTATCTGATGAGGAAGCATCATAATCATGGGGCTGAACAGGTGTAAGCGGAGCAGGTGGAGTGTTAAGTGAGACGGGGGCAGATCTGATGTTGTCTGATGGAGGACTAAATGAAAGTTCAGACATGGATGGAGAGTTTGAATGGTTATACTGGAGGGTAGCAGTTCGCATGGGGCGGCCAGACGGAAGAGCAGGAGGAGGGACAGTGTAGGGGCGTTGCTCATCTAGTCGTAATTGGGTAGCATGAGCTTTGGTTTCGTGGTGTCGCTCTTCATTCCAAATCACGAAGGTAACAGGGGATGTCTGTTCAACTATCTTGTACCCGGAAAGCCAGCGATGATCAAATTTATCGCTACGGACATGCTTCTTAAACCAGACCAAATCACCAACTTGGAAGGAGGGTAGGTTAGTGCCCTTATCAAGTAAACGCTGTCGCTTCTTAAACGCCTTGAGAGCGTTATGGTGAACTTGCTGGTGGGCGAAACGTTTTTTTCGTAGGATAATCTCAATGGGATTATCACCCATATATTTCCGCTGAGGAGTAAGGAGATTATCCAAAGGTAGGCGTGGTTCCCTGCCATACAAAAGGTAGAATGGCGAGAAACCAGTCGTATCATTCACATTGACACGCAGAGCCTCAAGAGCTTGGGGTAAATAAAAATCCCAATACTGCGGATTATCAGCTGTGAATTTGGAGAGGATGTCATGAAGAGTCTTAAGCATTCTTTCATTGCGACCATTTGACTGGGGCCTATAGACGCTTGTCATCTTATGTCTTATATTAAGGGCTGCAAGAGTAGAATGGAAAGGTCGACCAGTAAATTGCTTCCCATTATCGGAAAGAATAGTCTTAGGATAGCCGTGGCGAGGCACAAAATCATTATGGAAGATTTCGGTTACTTCTTCAGAGGAAGAGCCACAAAGTGGAAAACATTCGGGCCAGACAGAATACTGGTCTACAAAATGCAAGACATGGGTATTACCGGACTGAGAACGAGGATAGGGACCAGATATATCAACGCTGACGTAGTCCATAGGGAAATGTGTCAGAGACATCAGTTGGGTAGGGATACGCAGAGGACGCATGTTGCGCTGCTTGCATGTTCTACAAGAGTCAACATATTCGGCAACGTCCTTATAGAGAGAAGACCAGTAATATCGCTTAGAAATAATGTCTCGTGTTTTATCTCGCCCCATGTGTCCATTAGAATCATGGAAATCATGGAGAACACGAGGGATAAGATGCTTAGGAAGACAGATGAGGAGTTTATCTGGACATTTAGGGTTAATCCAGTAAAGAACGTTATCAGAGGATTGAATAGTGTAATTGGAAACGGATTTGGGGTCACGCTGAAACTGAGAGCGATTCTGCAGGAGCGCAGGATCTCGAAGTTGTTCCTTCGCAGTAAAAGAAGAAAAAAGGAGCTCATCAGGAGAGCTGGAAGAAGTGTCATGAGTAGAAATGACAGGAGGAGGACAGTCAGCATTAATGACAAGTATTTCTTTAGCGTTATCGTCAAGGTATGATGACGCCTTAGGATCTGGCCGAGAAGAATAGGAGGGATCTGTACAAGTATCATATGGAATGCGAGACAGAAGGTCAGCTACAGTGTTATGTTCTCCTGGAATATGCTCAATTGTAGCATCATAACTCTGTAAATTCAGAGCCCAGGTTTGTAGCTTACGGGGTTGCTCAGACGTCTTGGATTGCCAAGTGAGCAAAGGCTTGTGGACGGTACGGATTAGAACCTTTGTACCACGTAAATAGAAGTCTAACTTTTGCAACGCATAGTGTATGGCAAAAGCTTCCTTCTCAGTAACGGTCCATTTTTGTTGAGACCGACTAAGTGCGTGAGAGAGGAACGCAATAGGTATCTCGTTTGGGACTTCGGCATTAATCGGAGGAGAGTCCGAAACGTTGGCCTGGACAAGGCAAGCACCAACGGCCCGAAAAGAAGCGTCCGTATACAAAATCATAGGACGTCTAATGTCTGGATATGCTAAACGAGGAATCTTAGTAAGGGAAGACTTAAGATAATTGAAAGCATCTTGGCATGCGTCTGTCCATCGGAAACGAGCATACTTTTTTGTTAGAGCAATAAGAGGCTCTGCAGCTCGAGAAAAATTGATTATCTGTTTTCTATAGTAAGAACAACTGCCCAAGAAACCGCGAACGTGGCGAACAGAAGTAGGAGGAGGCATATCACGGATGGCCTGCACTTTAGCTTCATCCGGACGGACACCATCTTGGTTGATTATGAAGCCAAGATATTTAGCTTCGGTCTGTAAGAAGGCACATTTGCTTAACTTGAGCATAACATTATGTGCTCTCAATCGGATAAAAACTTTCTCCACATGGATTAAATGATCCTCAAGGTTTCCTGGAGTGTGAATCAGGATGTCATCAACGTAAGCCAAAGCGTAAGATTGCATGCCCTTCAGTACTTCGTCCATGAGGGACATATACGAGGCAGGGCTGGTCTTTTGACCGAATGGCATGACATTCCATTGGTAACTCCCAATATGTGTAGAAAAAGAGGACTTCATTTTGACTTCCGGTGACATCGGAATGCACCAGATTCCAGAACGGGCATCTAGGGTAGTAAACCACTTAGATTTGCCAACGGTTGCCAAGATATCATCAACCCGAGGAAGGGGGTATGAGATAACTTTGGTGATGGCATTTAAGGCCCGATAATCGCAACAGAAGCGATTAGTACCATCCTTCTTAGTGACTATTACAATGGGGGAAGACCAGGAGGATCGGGATCTCTTAATGATACCTGCTGCTAACATATCCGTAATCGATTTCTCCACGATCTCCCTATTCTTAAGTGGAGTGTGGTACGGCTTAAGTGAGACAGGCACTTCAGTGGTGGTATGGATTTCCATTGTTACAGTATTGGTTCTCTTCAGTTCCATGTCTGAGAGAGCAAAAATATCATGATTATTCTTGACGAACTGACGAATGCGACTGGCATGTGGGGAGTCAGTTGTCACCTGCTCCATTAATTGAGCAAGGCGTGTGGGTGGCACATTCAGGGAGGAGGAGGGAGAAGGAGAAATTTGTGGAAGGAGAAGTGGAGGAGAAGATGTCGTTTCTTTCATCCAATGTGAAGGAGGGGGTGGCGTAGAAAATGTAGGAGAGGAAGATAAGTAGTGCTGAGGAGGGTAGTTACTATGTGGTAAACGCGCATGTGTAACTGCACTAATGGTATTCAAACTCCAAGGAGAAGGCTTCTTGAAGGAAGAAGATCGTCTATCATTTCCCAGGGGAGGACAGGTATGCAGAAGGGAGGGAGCATTGAGAGAACATGTATGGGGGGTTGGGAATTTAGAAGACAGTTGGGAGTGGTTGGTAACACGGGCAACAATAGTACCTCTGGGTATTGTAAGAGGTTTTCCTGAAGAATTTAGGAGCATAAGGGGAAAGTCACGTGACGTGGACACAGTGACAATGCCATCGACGACATGGATACAGTGATCATCGATGATGTCTGAGTCAGGTAGAGGTTCCACGTAAACAGAATGACCTGAGGGTATATAGTCGGACCGTTTGACCCGACCAGTAACGATAGTAAGACAATGAGGTTTTAAGGTGACAGGGGCAATAACTCTAACAAGAGACGCAATGTGGATATCATCCTGAAGAGGGATGAACTCACCATTGACACGGATCTGTTTCAAGTCAAAGTAAATGCGCACTTTGTGATGAAGAAAGAAGTCACGACCAAGAATGAAATTCCTAGTCATCCCACTAGCAACAATAAAAGGATGCGCAAGAGATTGAGATCCAATCTGGAGGCGAATGATAGCCGTTCCAATAGAACGCAAAGGTTGTCCAGTGACAGAAGTTAAAGAAGTGGAAGAAGGAAAGAATTGGACGTGTTTGCGGATGTGGCGAAATAACTGTTCTCTTATTAAACTAACAGTAGCACCAGTATCCACAAGTGCTAGGTAATTCTTTTTATTAATGGCAATTAGACAAGAAGAAGGATCAGGAGTGACCGAAGGAGGAGAGATATAAGAGATGGAAGTCGGAGAGACCGTAGAAGAGGAAAAAAAAATTTTCGGACTTTCACAGGACTTGTGAACGTGACGAAATGTATTTGCTTTGCGAGAGGATCTAGTACCCAAAAGAGGTGGGTTAAAGCCACACGACGCGATCCTATCTATCGGGTGGCGGAATGGTTTCCCTGGCCCATGGGAGGCTGGGGGTGGAACTGTCGGCGGTTGAATGAACGTGGAGGGACACGAGGTGGTTGCATGGGGTTGGATGGTAACCATGAGAGCTGGTGCGGCTGACGTTGATCATTCACCGGGTGTTGAGGTTGTGATCTAGCGTGGTTCAAGGTCCTGTTAAGATTATGTTGTTTCTGCACACATTTTTTTGATGTGTGTCCGGCCAAACCACAAAAGTAGCAAATGACTGGAGCTACTTGTTGAACTTGTAGAGCAGATGGATGACGTCGGTGTTGAGTGCGCTGAACAAACTGTTGGCGATAAGATCCCGGCAATGGAGTATCGCACGGCTGTAACATGGATGGTTGCTGCCAAGACTGACGGTAATGACTGATGTCCATTGGCTCTTCATCTGTGTGATCGTGTGCACGAGGTTCACGCCCAAGTCTATTTGCAAACCGTTTCTTCACATTGTCTTCATTTATTGCTAGTTGAATGGCATCAAGGATTGTCTGTGGGTCTTTCCTTATTAAATGAAGTTTCAGCGCATCTGACTGGAGACCATCGATAAAAATGCCAACAAGTTGGTTTTCTGTATCAGTAGACGCAGAGGAAGGTTCCACCAAAGCATCTTCAGCCAGGTTTAACCACCTATCGGCAAAAAACTGAACCGATTCGTGACGGTCCTGATGGAGTCCGCGAAGCAAGGTCCAAGCATGTTGGTGATCCTTAACGGAAGAGTAACGGCGGATGAGCTCCTTCTGTAAAGAGGCGAAGGTCTCGTCTGGAAATAACTTTGCACGGCGACGTAGATAGTCAGTAACAAGTGACTGAGATGAAAAGAAGGCAACACGTTTGCGATCGGCATCAGTGGCTGATGGAATCAATGAAGTAAATTTCTCAATGTCACGTAACCACTGCCGAAAAGTGGACGGATCGCCACAAAAAGGCTTAACAATGTTATTGATGTTGTGCAGATTTGCACTCTGTGTAACCAAGCTAAGGGTGGTAGCAATAGCTTGTAGAGAACTATTAGGAACTTCAACGTTATCTGGCAATGGTTGACTCAACGCATGCTGTTGTTGCATGTCATGTATCTGCTGTTGTAATAACAGATTTTGTTGTTGGAGCAATTGTATTTGATTTTCAAACTGCTGTTGCATATTTGGATCCATCATGCATAAGCTGTACCACACCAAAAATGACAATCTCTGGTGTGTGAAAGGTCACGGCACCAAAAAGTCAATCTATGTGACCGGGTGAATGAATGAGTGGACGGAAACGGCACTAAAAGTCCAGGCTCGTGTGACAGTGTAGATCGTGATAGTGGATTTTGTGGAAAGGGGTGTAAATCTGTATTTCACTTGAGATAAGGGAAATAATCCCAAGACTTTCTTTGTAGGGGTTCTTCTGGGGAAGACTGGTTATTCATCAGAGGTGTTGCTTCCAGAAGAAAGGAACAACCCAGGTAATTAAGAGAACTCGTAAGTGCCTTTACGGTTTTAATATTGATCTTGAAGGGTTATATATAATCAGTAACTCGAACAGTCAAAGGAAACTTCAATAGTGCAGGTTACTTGAAAAGTCCAGTAGATATTAAAAAGATATTCTTTATTTCGTTTCGTTTCAACATGAGGAAAATGTGGCAGTTCGATAAGAATTTCTGGTGGGGGAAAGTAAAACTGCCAGCTTTAGCCTCCAAGGCGAAAGGCTTACGGCTCCTCAATACTCTAGTCGTTTTGTGACATCTGTGGAAATCCTAGCGAAATAAAATACGATTCGAGACTTCAATTAAAACTAGATCGAACTTACTTCATGTGGAATAAACCACAAACCTAATCGTGGCAGGGGTTAGTGCTGGTTCACTAACTTTCCTGGTCGGTAGGAGATCTCTATTTGGATATTAGTATCTAAACCGTAGGAGTCAAAGGCTTTTTCGTTCTCTAGTAGATGTAGCGCCAGGTTGCTCCAAACCTAAACTAAAGAATGCCCTATGTTGGTTTGACTCTAGCATTGAGTTACAGTCTCAAGCTCTCTCTGCTGGTTACTAAGATGCATCAGTTTTTATACTTGTCTGGTGCTATGGCTTGCTAGAGGAAGTATTTCTCATTGGAGTTAGGACTGGAAACCTTCTAATGATTGGTCTTGGGGGCTAGTGGACTGTTGAAATAATCTTTAACCTAACCATCTACGAATCCTCTAGTCTAAAATTATTGTTTCTATGTGATGATGACCAACCATTGTTTAAAGTTCTCTCTAATCTAAATGTTTTCCGGTCTGACTTGTATGTAGGCCACACAAGGTTTGATGACATCATGGGTTCATGTGTGTCATGACTGATGATGTCATTGATTCTTGACTAGTGGTTTATTTATCTAACTAGTCATTCATAAAATACTTTACTATAAGGCTAACAGTTGTAGCTACTTAATAGTCTACCCTGTTACAAAGACGCTCTTGGCCTTGAATAGTTTGTTCAATACATCTTTCTTTTCCGTCTGGATCTTTGCTATTACTGTACCTCTGGGAATAGTGGTGGTTGTACCTGACGTATTTAGTACCATTATTGGAAAATCTCTTCGTATATTTATTTCCACGATGCCATCTTGTACTTCTATGTGTGAATCTCCTCTATTTCTTTCATTTTCAATTTGCGATATGTATACAGTCTGTCCTATGTCAAAGTATGGAGATCTTTTTATTTTAGCCTTGGTCAGAGTTACTGAATTCGGTTTCAGAGTAACCGGTGCCGTAGTTCGAACAAGGGTTGCGATATGGATATCGTCCTCAAATGGTACATATGTATTGTTCACTTTTAGTTGTTTTAAATCAAAGTATATCCTCACATTTTTTCTGATGAGGAAGTCTCTTCCTATTATGAAGTTTCTTGATAATCCTCTCGTTATAATGAAGTTATGGCGTAGAATTTCTCTTCCCATTTTAAATGTCAAATAAGCCGTTCCCACTGCTTTTAGTGCTTGGCCTGTTACTGATTTCATTTGTACAGTTCTTCTAGAAAAATTTGCCATGTGTTGAATTTGATAATACAGCTTCTCTCGGATAAGACTTACAGTTGCTCCTGTGTCTATTAATGCTCTAAATTGTTGTTTTCCTATTTCTATTATACATGAACTGGGGTCTGGACAAATGTTGAGATTTGCTTGTTCGTTTCTGTCTTTCATTTTCTCATTTAGAGATCTCTTTTTTCGGCCGTCACATCCGATCTCTGCAAATGTGAGGCTGTCCCGTTTCCCGACCTTCTTGTTGCTTGGGAAAAGTTGTTTCTATTTTGTTGGGGTCTTCTTGGGTGGTTTTCTGGATAGTGGACTTGGCGTTGATATTCACCGTTATAATTGTTTTGGGGTAGATAGTTGTTTCTCGAACTCATAGACTGGTACTGGGGTTTTCTACATGTCATTGAACCATGACCCACGGATCCACAGTTGTAGCAGGTTGGTGGTTGCATCAAGGGTTCTATAGTGTGTACCTTATGCTCTCTTTCATTTGGTTGTGGTAAGGAATCTCTTAGTTCTCTGTGTGTGTTATTTGATCTTCTGTGATATTCTTGATTTCGATTCCAACGAGGTCTAGCATGGTCTACTTCCTTGGGTTATGAGGCGATGGTTCATATTGTTGATGCTGAAATAGCGGTTTATTTTGCGTACGTTGGTAGAATGGTTCAGGTTGAGGATGCTGGCATTCATGGTTTAGCAATGGTAATCTTCCAATCCTCTGCTGAAATCTTTTTTTGACATTTTCCTCATTAACTGCTATCTGGATGGCCAGTGTAATTGACTGAGGATCTTTTCTTAACAAGTGCATCTTCAGTGAATCTGAATAGAGGCCATCGACAAAAATTCCCACTAAGTGTTTCTCGAGTTCGGTTGTTGGTATGCTACCTCCTACGAAAGCATCTTCAGCTAAGTTTAAGAGTCGGTCGCTATACATCTGCACCGATTCCATTTTCTCTTGCTTTATCATTCTCAAAAGAGTCCAAGCGTGCTCGGCGTCCGTTATGTTAGAATATCGTGACACTAGCACTCTTTTCAATTCCTCAAAGGTTTCATTTGGGTAGGCCTTCGCTCTTCTTCTCACAAAATCAGTTATCAATCCTTCCGATGATAAAAACACTATTTTCTTTTTCTCCAAATCTGTTGTGGCGTCAATAAGGTAAGCAAACTTATCCATATCCACCATCCATTATCGAAATTTCATGGGGTCACCACTAAATGGAGTTATGAAGTTTTTAATGGTTCTAAATTTAGCATGTTGATCTACATGTTGTAACGTGTCAGTCATGTTTTGTAACACCATCAAATTTATATCTCCTTGCTCTGGCGGAAGCGGAACCTGTTGTGGAGCCATTTGAGCTTGTTGCATTAGCATAGCCTGTTGATTTTGTTGTCTCAGTATTTCATCTGCATAATTCTCCATGTTCTGATTCAGTTGAGCCAAAATGATTCTTGTTGTTGTTTCTTTTCTTGCCTTTTCTTCCAATCAAAATCCTGGTCCTAAGGCACCATAATAAACTATCCCTATGTGCCCGTATTCACATAGATAGTATTTTGGGTAAAACTGAATTGGGGTTCTATTTCATTCATTTTAACATTCTTCTATATAAATGAATAATCCGTCGGAAAAATTATTAAAGCAGGTCAGAATAGCTCGATAGGTGTATTTGTAATAGTGAGAATGCGTGTTACATTGACACACCAACTAAGAAGCAGGTATTGTGCCAATGTATTAATTGTGACCAGTTAATTAAGGAGCTATTCTCCGTTGAAGGAATTAAAGGACAGCAAAGGAAGCATTCCGACGGTATTCTATCTTTCAAGTTACATAACCTATAATTATTGACAAGTTCGAGTTCACAGCATAAATATATTTAAGTTGGCTGTATCAATATATTTATATTTGCTGTGTCAAGTTTGAGTTAACTGGATGATCTTCCAGAGATATTGTTTAACTTGATCAAAGGGTACGGGATCCAGGTTCGAATTCAGATTTTGAAAGTTGGAAGTAATCACATGTAATATAAAAGGCAGTACTCTCCATTTTTCCTAGAATTCCCAAATAATGTGCAAGTCAAACTCAACAACTTCCATCAGCATTTTAAGCAAAGTCCGACCTTTTATATGAAATGTTTATTTTGGTTTCTTTCAGATGTATGGCAGTAAATTACAAGATGATCCTATTCTCAGTTCAGTAGCATTCGTTTCCACATACGAAATCATCTCATAAAATTCATATAGTGCATTTTTGATGAACTTATGTACATCTATTTCTCCTGTCTACTATGCGTAAGTCTTAATGCTAAGTCGAGACCTTTACCAACCTGAAGTATATGTTGTCATATGGCTAGGGGTCAGGTTAGCCATTGTTCAACTATTTCTGGAGTCTATTCAGTTCTTGCCAATACATAGTGGCAGTAATCAAATCTGCTAGGAACTTAAGCTTCATCTCTTTGCCAGAGATTCGGACGTGCAAATCTTCTTCTAGGAACTTAGGCTCTTGGACTCTTGGACTATCTGGAATCTCTTGGCTTTGACTCTCCTTTGACTCTTGGCTTTGACTTTCCTTTGCTAAGGGTTTTGGGCCGTCAATATATACAAACTGGTTCCTAAGACTGTGGGGGGAAGTTACTTTGATTTGTCAGTCAAAACGGATATGTTTGAGATAAACTATCTCATTGGCGAAGCCATTAGTTAAGATGGATATTCCACTAGTTTTGTCTATGTCATATCTACGTCACAAGTTACTACACAAGTTTCTATGATAGCGAATGGTATAACCTTTTATTCGAGGATAATTTTAATTCTGTTTAGAGGTTTCAGGTCTCGCATCATTTCCTGTAACTGTCTAGAAGTCTATTAAAACATGTCGATAAGAGGCTATATGAAAATGACGTCATCAATAACTTGCGTACAAAAATTATTTAAAGGATGATTACTAAACTACTAATGCGATCATCATTCCGGTTACAATATCAACTTAAAAGTAGCAGATAAGTTATGTGACCTACTGATGTGAGCTGACATGAGTCGAAAAAGCTATGATTGTGACCTAAAAATTGTTAAACAAGCCACACAAGCTACTGATTCATCCAGAAGATGTCAAAGACGTACTGAACACATCACGTGATCTAAAATGTGCATAATAACCCACATAACCTCCCACCTTCGCCATCAATATTCCAATGTTGAATTTTTAAACATGCATCAAAGCGAGCAAAAGAGCAGAAGTGTTAACAAATAATGCATGTGTCAATCATTCTAGATCTATTGTGACTTCGTCGTTTGCATAATGAATTACTGATGTTATTATTTGTTCTTGTGTTTCACTTTAGAAGGTTCATACTTTGCTTCTCGCATAAAGCTAGTAAGTAAAGCGGCAATATATACAAGATAAGGACTAACGGAGGAATGTAAACAAGGTACCTTGGAATAGCAGAAATAGCGTCCAATCAGATTCGCGCATTTTGTGCAAGCTCGCAAATGTTCCAGCGTTGGCCCATGTTACTTTTATTGATCTTTAACTGCCCAGGGAGTCAGCGAGGATGTGTGCCTTTTCAAGGTGGTTCATTAATTGTCTCACCACTATCTTCTCAAGAAATTTGCCTTAGACATTCTGCAATGTGATGATTCGATAGCTGCTAAGCAGTGTGGGGTCTTTACTAGGTTTAGGAAGTGGCCGTAGGTAACAATGTAGCCAGTCTTCCGGCACCTCAGCATTTTGTATACTGGTGTTAAAATCCATCACTACATGCATAATGCCTCTGTCATCAAGCTCTTTGATGTGTTGATACTGTACACCATCAGGACCCGGAGCTGTGTTTCTACTTGGTTTTAACGTATACATAACGTCTTCGTCAGATATGAGGTCGAAATATATCTGAATATTAGGTGTGGGTTGGCTTATATTGTTCATATTCATTCGTTGATGTAAGGACCAGAATTTCTGTAAGGTCTTTTCCGTGCCCACCTGTGTCACGAAGGCCTTCCACATATTGTTCTTGGCTTCAAGCCCTCCGTTATTTATTGTACTTCTCTTCCATGCTTTCCTCCAATCTTTCGTCGCTCTTTCATTTTCTATCCATGCTTTTTCTACATCCTCAATCCACCAGGGTGGTTGGGTGAAATATGTTCTAGCTGTCTTTTTCCTGGCATTTTGACGCAATATATGTAGATGGGCTATAACAGTCATGTGAACCTGCAGGGTACTTAATGTGTGTTTATGCCTCCTGTTTCTGGTTACCCTCCCTTGTTCAATAAATAAATAAGTATATGGATTGAACAAGCAGAAACACTCGAAAAACTTACGACGTAACGGCCAGGCAACTTCAAAATGGCTAATACAAAAGTGAGCCCCCGCTCCAATTAAAAAACAAAAAAGGACAGAGATAACAGCCCAGTGGTCAAAATGTTATAAAAGTTTGCACAATATACCCCACTTACAACGGAGAGATCACACCTCTTGTCAGGTTGCGACGTGATTTCGAATCTCGGAATTAAATATAACCATGTGATATTTTAAGCAGCAGAGATAAATTAGTTAGGGGAAGGCATCGCTTTTTTTTCTAAGGGAAAAAACTTAAGTATTTAAAAACTATAAAACTAAATAACATATTTTCATTACTTATTTAACTTTATCAATTCATTATATAAAGTTATTTGAGGCATAAAAGATTCATTTATTTTTATTAGTTCATTTTTTAAATTGTTAAAATGTTCTTTTGTTTTCCATGTTTAGATTAAACAAACTTTTAATAATATGGAGTTTATGCACATGCTAAAATAGCGAACACTTATATGCTCTGTCACTTTCAATAATAATGTTGTGAAATAGTACATCAAAACACTAACATATTTCATCGGCGCCTGAAAGCGTACTTCGACAATCCTTTAAACACATTTTCTTTCTTGGTCGTTCCTCCTCTACCCTGGGGCTGGAGTGGCTAAGATGTAAAGCATTCGTCTCTAAGTCTAAAGGTACCGAGTTCGGTTCCCGGTACAGGGAATGGTTTTGATGGAATATTTTCATAACCACTGGGAACTAATAATGTCTTACTCCCCCTGATCCCCTGCGTAGTGAGATCACATACCTAGCCTTCACGGATAAGGGTGAAAAAACAAGAGGTCCCGTCTGCAAGTTGCGCCCTTTAAAAATTCTTCGGCAGTTGAAAAATCACAAAGAGTAGTCCATACGGCCACTGAACTGGCAGAATTTACATTGGGATCCTCGTGGTGCTTTAGAGTTTGTGCGCTGTGCTGAGATCCTCCTTGTGTGATCTAAGGAAGGAGATCGGAGCACTGATGGATTTGACCGCGTGTATTGAAAATGGTCCTCAAAACAAAACAAACAAACCTCTTCTACCTTGGGGGTGTAGAATTTGTCACCGGACGGATTAGGGCGACTGATAAGTGCAGATATACCACCAGTTGATACTGCCACTAGTTGATAACGTCTATTTTTGGTCATCAGTGTTCGTTGCATGGTTGCAATCGTGCTCGGAGGGTGTTGATGGGTGTTGTCAACAATGCAGACAAACAAAAGGTCAACTCGACCTACGCAGTGGTGTGTAGACATGGAGTGAGCATACAGTACACGCGAATGGTGGCAAACGTTCGTAAGAGTTGACAAATAGACCAATCTCACTCACTTATGGCTGGAAGTCATTTACGCCAACTACTGTGTACGTTTCATGCAGTTTAATTGGAAGGATCACACTTGACAACACAGGTACAGCGACATCAGACAGGTTGGCATAAATCAAAATAATGTTGATCAATGAAATACTCTATCACATGGGCATTCCTGTTGCATAACAGTACATAATGGAACGTCAGTAGATAAGCATTCAGAGTTCCATAGTTTATACAAATTTCATCAGGTCTTACTGACAGATCATGTCAGTTCATAAACAATGTTCGTGGTGACTCCTAGACAGAACCTCTCTTAGCATAAGTGTAGCTTGCACTCTAGCGGAGATTCCTTTAAATAGCATTCAGCAAATATCTTCTGAGCAAATGTTAAATCACCCATAATAGATTTTCCTTTCATAAGTGTGATCTCTGGATCATCATCAGATAATAAGGGGCGTCCCTGTTCTCGGATAGATGACTGATACTAAGTAGGATTCCAAGATGGCTCCTGTAAACATCGCTCACCGTAACGATGCACGACAACGCTTCAATAAAGATTCAATTCATGAATATCAAAGTTTCCACAAGCATCAATATAATCTGTCCTCATAATTGCTGTATAGAAACATAATCAGTGCTGCTAGATGATATGTCGTTCTGACATACTGACATAGGTAGATTCATGTAAACGTCTGCCCATCTTAAGCCTAGGAATGAACGAAGTCAGTAAAAGTACGTTTACCTTGGCATATGAATACACTAGCTAGCACAAACGCTCTCCTGGCGTTATTGAATCACCACTGGGGAACTCAAAGACTAAACAATCCTGGAAGAAACTATCTTCGTTCCCAAGATAAATTGAAGAGATCACAAACTTTAGACAGATCTACAATATGGCTTTCCCGCCCTAGGCTTCTTCATACCCCAAGGACACCTTAACGTATCTTCCTCCACCGAGAGTGCCTGAACCCATAGTTCAGCGCAAGAAAAATAGTCCAGCTAAGACATACAAAGATAACATGATATAAGACCTAATCGTATCAAACAGACAAGGAGTAAACATAGATTCGGACCATAAACATTCCTGCAAAAACCTTGAGCAAGAACAATCTGTTTCTAGCCATAATAGACATAAAAATGACATAGGTCTAGATTCATACGCTGTTCGATATACAGAAACGAAACAAGAACCGATAACTCAAAGAATAAATACACATCGACTATTCTGAGTTCTGTCCCATTAGCTAAGAGTCATGAATTCACAAATAAATATATTTTTATCAAACAGATAGTTACATTTTACATTTGTATGCGTACCAACAGTAATGTGTGAGGCACACAATGAATATGTGCGCAACAGCGACCTCTTCTCAATCTCTTCTCCACTACGGCAGTACTCATTTTCAATTATTGTACGTACTGATTACCTGGAATTTCCGTGTCGACACATTTCTTTCTGTTATGTAGCAAACATCTTGTATTTTCAAACATTCTTACACTCCTCACAGAGATAAGTCGTCATGTCTGTTTGGATACCCGTTCCTACTTGCTTTGCAAGGAACGGCTGAGATAATACTCATTTTTTACTTGGGTTGAAGTCAACAGTGGTTGTTATCCCACTTGTCTTTTAACCAAGCGGTCTAATTTTAGAACCGATCTCTTATTACCTGACCATATATGGCTTGAATGGTCAGCCTTTCCTAGTATGTTCTCTGATAGCCCACCTGAGCGGAGGTCAGGGGTCTTGCGTCTCACGACGCATGCGCAAGTTTTGTGGCGCGTTAAGAGAGACATTTTTGGAAGGAGACGAGCTGTGATTTTCAAACGGTCAAGACGTGTTGGCGTCTTCGATCTGGCTTTATGCCTGGGGAAGGAAAGTCCTCTATGTGTGACCAAGATGTCTAAAGAGTGTTTCCACATGTTGTATTCTATGCGCCTAGAAGGCGAGTGTGTTTTTTTGTGTTTATTCTGAAGGGATGTCAAGGTAAATTATCCTTCGAATCATTTTCCTTTATTGCCAGAATCATTATTAACATTTGTTACCAGCTTAGTGACTTTTCCCTGGGCGGGAAAGAGTCCATTGAGAATACTAGAATTTGAGCTCACGAAGTATGCTGACATTGTATGTATCGTGTCTGTGAATGCCCGAAGAACTTTATACCTTGTTTGTCCAAGGAATCATAGAGGACACTGTATTTAGGGGCCCGCCATATTTTGCGGCCTGCTGTATACCTGAAAATATACCTGACTTGCTGGTGTCAGAAGAGAGTTTATTTAAACTCATATATTTGGAGACCCGTTCCCGATGCCGGGTATTTTGGCTGTAGCTGAAGAAAGAGGGATGGATTGAGGTCAGCATCATATATGCACAGCTTACTGATGAACTATTGATGCAAACTGTACTGAACTGTGGTTATGTTTACTATGTCCTGAGATTTGTCAAATGACCGTATATATATATACGTTGTAATCGTACTGCATTAAAGAGTTAAAAACGTCAGAGGTGTTACCAAGCTCCATGATTTTCTACGTTGTGGTGCAAGTGTGTGTTGTAAAGTAGATGACTGTCTTCCACGAACCTTCACACACCCATTCGCACTCTTTGATGTCTACTCGCTCACCACTACTGTAACACATCTACGATTTGAAGACAAGACATGAATGTCAACATTATGGCGGCCCAACAAGGCCTACAACATTTATAACAGCCTGTTAATTTATGGTGGCCATTTACGCCTCTACATCTATGGTGAGCCAGCTTGATGGGGCTATTGTCGTTAAGATGTCAAGTTCGTCGCAACTGAAAAGTACCCCGCGCTGCCCGATATATTGCTGTAATTTCTACATTTCCTGAGTTGTATACAGCTAATCAAGTTTGTATACCATCGTTGTTGCTGTTGGTCAGAAGGTCAAGTTCCGATACCACCGTTGTTGCTGTTATTCAGAAGGCCAAGTTCCTGTAATATCGTTGTTATTGCTATCAGAAGGTCAAGTTCCGGTACCATCGTTGTTGCCATTATATGAA
The DNA here is from genome assembly GCA_024509875.1 of Oreohelix idahoensis. NCBI lineage: Eukaryota > Metazoa > Mollusca > Gastropoda > Stylommatophora > Oreohelicidae > Oreohelix > Oreohelix idahoensis. The sequence goes on from JAMPIV010005655.1 coordinate 306,041, forward strand.
GCAAGTTCAGATGTACCATTCAGCGTTGTATCCTCTGATCCTGAGAATGCTGACTATAGAGTTTCATCGTTGCTGTTATTGATGATAGGATTGTCATAAGATAAGTGGCCTGTTTATTATTGTGGACTGTGCCATTATAGTGTGTAACTGAGCCTTCTTTACACATTCTTTATACACTCTGTGTTTACATGTTCTTATATGTTACATGTTATTTATATGTCCATATTTCTGCGGGTTTTCGGTTGGGCAGTGTCTTATGGTAGGATATCCCACTTAATCGAGGGCCTACTGTAAGCGTTCTTTAGGGACTTTTGCAAATTTCCCTAAGCGGAAATTGCTAGCGACATTTGTTGCTATTTTTGTTTACTTGTGACGAGGTGTACCTTTCGTTGTTTTTGTCATTTTTTTGTTCTTTAGTTTTGGTTTGATTTGTTTGTATTTGTCTGCCTCCTCTTCCTTTCGTTTAGTTTTATACACTTTATGTTTATACTCTGTTGGGTCATTTGTTTCGTTTGATATTTCGCAGTTATCATCACATGCTTTGTGATATTTTCTTTAGTTTCGCTTTATAATTTATTTGACTTCTGCGAATGTTATCGTATTGTCCTTGATGCTTGTTCTTTGTTTATGTTATTCATTGTTGTCATACGCTATTTATATATATAAATTTAGTCATGCACTACTAGTAGTATTGTGTACTTGGGATATAAAATTCATTGAGGGTATTATTATTGTTAAGGTGATTATACAAGTTCTTTATCAAAGACTTGTCTCCCACAGAGATGGGATAAAGTGAGGTGATTATACAAGTTCTTTATTAAAGACTTGTTTCCCATTGAGGTTGAGATAAAGTAATTTATTATTTCATGTTACTGATCTCATATTATTAGACATAATGTCTACACTACAATACTTCATTAATCAAGGGAAATCCCTTGGTAAGGCTGGTGAGAAATTGGAGGAATTCGCGACTGTTGAATATGCCAAGGCACTGAAGTCGGAAGAAAAAAGACAGAAAATGGAAAATGAGCAAAAGAAAATAGAAGCTGAGAATTAAAGATTGCAGATGCAGGCAGATGAAAGGAAATTCCAGATGGAAATGGAAAAACAAAAAAGAGAAGCTGAGGCTGAAAATAAAAGGTTAGAAAGAGAAGCTGAGGAAAAAAAAATCCAGCTACAAATGGAGAATGAAAATAAAAGATTAGACAGAGAAGCCGAGGAGAGAAAAGCGAAAATGGAACATGATGAAAAAATCTTAGCTTTGGAGTTAGAAAAATTGAAGTTGATGAATATGGGTAATTCTAATGATCCAAATAATCAGTCAGTTTTTAATAAGACAAATGCTACTACTTATAAGGTCAAGCTACCTGCTTTCAATTCTTCTAGTGACGATATAACGTTCTATCTGGACAGATTTGAACGGTCATGTCAAACTCATAAAGTAGATAAGTCACAATATGTTAATCAGTTGTCGGAGATACTTAAAGGTGAAGCTCTAAATATGTTAAGCATGGTAGATGAGCCTGACAAGAATGATTATGAGCAACCTTATTAAAGAAATATCAACTTAACGAAGACGGTTATCGTCTTCGCTTTAAGACTATGTTGCCAGAAACTGGGGTAGAATTCTCAGAATTCATCTCAAAAATACGTCTTACGTTCACACGATGGATTGCGCTGTCTAAAACAGAACATACATATGAAGCCCTTATGGACTTATTACTTCTGTCAATGAGTCTTTTCTTGCCTTTCTACATGAGCGTAAACCTAAGAACATAAAAGATATGGCAGAACATTGTTGCCAGTATGTCACTGCGCACCCTCATTTAACTGTTAGCAATTCTAATGTTAAGGAAGGTTTGCCAGTTGCTTCTGCAGCACCATATGGCCCTAATTGTCTTCGTAAATTTCAAGGTGCTCAAGTAATCGTAACTATGCTCAAAAGCAAAGCAATCCATCTCAAAATGGTTCTTCTTCGAAGAACTGGAGGCGATCTGACAGTCCTCGTTATTTTGGGTCCAGCAATTATGAAAACTTTCGCAGGGGTAGTCACAATAGAAACTATCCAAGCTATTCTTCACGAAGACAACAAAGCCAAATTAATAAATATTCTTATCAATGGGAAAATGACAATAGTGACTATGGAAACTGGGATTCAAACCAGAACACTGGTTACAGTAGAGCAAACAATGACAATTTCAGAGGAAATAATAATCGCGGTAGATCTCAACACAAGAAATATAGATCATATCACCAGGCAAACTCGGTACTGCAAGAGTCTCAGGGAGCCTGTAATCAAGTGAACGATAATAAAAACTCTAAAGCTATCACTTGTTCTGCTTTCGATTTTGGGAGAGCATCTCAATGCCCTCAATGCACAACATTGTTCGAACCGACTACGGTAACTACCTTGAGTTGTGGTCACCCTCTTTCCGCTCTTCTTGCTGCAGTTGCGCATGACGGGAGAGGATCTCTTATCTTACATAATGGTCTAGTGAATAATAATCCAATCTCAGTCCTTTTTTATTCTGGATGCACTACTATCGGAGTTAAACAATCTCTCATAGATCCTTCCTGTGCCACGGGAAAGGTAGTCAAATGTGTGACATTTAGTGGCACTCTGGAAAAATATCCAACTGCTATCATTCACATTGCTACTCCCTTCTTTACGGGAGATGTCCACGCGTGTCTTCTACCGAATCCTATTGCGGATCGTATCATCGGTCGTATTCACAGAGTTAAGGAATGCACCCCGCAGCAGATTGCTGCTTAGGAAGAACAAAATATCCAAGCTGCCAAAGCAGTGGTCACAAGAGCACAAGCTCTTAATATGCCTCAAACTTCATCGACTGAAAGTAATGAAGTGCATAGCCAAGATAGTCACTTGGTGATTTCGCGTGACTCTTTTATAAAACTGCAAGAAGATAATCCTTCTTTACAAAAATTCTTCCTCCTTACTAGAAAGGGTGATCCAAATCAGAACACAAATCGCAAATCTTGGATTACAATGAAGAATGGCGTACTATTGCGTATGGTGCAAGACTCGACTACGTCTACGCATTCACAAATTCTTGTGCCCAAGAGTATGAGAGTCCAAATTCTACAACATGCTCACGACTCTCAGTGTGCTGGACATATGGGTTTTTCTCGTACTAAGTCGAGAGATCTTGCGGCTTTCTTTTGGCCATTTGTAAATAAAGACATACGTATTTATTGCCGATCTTGCAAAATATGTCAAGAGGTCAAATCTAGAGGTCCACGACATGCAGCACCTATCCAGGCTGCGGACATTCCGATTCGGCCGTTTCAGAAAATGGCAATAGATATTATTGGCCCTTTTCATATCACGTCGGCCAGAGAACATCAATTTATCTTAACATGCGTTGACATGTGCACACGTTGGCCAGAGGCTATACCTCTTAAGAGCATCTCCACTGCCGATATCGCAGACGCTCTTTGGCTGATATTTTCTCTTTTGGGATTTCCCAGAGAAATATTGTCAGACCATGGCACAAAATTAATATCAGACACTACGTCGCAGGTAATGTCTACTCTGCATATTAAAAGGTCTCTGAGTCGTATTTATCACCTAATGTCTAATGGGTTAATCGAACTTTTGATTAGAACACTCACGAATCTACTTGGGAAGATAATTGAGGATCATCCTCAGGATTGGGACAGGGTTTTACCCACGGCTCTCTTTGCATATAGAGAAGTCCCCAACGAACATACAGGGTTTTCTCCTTTTGAACTTGTCTTTGGCGCGCGACAGCGCTGTCCTATGTCTTTGCTCCACGATCTTATAACTGCTGATAATATTAACGATGACACACAATCTTCATATGAGTATGTCATTGCTCTCAGGCAGAAGATTATCGAAGCATGCAAACTAGCAACTTCCTCATCCGAATTTGCTAAAGAAAAGGCAAGGCAATTTGCAAATGAGAATAGATGCCTACGACAACTTTGTCCTGGCGACAAAGCACTTGTTTTGCTCCTTTTTAGGGAGAACATACTTCTTATTGCATGGAAACGTCCGTATACAATAGTCTTAAGAATTTCCGATGTCGACTATGTTGTCGATATTGAGGGAAAGCATAAAACCTTTCATATAAACATGCTCACGGAATTTCATGAACGACCAGACTATTTGCAGCCTATTTTCCAGGCGACGGACGATTCTCCAGTCCTACATGGTCATTACTCATCCCTGTCGGTTATACAGGATGAGGAAACTATTTTCTCAGATGTTAATCTTCCTCTTCCGGTGGTTCCACTTCACTCTACGGAATCATGGAAAAACGTTACTGTTTCTTCTAATTTATCTACTGAGGAACAGCGACAAGTCTCTTCTATGTTACTAACATTTCAGGATGTCCTTACCGACATTCCTGGACACACACATGTCATTGAACATGACATAATACTTACTGACCATAATCCTATCAGAGTCAGACCTTACCTTATCCCTATTCATTTTCAAACACAGGTCGAGAAAGAATTAGATGAAATGATACAATTGAAAATAATTGAACCATCTACTTCAGCATACTCTTCTTCCATGGTTATTGTTCGAAAGAAAGACAATAACATACACCTTTGCGTCGATTATCGCAAATTAAACCAAGTTACGAAGTTCGATGCTGAACCTATGCCTTTATTAGAAGATCTACTGATTAGACTTTCTAATTCTCGATTCTTTACCAAACTCGACTTGTCGAAAGGTTATTGGCAAGTTCCTCTAACTGAACGCGCCAAACCTCTTACTGCTTTCTCAACCCCTAGGGGTTTGTTTCAATGGAATTTCATGCCTTTCGACCTTATGAACGCCCCAGTTACTTTCGTACGCATGATGCGTCGAATTCTCTCATATCGTTCAGATGTCATTGCATACTTGGACGATATCTGTCTTTTCAGTGATTCTTGGGAAGATCACTATTTGGGTTTATATGAATTACTGTCTACTCTACGCGAGCATAATTTGACTGCCAAACCCTCTAAAGCCTATTTTGGGTTTAGAGAAATTTCTTTCCTGGGTCACCGTGTTGGTCATGGTCTCATGAAAACAGAGGACCACAACACTTCTAAGATACTAAACATTTCTATTCCTAAAACGAAAAAGCAAGTACGTAGTCTCTTAGGTTTAATACAATTTTACGGAAAATTCATTTCGAATCTGTCTTCTATTACGGCACCTCTTTCAACCCTATTGAAGAAAGGGTCTCCTAATATGGTGCGCTGGTCCCAAGAATGCCAGTCTTTATTGGATCAGATTAAAACTTTATTCTCATCTCTCCCTATCTTAAGGCTACCTACTTTTTATAAGACTTTTGTTCTTCGTAGTGGCGCCTCATCCACTGGGATCTTGGCGGCACTAATGCAAGAGTATTCAGAAACTCTGCATCCTGAAATGTATATCTCTAGGAATTTGAATGCGGCAGAAAGGAATTACTCGGTTTTAGACCGTGAATTGTTGGCCATGGTCTGGTCAATTCTTAAGCTACAAAGATCTCTTCTTGGCGCGGATTTCATTGTGGAAACCGACCAAAAAACTCTTACAGCTATTCAGAGTAAGAACTTGAAGATCTCGAGATCCACTCGATATGCCATTGCTCTTCAACCTTTTCATTTCAAAGTACGAGCTATCCGTGGTTCGGATAATGTGATATCAGACATACTGTCTAGATGCCCACATGACTCCATTTAACTCTTGTGTCCTAGATTTCCTGATACACATCTAGACTTACGACAGTTCTTTACTATAACAATATATATTAACACATTTGTTTTCACCTTATAATTGTAAATTAAGTGATTTCTTTTTCTGTTTCCATCTCTGGTATAACGGAGGAAGGTTTAGTTATCTCAATATAAGGGTCGAAAGTTCGCACGGCCACAGTTAATGGTTAAGAATGTATGTTTGATTACTGTATATTAGAAAATCTAACGGTTATCAAATAGAATTGTGTTATTTGTGTTTTCTCAGCAAATCATTGATGTTCTGGGAGAATCTTTACATTTTGCCAACCATGACGTATTATGATGTCCATACTTACCCTTCGGACGACACTATAGATGCGCCCGCTAAGACTATGATCTTGGACTTCTTTGATCATCTACATAGTTAATATACTATATATACTATTGTATTAAAGCAGATATTACATTTTAAAAGGATGTAACCTGTTCTTGTTAAAGTGATTGTATCACTATACTGTGGTGCATTAAGATAATGACAACGCTGGTTTTTTGATGATTTTTTTTCATTGCTAAACATGGAAATAAGGTACTTAATGTGATATATAAAATTAACTTTTGCTTGCATTGTAACATTGCCAGCACTGTAGTGTACGTTGGTGGCACCTTCCTGGATATGTGTATACTTAGAGAAATGCTTTCTCTAATGTTCTGAGATATATTCTCACCTGACGCTCCATGCGTCGAGTTAGCCTCACATTAGACGTCATATTTATTTGTGATACTTCTCGTATGCGCATTATTCGTGCGTTATGAGCCTGTTGTATCTTGCTCTTGGATGTATTTAAAAAAAAAATATTTCTTTTTTTCCCGGGGGATGCTTTAAACTGTTGCGGACAGTTTCGCTGAGTTTATAGTTTGTTAAATGTACCTGTTTAAGTTTGGAGTCATTATTTGTTAGATTCTTGATCTAAGGGGAGTTACTCATTTTTTACTTGGGTTGAAGTCAACAGTGGTTGTTATCCCACTTGTCTTTTAACCAAGCGGTCTAATTTTAGAACCGATGTCTTATTACCTGACCATGTATGGCTTGAATGGTCAGCCTTTCCTAGTATGTTCTCTGATAGCCCACCTGAGCGGAGGTCAGGGGTCTTGCGTCTCACGACGCATGCGCAAGTTTTGTGGCGCGTTAAGAGAGACATTTTTGGAAGGAGACGAGCTGTGATTTTCAAACGGTCAAGACGTGTTGGCGTCTTCGATCTGGCTTTATGCCTGGGGAAGGAAAGTCCTCTATGTGTGACTAAGATGTCTAAAGAGTGTTTCCCCATGTTGTATTCTATGCACCTAGGAGGCGAGTGTGTTTTTTAGTGTTTATTCTGAAGGGATGTCAAGGTAAATTATCCTTCGAATCATTTTCCTTTATTGCCAGAATCATGATTAACATTTGTTACCAGCTTAGTGACTTTTCCCTGGGCGGGAAAGAGTCCATTGAGAATAATAGAAGTTGAGCTCACGAAGTATGCTGACATTGTATGTATCGGGTCTGTGAATGCCCGAAGAACTTTATACCTTGTTTGTCCAAGGAATCATAGAGGACACTGTATTTAGGGGCCCGCCATATTTTGCGGCTTGCTGTATACCTGAAAATATACCTGACTTGCTGGTGTCAGAAGAGAGTTGGTTTAAACTCATATATTTGAAGACCCATTCCCGATGCGGGGTATTTTGGCTGTAGCTGTAGAAAGAGGGATGGATTGAGGTCAGCATCATATATGCACAGCTTACTGATGAACTATTGATGCAAACTGTACTGAACTGTTGTCATGTTTACGATGTCCTGAGTTTTGTCAAATGACCGTATATATATATATATATATATATATATATATATATATATATATATATATATAATATATATATATTATATATATATATATATATATATACATACATATATACATACATATATACATACATACATACATACATACATACATACATACATACATACATACATACATACATACATACATACATACATACATACATACATACATACATACATACATACATACATACATACATACATACATACATACATACATACATACATACATACATACATACATACATACATACATACATACATACATACATACATACATACATACATACATACATACATACATACATACATACATACATACATACATACATACATACATACATACATACATCATCTCATCTCAGCCCGTAACCCGTCATGGGTCGTAGGGGTGCCATGGTGGAAGCATCAGCAGACAGGGTCCTCCACTGCTCTCTGTCCTCAGCAATGCGTACAAGTGTGGAAAAACCGTGTCCTGCCCATTCTTTGATGTTATCAGCCCAGGATTTTCTCTGCCTTCCTCTTCTCCGTTTACCTTCGACTGTTCCCTGAAGGATCGTTTTCGAAAGGGAGTCATGACGAGTTACATGCCCAAACCAGGCAAGCTTTCGACGTTTCACTGTTGACAAAAGTGGTTCTTGGTGGCCTGCATAGGTGTTTATCTTCTCTCTAACATAGACATTTGTTTTTTGCTCTTTATAGCAAATGCGCAAAATTCTTCTATAACATTTATGCTCGAAAGCCTGAATCCTTCGCTCCGTATCTGCAGTGAGTGTCCAGCTCTCACACCCATACAAGAGAATAGATAATACAAGTGATTTGTATAATTTGATCTTCACAGGAAAACTGATGTTACTTTTCCAGATCACATTCAACCTTGTCATGGCAGCTGAGGCCATCTCAAGTCTTGTCTTGATTTCTTTAATTGATCTTCCATCACTGCATATAGTGGACCCGAGATATTTAAAGGTGTTAACTTCTTCTAACGTTTGCCCATTTAACGTAATGTTGGTCGGAACATGTTTCTTATGGCTATTCACCAATATCTTGCTTTTTTCTATATTAATTTCCATCCCATACGTTCTTGTTACTTTCTCCAGTCTAGAGGTAAGGTCTTGAAGTTCTGATTCTGATCCAGCTATCAGATCAATATCATCAGCAAAACGTAGGTTGCACAGAGGTCGGCCTCCAATCGATATGGTTGATTTATAATCGTAGAGAGCCTCTTGCATAATATGTTCTAGATAAATATTAAAGAGCACTGGGGACAGGATACATCCCTGCCGAACTCCTACAGTTGTTTTGAAAAATTCTCCAATGTCGTTGCTTGCAAAAACAGCACTGCTTGCGTCCTTGTATAGTGCTTCAATGATATCTATGATGTTGGTATCAAAATTGAATTTTCTCATTACTTGCCATAAGCCTTCATGCCAGACTCGATCGAAGGCTTTTGTGAAATCGATGAAGTTATGGTATAAATCGTGTTGATGTTGGAGATGTTTTTCGATAAGTAATCTAATATTGAAGATTTGTTCTGAGGTACTTCTTTTTGGTCTAAAGCCAGCCTGTTCCTCTGACAAGATTTCTTCTGATTTCTGTTTTATTCTGTTCAAAAGTATCCTTAACATCACCTTACTTGGATGACTAATAAGGCTAATGGTTCTGTAGTTCTTGCACATTTTTAGATTTCCTTTCTTTGGAAGCGGTATTACTAATGTCCATTCTTTTGGCCATTTTTTTGTACTCCATATCTTCTGGCAAATTGTTGTCATGATTTTTACTATATCTGGTCCTCCATATTTCAAGAGCGCTGCTGGGATATTATCCACACCCGGTGACTTCCCTCCTTTCATCGAACATATAGCCTCTTCCACTTCTTCCCGTAATATTGCTGCATTTCCGAGTTCCCTGTTTTCGCACTTAATGTTGTTTAATATGCCTAAGTTAGTGTCAAGTTTACAGTTATATAATTCTTTACAATATTCTGTCCATCTTCTCATTACAGCTGTTTTTTCATTGAGCAGAGCCCCATTGCTATCTTCTATGACAGTTACCCTGGGCTGTTGGGGTTTTGATAGTTTTCTTAATGTGTCAAAAGCTGCCTTGCTGTTACCTTTTATTAGCCCCGTATTAATGGACTCACATTGATCAGCTACCCATTTTTCTTTGGCCTGTTTCATTTTCTTCCTAATATTTTTATTCACCATACTGTATTGCCATGCTGCTTCAGGAACCTCTTTCTTAACCTTTTTCATTTCTCGCCGTGTATCACATAACTTCAGAATGTCATCTGTAACCCATGGTTTGTTTATTTTCTTTCTTTTACCAAGTATTTCTGTTGCTGATTCAATGAGCACGTCTTTCATGTTCTCTGTGATTGAGTTGATATCATCCTCCAAAAAGTTGAGAGCTGCGAATTTTCCTCCAACAGTTGCCTCAAAGATTCCCGCGATTTCTGGATCTTTCAGTTTGTCTAAATTGAATCTTAACTGAGAACATCTGTTTTGATTATAGTTCTTTTTAAGTTTAAGCTTGAGCGTCATCAATACCATGTCGTGATCACTACCAATGTCGGCGCCAGGAAAAGTCCTAGTCTTGGCTTTATTAATACTGGACTTGAATCTTTTGGATACAAGAATAAAATCAATTTGGCCATGTATCTCAGTTTTTGAGGCATGCCACGTTGTTCTTCTTGATAACTTATGAGGAAATAGTGTATTTGCAATGGTTAGTTTATAGTTGCTGGCAAATTCTAGTAGCCTTAGTCCTCGATCGTTAGTTTCACCTGTCCCAAATCTCCCCACTGTACCAGCCCAGTGACCGTATGCATCTGGCCCTATTTTAGCATTCCAATCACCTAACACGATGAGAAGATCTTTCTTTGGAATTTTCTTAATTGCTTCATCCAGATTGTCATAAAATGTATCAATTGCCTCATCCTCATAGTCAGTAGTGGGGGCATATACCTGTATGATGGAGATGTTCTTTGGATGTGCTGCAATACGAATGGTGATAAGCCTGCTATTTATTGGGGTGCAGCTGATGACAGAGTTCAATCTATCTTTATGTACGATAAAACCTACTCCATGCTGATGTTTAGACTCATCTCCACTAAACCAAATTTTGTGACCATCATCCGTTATTGATTCACCTAATCCTGTCCATCTGACTTCTGCTAGGCCCAGGATGTCCCACGAGTATCTAACAAGTTCATGTGTTAGTTCTTTGACTTTTCCACACGCATATAGCGTGCGTACATTCCAAGTTCCAACAACAAAACTTTCTCTTGGAAGTTTCAAAACAGGTGTTTTTACCCCATTCGCTGACTTATCACTCTCAAGGGGCAATGAGAGCGCGGTCGTTGTTAATCCGGGCATCGGCCGATCCGGCAAATTATTACTGAGTTGACTTTCCATCATAGCATTTCAGTGGGCAAGAGGTTTGCTTGGCGGCCCATCTCCTCTCCAAGTATCCTTGCAGGTACATACAAAAATGTACCTGGAGCAGTAACAATAGCCCTCAATAAATCTGTAATGTTTTGAAACACTGTCCGATCGACACATCACAAAACCGCCATACATACATACATACATACATACATACATACATACATACATACATACATACATACATACATACATACATACATACATACATACATACATACATAATACATACATACATACATACATACATACATACATACATACATACATACATACATACATACATACATACATACATACATACATACATACATACATACATACATACATACATACATACATACATACATACCTACATACATACATACATACATACATACATACATACATACATACATACATACATACATACATACATACATACATACATACATACATACATACATACATACATACATACATACATACATACATACATACATACATACATACATACATACATACATACATACATACATACATACATACATACATACATACATACATACATACATACATACATACATACATACATACATACATACATACATACATACATACATACATACATACATACATACATACATACATACATACATACATACATACATACATACATACATACATACATACATACATACATACATACATACATACATACATACATACATACATACATACATACATACATACATACATACATACATACATACATACATACATACATACATACATACATACATACATACATACATACATACATACATACATACATACATACATACATACATACATACATACATACATATATATATATATATATATATATATATCTTGATGTCGGCGTCCCTTGTAATCGTACTGCATTGAAGTGTTGAAAACGTCAGAGGTGTTACCAAGCTCCATGATTTTCTACGTTGTGGTGCAAGAGTGTATTGTCCAGTAGATGACTGTCTTCCACGAACCTTCACATACCCATTCGCACTCTTTGATGTCTACTCACGCACCACTACTGTAACACATCTACGATTTGAAGACAAGACATGAATGTCAACATTATGGCGGCCCAACAGGACCTACAACATTTATAACAGCCTGTTACATTTATGGTGGCCATTTACGCCTCTACAACAAGGTGCCTTGGAATAGCAGAAATAGCGTCCAATCAGATTTGCGCATTTTGAGCAAGCTCGCAAATGTTCCAGCGTTACCCCATGTTAGTTTTATTGGTCTATAACTGCCCAGGGAGTCAGGGAGGATGGGTGCATTTTCATGGTGGTTCATTAATTGTCTCGCTACTATCTTCTCAAGAAATTTGCCTTAGACATTCTGCAATGTGATGTTTCGATAGCTGCTAAGTATTGTGGGGTCTTTACTAGGTTTAAGAAGTGGCCGTAGGTAACTATGTAGCCAGGTTTCCGGCACCTCAGCATTCTGTATACTATTGTTTAAATCCATCACTACATGCATAATGTCTCGGTCTTCAAGATGTTTGATGTGTTGATATTGTACACCATCAGGACCCGGAGCAGTGTTTCTACTTGTTTTTCACGTATACATAACGTCTTAGTCAGATATGAGGTCGAAATATATCTGGCCTCTGAATCCGTTTTCCAGCACACGATTCTTAATCTCTTGACGGGCAGCCTTATCACCTTTATCCGTCTGAGTGATATACCGACTGAGCAATGCACGTCCTTTATCATCATCGGTCTACAGACTCATTCCCGCGGAGCTCAGAATGTTAGGTATCATCATCATCAGCTGCCATCTCCACAACGAAGGTTGGCTGTAATGGATCTCCAACGTCTTCTGTCTCTTGTCTTGGTGGTGCACTTTGATAGGCTCTTCCCTTTCCATTTTTTGATGTTATCTTCCCACTTATAGCACTGTCTTCCCCTTGCACGTTTGCCTTCACCTCTCCCTTCTATTATGGTCTTCTGCAAGCTGTTATGTCTTTTTATGTGGCCAAAGTACTTTAGCTGCCGAACTTTGATCTCCCTCATTAGTTCTCTTTTCATACCTAGATTTTCTAGGACCTCCTTATTTGTTTTCTTCTCTTTCCATGAGATACGCCCCATTCTTCTATATATCCACATTTCAAGAGCCTCAATTCTTTCTTCCAAATGCCTATACATCGTCCTTGTTTCTGCCCCATACAGAAATGCAGAATATATATAACACTTTATGATTCTCAGTTTTAATTTGTGAGATAACTGTTTAGATGTCAGTATATGTTTCATGTTGTTGAATGTAGCTTTGGCCATTCCTATTCTCTTCTTGATTTCTGTTTCACATCTGCCATCTTCTGTTATTATATGACCAAGATATACGTAGCTCTTGACTTGTTCCAGGGTTTTCCCATTTACGCTTATCTTTAATGTGGGCTTATCGTCTGTTTTGCTAATTATCATAGTTTTTGTTTTCTCAATATTAATTAATGTCGAGTCCATATTCATGACTTATACTGTTCACCTGCTTCACTAGTTCTTGTAACTCCTGTTCGCTTTCAGCTAACAACACGGTATCATCTGCATATCTAAGGTTATTTATCGACCTTCCACTGATGTTTAGTCCTGGTATTTCCTGCATCTGTTTGAAAATTGTTCCGGTATATAGATTAAATAGGCCGGGGGGGGAGGACAGCATACAACCTTGTCTGACACCTCTTTTTATGTCTATGTATGGTGAATAATTCTTTCCCGATCTTACTGTGGCAGTTTGCTCCCAATAAAGGTTACTGAGTATTCTTATATCTTTTCTATCAATACCTATGTCTTCGAGGCATTCAATTATTTTCTCATGATGGACTCTGTCAAAAGCCTTCTTATAGTCAATGAAGCACATGTACCGGTATATACTTTTTTGGACCTCTGTATATTTTTCTGCTAATATTCTTAGGCAAAATATTGCCTCTCTTGTTCCACTGTTCCGTCTAAAACCAAATTGTTCTTCTTGGATTTCGCTGTCTACCATCCTTTTTATTCTTTCCTGTATGATTTTGAGCAGTATCTTAATTGCATGACTCATCAGGCTGATTGTTCTGAAGTCTGAACATAATGTTGCATTAGGTTTTTTGGGCAATGTTATAAAAACTGATGTCTTCATGTCGTGTGGTATATATCCTGTATTGTATATATCGTTGCATAGATCAGTGATTGTATCTATACCAAAACTTTCCAGGGCTTCTATCATTTCAATTTTTATGTTATCCGTGCCTGCAGATTTTCCTTTTTGTATCATATGTATGGTATTCTCTACTTCTGATCTTCGAATGTTTGGGCCTTCATTAGAATCTGGTGATGGTTTTTTACCTCTGTTGTCCTCGAATAGTTCTTTTACGTATTCTGCCCATCTGTTTGATATGTCTTTCTCATCAAGTAATATTACACCATTTTTGTTCTTGATACAGCTTCCTCCTTGTGCAAAACGTGACCTATTTGATAATTTCTTTATTTCTTCATGCATATCTCTTGTCATGTGCTTTGCTTCCAAGTCTTCTATTTCCTTGCATTTTGTTTCTATCCACCGTTCTTTTGCTTCTCTACACATAGTACGTATGTCATTGTTTATTGTTTTATATTCTGGAGTGTTTTTCGATTTCTTTCTTTCTGCCATTTTATTCAAGATGTCATCTGTCATCCAAATTTGAGTTTTCTTAGGCTCCTTTTTAGGTAAATGTGCATTTGCTGATTGTATGCTTGTTTTTAAGCATTCCCATTTTGTGGTTACCTTTTCTTCTGGGTTTTCTCTTCTATACTGCTCCATGCTTTCTGTCAGTAATTGTTGATATTTATTTTTGACGTCGATTAAGTACTTCTGTTTTATATCTGGTTGTTTCAGCGCTGATATTTCTATCTGGGGTTCCTCCTGTCTTCTGTTTCCTGCTCTTTTCAGCTTTATATTTACTTTGATGACGACCGGATTGTGATCTGAATTTATGTCGGCGCCAGGATGTGTCTTTGCTTTTGTGACACTGTTCTTAAATCTGTGTTTTATCATGATATAGTCAATTTGATTTCTTGTTACATCTCCTGGGCTTTTCCATGTGTATAATTTCCTTGGGGGGGGGGGGGGGGGGGGGGGGGGGGTTAAAAAAGGTGTTACATATGACCAGCTGGTTTTCTTCACAGAACTGAATAAGTCTGTCTCCTCTATCATTTCTTGTCCCTAATCCATACTGTCCTGATATTTTCTTGTATTTTCCCTTTCCTACTTTTGCATTCATATCACCCATTACTATCAACACATCTGTAGATTTTACTGATTTAAGTATGTATTGTAGCTCTTCATAGTATTTTTCTATTTCTTCCTCTCTGTGATCTTTAGTTGGTGCATAAGTTTGTAAGATGGATATGTTGAATGGCTTTGCTCTCATCTTTAGTAACATCATTCTGTCGTTGTGTGTCCAGTATCCACATACGTATTTTTCTAACTTCTTCTTTATCAACATTCCTACCCCTCTTTCATGTTTTTCTCCTTCTGAGTGTATAAGCGTGTATTGGTCTCTTTTTATGTAGCCTGTATCCAATAGTCTTGCCTCTGCAACTCCCAGTATATCGAGTTTCATGTCTGTTGCCTCTAATATTAAATTGTCAAGCTTTCCTTCTCCGTTTAGAGTTCTAACATTCCATATTCCTATTTTTAGGCTCCTCCTACTAGTTTTTAGGTTGTCTTTCTAAGAATGCTCCCTTTCAACAGAATTTGAGGAACACTCGTCATTATGTACTTCCTTACTCATTAGAGGAGTTGCCTCTTCCCTGTTAATTTATACAGTAGATTCTTCCCCAGGGGACAGAGAATTCTCTACACATCGGTTCTTATCTTGTTGTGATCTCATTACATTCTGTAGGATGTACGTGGTAAGGCCCCAATCTCTTCCAATGTGGCTAGCCGTTGTCCTTTTCTATGTCCGACACGCCACTAGTGCACCACACACTTTGCTGTTCCGCTTTGCGAGCCGTTGATCTAGATTCCTCCGCCTCACTCACCGTCTCAGTCTTTGTGTACCAGAGATGGACATTCCCTTGAGTAAGATTACTCCTACTCCATTCACGTAGTTTAGCCAGTCAGCCAAGACTGTTGCCCGGGATGTGGCCACCGCCGTATACAAGCGGTATTCGTGGAGCCATACATGAGCTAGATAAAGAGAGGAGAACCAAATAGGATCCTGACTATCCTAAAAAGAACATGGCTGTCTTTCACCGTGAGGTACTATCCCTCTCTCTTTATCCTACATCCCTGTTAGGAATGGGTTGGCTTATATTGTTCCTATTCATTCGTCGATGTAAGGACCAGAATTTATGTAAGGTCTTTTCTAATATTAACAGATTTCTAATATTTATTTACTATTTACAGGCCTCGGGTTTCCCTTCTTTATGTGTTATAAATGTTTATACAATACCAAAGCTACCCTCTGTCCCTTACTTACTGTTCTTAGTCTTCTATCATTTACTAGACACAGTATTACGGTCTTTTCTTGTGTGGACTGACATTTACTTTATAATAGGGGAACAACAGAAGTGATTGCGTCATTAATAGGCTGGACTGCTCATGGTAAACATCCGGTGTTATGTGTTGCAGGTCGCACCAATGACCCGTTATCAAAGCATCATTTTTTGGTGATGCCTAGATTGCAGGGAGGATAGTGGGATTCGCTTGCATAGCTAGACGGGGTTGTCACACGGAAGGTCCTGGGTTCGAGTCCTGGGTAAGCCACTCACGTCTGTTGTTTTTCTGTTGTCTAGTTTTCTACTCCTTTATTTCTTACCAGTGCCTGAAAACATACCTTTAATGTTTGTTTAATATTTATTTACTGATATTTCAAGCAGGAGAGATAAAGAAGTTAGGGGAAAGCATCTAATTTTTTTTCAAAGGGAAACACCTTAATAATTTAAAAACTATGAAATTAAATAACATCTTTTCATTACTTATTTAATTTTATCAATTTATTATATAACGTTATTTAAGGCATAACAGATTCATCTATTTTTATTAGTTCATTTGTTAGATTGGTAAAGCCTTCTTTTGTATTTTATGTTTAGAGTAAACAAACTTTAAATAATATGGAGTTTATACACATGCTAAAGTTGTGAACACTTATATGCTCTGTCACTTTCTATGATAATTCTTTCATATCACCTACCAGTCGCAGATGTGCACACCAACATGTTTCATCGGCGCCCGAAAGCGCACTTCGACAATACTTTAAACACATTTTCTTTCTTGGTCGTTTCTCCTCTACCCCGGGGCTGGAGTGGCTAAGAAGTAAAGAGTTCGTCTCTAAGATTAAAGGTCCCGGGTTCTGTTCCCGGTACAGGGAATGGTTTTGATGGAATATTTTCATAACATTTTGGGAACTAATAATGTCATACTCCCCCTGATCTCCTGCGTAGTGAGATCACATACCTAGCCTTCACGGATAATGGCAAAAAAATAGGAGGTCCGTCTGCAAGTTGCGCCCGTTACAAATTCTTCGGCAGTTAAAAATCGCAAAGACTAGTCCATACGGCCACTGCCCTGGCAGAATTGACATTGGGATCCTCGTGGTGCTTTAGAGTTTGTACGATGTGCTGAGTTCTTCCTTGTGTGATCTAAGGGAGGAGTTCGGAGCACTGATGGAGTTGACCGTGTGCATTGAAAATGGTCCTTAAAACAAAACAAACAAACCTCTTCTACCTTGGGGTGTAGAATTTTTTACAGGACCGATTGGGGCGATCTCTTCTCAGTCTCTTCTCCAATGTGGCAGTACTCGTTTTCAATTGTTGTACGTACTGATTACCTGGAACTTCCGGGTCGACACATTTCTTTATGCTATGAAGCAGACATTGTGTATTTTTAAACATTCTTACACTCCTCACAGAGATAAGTCGTCATGTCTGTTTGGTTACCCGTTCTCCGTGCTTTGCAAGGAACGACTGAGACTATAATTACTCGATAACCATGTTGGTAAATCTCGGGTATGGCCGACATCAAACTACAGATTAACACTATAATCGCTCACCGCATTTGCTTAATTGCTGATAAGGCCATTGTGCGTTCTTCGCCAAAATTGTAAAACGCTGAAAGCTTGATAGCCACTACGGAGAGACACCTTATGGGCAGACATGAATGACATAATCGTTTCCTGTATGACTTTCACGGACAGATTACTTTATGGGAAGTAAGATGTTACATCTTACACACATTGTTGAGAGAGTGTACCAATGTGTCACTTCCATATATGGGAGAGGGGACCTACTGCATTACGCACGGAATTTTTCCAAGTCGGAAATAATTTTGAAATTACCCCACAAAACACTCTTGTTTGAAACGATTAAAGCCCTGCTTAGCATCTTAACACAAATGGGTGGGAAGACAAGCCATATAACCTGACCTTTTCGCAGTTATAAGACACTGTAAGAATTGCTTGCAAGACGACAACCAGACCTTGCCAGATCCTAGATTCAAGATTCTTATATCGGAAGCAGACCATTCTTTGAGCAATTTAGAGGACTTCAGAGCCCAGAATAAACTCTGCCATTTAACAAGGACACCAAGAATGTAAGGAATCTAAACCGCAGAGTCAAAGTGGGAATTCATTCTTAAAATAACGAACCCTAGGAACACTTGTAAGAGGCCTTTTCCAGTGCCTTTATTCCTCTGAACAAACAGTCTGTGTGCCAAGATTGGCGTATGTTGTGCATTTTATATTGTATATTTTTTATTACTAACATGTGAACTAATATGTATATATTGTCATATGAAAAGCAATATGTGAAAATCGATAGTGGATGTCCAAGTCATTTGGGGCTGGCAACCTCAGCGTACAGAACGATGATTTCAAAAACCACCACTGCAAGGGCTGGTGACTGCTTTATTATTAGTCTCTTAAAGAGAAAAAACATAAGTAGTCCAAAGTTCCATATGGAGCAGAGAGGAAAAGGTGAAAGAAATAATGTAAAATCTAATTATAATATTTACAAGTACAAACCAGTGTAGATGTAAATGAAAATATATTATATCTATATTGTGACCATTTTTCAACCAATGTAAATGTAAACATATTATATCTTTACTATTAGCCTTTTCATTTAAATGTAAAGTAAATATATAGCTATTCAATGTAAATGTAAAGAAAGTTTTCTCTTGAGGGAGTAAGCTTATTTCTCATCGATGGTAAATTCTGTGGTAGATGGGATGGTTGAATAGGGAGAAGGGGACCCATAACTATGTTTCGGAAAACACAATACTTAGGAGAGCGTTTTGTTTCTATTCTTTTTCCACAGTTGTTGGTGGTACTAGTGAGGGTACTAATCTCTTGAAGAAAGTGCGGGTAGAAGTGGACTGACGTCAAACTACAAACCACCATTAGAGGGTCTTAGAGACCCGAGACCAGCTATGCAGTTACTCACTGATCTTATTTTGTAACGTGCGGCGCCTTTAATTTTGACCAGAGACGCGAGAACTCCAGTTACCTATCTGCGCAGAACCCAAAAACCGAGCAGGTGAAAACAAACTACAATTTGCAGCTAAGTCAAACCTAAAAGCTGCCAAGTGACTTCTTACCTAACAAAACCTGCCATCACACGATGATGAGTATTTTCTTTTGAAGATTTTTTTTCATTTTTAAACTGTTCTAACATAGTTGATTATTAAAATTTATAAATATACAAATTTAACGTCGATTTAATCATGTTGAATGTGCTGCATGTTTGTCTCAGTCAATTTACTAAATACACTCTATACAGAGCCATACCATAATAATAAGAATTCCACCGAGTAAATGAGGGTGGCGGCTTGAACGAGCTGAAATTAATAATTCCTTAATTCTTCATAAATTGTGGCGGATCAGATATAAGTTAACAATTGCTCTGCCCAACGCAGCATAGTTTTTGACTTCTGAAATATCTTATGAAAACTCCCTTGGGGGTAGAAGCGTCATTATTCTTCTATCTACACCTCTGCCAAGAGTAATCTTGTGCCAAGGTAGACAACTTTGAAGACCCATTTTAGATAATCTTGAGTTTTGGCCACTGTTGGACAACTACTGCAAAGAAGGGGAGGCAATTCCGTGACATAATTTAACCAGAGAAAGCGTGATGATATACTATAAGCTGTATTTCTTTTGACCTGGTTCCAGGCCAGGCCTCGGTCATTCAGCGATTGTCAAATGTTGTCCTGCCATCGAACTCTGGGTCGTTCTGGCGATCTCGATTCCTGGCTATTGGTTCCCCATATGTGTCGTGGTAGACGTTCTTCTCGTATTCTGCAGACGTGGCCAAACCATCGTAACCGGGTCTACTAGACTTGGGTCAGAACAAGCTGTATTACAAAACTACGCATAAAATGGGTCTACGACCAGCGCTATTGTAAATACGCACATAAATAAATATGACAAAGGAAGAGAAACTGCGGTTGCAGAAAAACACATTCTTAATGAAGTTTGTGTTGTTGGATGTTTTCTTTGATCCTTAGCCGTCGATTGTCAAAGCGGTCAGTGGCCATCACGCCTGGTGGCGTCTTGTAGGGCAACAACAGAATGATTCCACTTTGCGCGGTCGGTGGCCATCCTTTGTACAGTGCCCCAACTCTGGTTCATACCTCGCATCTCAGCCTCCACAGTCCTTCGCCAAGTTGTTTTTGGTCGGCCTCTCTTTCGTTTTCCTTCAGGGATCTATAGCATAGCTGTTCTTCTGAGGACATGGCCAACCCAGCTCCAGCGTCTGCCAGCTATGATGGTGTGCATGTCCTTTTGCTTGCTCCGAGTAAGCAGATCTTGGTTGGTGATGGTATTCGGCCAAAAGATTCGGAGAATTTTTCTTAGGCATGTGTTTTATGTAAAGCGACTCTATTTAGTGACTTTCGTAATTTACTGGTGGGTCTCCAAACACAAAGAGATGTTTAACCCGTGAGCTACTACATTCATTGCTTCTAAGATAATGTGTTGTTCTAACTTGGATAAGTTGATTCTCGACTTTCATGATTGAGGAAGTAGCCCATATACATTACGGTGACAGTGTGGCATACAAGCAGATTATTTTTTTTCTCTGGAACTGGAGGAATGGTTTTATTGAGTGTCCAAGTCTCGCAGCCGTATGTTGCTACTTGGAATATACATACTCTGATCAGTTGTAACTTTGTTTCTTTGCTTGTGCCTTGCCGTAGGTTTTTCATCTGTATTAGTTTATGTGAGGCAATTGCACGTCTTCTTTTAATTTGAACATTACTGAGTAAAAGTGCATTTGATCTGAGGTGCATAAAGATTCAAACAAACCGCAAACATGACGTTTGTGATTCACGTTGTGACTTTGATTGGATAAATCTCTCATTCTCTGTGTTGTTAGGTATACCATTATTGAAATACATTTTCTTGATGTCATGGTTATTTACAGAGCGAGTTTGTAGAACTACACTTTGAACATCAACATCATTATAATCATCATCGTCATAATCATCATAAATATAATCATCAACATCATCATAATCATCAACAACATCATCCTCAACATCAACATCTTCATCTCCGCACGGAGCATAGGTCTTAAAAAGAAAAACAAAACTTCATGCCAAGACCTGCTGTCATGTCCCTTTTTAAAGTTTTGTTTTCAGGCACTCGTGAGAAATAAAGAAGTAGAAAACTAGACAACAGAAAAACAACAGAGGGAGTGGCTTACCGGGGAATCGAACCCAGGACCTTCCATGCAGCACCACCGCCTAGCTACGGAAGCGAATCACGCTATCTCCCCAACCAGCTAGGCACCGTCAGTGTATAGCATTACATCACCATTATCTCCCTTTCTGCTCAAACAGCGTCAGCTTTGAACTTACTTATGTGCTGTCTTCCTGTCACGTGCATCAGCTGTCAACTTACTTATGTGCTGTCTTCCTGTCACGTGCATCAGCTTGAGGCTGTTCTACGTCATGTTCCGTTCTTTTATGTGTCTCCAGTTCTGTTCTCCATGTGTTTTTGTTTGGTCTCCCTACCTCTCTTATCCTGGGGGTTCCAGAACAAGTATTCTGTGTAACACTATCATCATGTTCCATCAGAGTGTATCACATACATCGCCAGCGTTTTCTTCTCATCTTTAGTTTCATTGACCCTGTTTGGTTCTTGTCATTAGTTCCACATGTATATGGGCTACTTCCTCAATCATGAAAGTCGAGAATCAACTTATCCAAGTTAGAACAACACATTATCCAATCGATATGGTTGTTTAATAATTATAAAGAGCCTCCTGCATAATATGTTCTAGATATATATTAAAGAGCACTGGTGACAGGATACATCCATGGCGAACTCGTACAGTTGTTTTGAAAAATTCTCCAATGTCGTTGCTTGCAAAAACAGCACTGCTTGCGTCCTTGTTTAGTGCTTCAATGATATCTATGATGTTGGTATCAACATTTAATTTTCTCATTATTTGCCATAAGCCTTCATGCCAGACTTGATCGAAGGCTTTTGTGAAATCGATGAAGTTATGGTATAAATCGTGTTGATGCTGGAGATGTTTTTCGATCAATAATCTAATATTGAAGATTTGTTCGGAGGTACTTCTTTTTGGTCTAAAGCCAGCCTGTTCCTCTGACAAGATTTCTTCTGATGTCTGTTTTATTCTGTTCAAAAGTATCCTTAACATCACTTTACTTGGATGACTAATAA
Organism: Oreohelix idahoensis; assembly: GCA_024509875.1. Classification (NCBI taxonomy): domain Eukaryota; kingdom Metazoa; phylum Mollusca; class Gastropoda; order Stylommatophora; family Oreohelicidae; genus Oreohelix; species Oreohelix idahoensis. The sequence goes on from JAMPIV010005655.1 coordinate 328,749, forward strand.
GGCTAATGGTTCTGTAGTTCTTGCACATTTTTAGATTTCCTTTCTTTGGAAGCGGTATTACTAATGACTGCGTCCACTCTTTTGGCAATTTTTTTGTACTCCATATCTTCTGGCAAATTGTCATTAGTACAACATTAGTAATCATTTTATTAGTTCCACATTAGTAGATTTGATCATTGGTTCCACATTAGTAATCTTGTCATTAATTCCACATTCATAATCTTCTCGTTAGTTCCATATTAGTAATCTTGTCATTAGTTCTACTTTGTAAATGTGTCATTAGTTCCACATAAGTAATCGTGTAATTAGTTCCACATTTGAAATCTTGTCATTAGTTCCTCATTAGTAATCTTGTCATTAGTTCCATTTATGATTTTGTCATTAGTTCTACATTTGTAATCTTGTGATTAGTTACACATTAGCAGTTTTGAGATCAGTTAACATTTATGATCTTGTCCTTAGTTCCACATTAGTAATCGTGTTATTACATCCTCATTAGTGATCTCGTCATTAGCTCCACATTAGTAGTTTTGTCATTAGTTCCACATTAGTAATCTTGTCATTGGTTCCACTTTAGTAATCTTGTATTTAGTAACACATTCGTAGTTTTATCATTTATTGCACATTGGTTATTTTGTCATTAGTTTAACACTGGTAGTTTCGTCATTAGTTACACATTAGTAGTCTTGTCATCAGTTCCACATTAATAGGATTGTTATCAGTACCACATTAGTAATCTTGTCATTAGTTCCACATTATTAGTCTAGTTATTAGTTCCACATTAGTAGTCTTGTCCTCAGTTCCACATTAGTAATCTTGTTACTAGTAAAACATTGGTACTCATGTCATTTGTTCCACATTGGTGATCTTGTCATTAGTTCCATAATACTAGTCTTGTCATTAGTGTTCACATTAGTAGTTTTGTCATTGGTCCAACACTAGTAATCTCGTTATTAGTTTCACATTAGTAGTTTTGTCATTAGATCCACATTAGTAATCATGTCATTAGTTCCGCATTAGTTTGTTTTGTCATAAGTTCCAGATTGTTAGTTTTGTCATTTGTTTCATCTTAATAAAATCATGTCATTAATTCCACATTAGTAGTTTGATCATTAGTGCCACATTAGTAGTTTTGTTATTAGTTCCACATTTGTAAGCTTCTAATTATTTCTACATCAGTAATTTTGTCATTATTTCACTTGTGTAATATTTTTATTACTTCCACATTAGTAACTTTGTTTTTAGTTTCACATTTGTAGTTTTGTTTTTAGTTCCATATTAGTAATTGTGACAGTGCCTTTGGGAAAAGGGAGGAAAATCTGTAGATCTCTTGTGCTAAATGAAATAATCACAAGACTTTCTTTTCTGCAATTCTTATGTGGAAGACTGGTTATACACCAGAGATGTTGCTTTCAGAAGTAAGGAATAACCCATGTAATCAGGAATACTCGTAAGTGCCTTGTGGTTTTAAAACCAAACATGTAGTTTTGATTATAAACAGAAACTTTCAACAGTCAAGGAAAATTTCCAATAGTGCATTATATTTGATAAGTCCAAGTAGTTATACGAAATATCCTTTATTCACTTTGTTTCTGTATAAAAATTGGCAGCTCCAAGCTTATTTCTGGTGGGGAGGAAAGGAAAAACTGCCAGCTTTAGCCTCGATGGCAAAAGCCTTACGGCTCTTCAGAAGTCGTGTTATGGGATGTCTGAACACTGTGGAATCCTAGCGAAATTAAAATTCGATTCGAGACTTCAATTAAAACTAGATCGAACTTAAGAGTTGTGGAGAAAACCACAATATAATTGTAGCAGGAGTTAATGCTGGTTCACTAATGACCCTGGTTGGTAGTGGATGTCTAGACGGTTATATATACTGAGCGACTTTAATTACGCATAACTGAATGAATCACTCACCAAAATGTCTGAGAATAAAATAATGGTAACATGTTTGATATCACTGGAAACAGTATCCATTGACCGACCGATTCCCGCAATCCGCGTAGCAGTGCATGATGTGTTAAAAAAAACTACAGTCACAAATGTAAGGTAGGGGTCAAATTGAAAAGTCACAAATGTCGTTGTTGTCATTGTAACGCGCTCAGTAGCGCGTGTGGCCACCATTGGCATCAAGGCAAGCCTGGCAGCGTCTCCGCATGGAGTTAACCAATGTGTGTATAAAATCCTGGGGAGTCGATCCCATACTTCGGTTATATCGCGTCGCAAATGATCCACGGACTGCTGTCGTCTGTGCCGATAGAGTTGGCGTCCCATCTCGTCCCAGACGTGTTCAATAGGTGCCATATCTGGGGACAATGAAGGCCATGGTATGACAGCGATGTTATTGGCCTGAAGGAATGCTGTGGTGGCCCTAGCTGTATGTGGTCGTGCGTTATCATGCTGGTACAGCTGGAGCTCGGGATGATACTGGAAGAGGGGCATAAAGTGGTCCTGAAGCACATCCCTATAGGTGGCAGCATTTAAAGTATGGTTAAAGATGTGGAGATGGGTTCGCTGATTGTAACTGAATGCACCCCATACCATGACGCTTCCTCCTCCCCATCGGTGGGCTTCCAAAATGCAACAGTTGGCTTGCCTCTCACCACTTCGTCACCACACCCTTAGTCGCCTGTCAGCATGCGACAGACAAAAACGACTTTAGTCTGAAAAGACGACATTTTACCACTGACGTCTCGTCCATCGTCGGTGCTACTCTGCCCACTGGTAACGTTGATGTCGGTGTCGTAAGGTGAGGATTGGGTCGACTCGAGGACGTCTGGCGTTGAGTCCTGCCGCCTGCAGTCGATGTCGCACGGTGTGCTCTGATATGGTTCCACGTCTCCGAACAACATCGCTTGCTGTTACAGCTGCCGCCAAAAACCGATTCCGCAAATGAAGCTGCCGAATATACGCGTCCTGTTGAGGTGTCGTAACTCTGGGTTGACCTTGACGGAATCGATCTGCAATGGATCCAGTGGCCGTTAAACGTTGTTGCAGTCGGACGATGGTGGATTGGTTGCAATTCAAGTGTCTTTATGCTTCTCTGGTGGACATCCCGCCTGTTATCATTCCTATCGCTCTTTCTCTCTCTGCAGCGCTCAGTCTAGGCATGGTTTGACGACGTGTTTGTGGTTGTTGTGACGTACGTCTAGTTTGTCAAGTGAATTTTCCCTGATTTGATGGATGATTAAAGGGACCTTAGCTTTTCATAACATTAGAATCCCTGAACATCAGTATTGTTGTAACTTTTCATCAACGAAGAGTAGCGGCTAGGATCAAAGCAGTCAAGAAGATCCCCAGAACAGAGAAGCAGAAGTTTAGCATCTCCGTACGAACACTGAACCGTTCACAAGACGGACACGAGCGGTCAGAAGAAAGCTTCTTGCAGACTTCGCACTTCTGTGGCCACCGGCAGACTTGCCCGAAAGACGGAAAGCTCAGCGTAGCGGATACGATCTGAGGAATCAGGAAACTCACCGCGAACGAGGCTAGTCTCGCCGGAATTTCACATGCTCGTGCGAGCAGCCGGAAACGACCGTAGATCGGAAGCCAGTCGGGCCATCGTGGTTAGCATGGCGGCTAAATAACGTCGACTTCCCTGGGAACTGAAGAGGTGCGAAATTTTCACATGTACCATTTATCTTGCCTTTCTAATAGATAAATACAGAATCTGAAAAGGGCAACGTATCATTCGTTCTGACAGAATTCTAAGATTCACTAGCAAATAGTTAAAAATTCCTGCTAGATTTCATCTAAATTGTTGGCTATTGGAGTGAAATTCTTTTTCTGTGCAGACGGTAATTAATACTTTAGCTTCGAGTGATCAGTGGTCTAGTTATTTCATATTTAGTTCACTGGATTGTGGTGTAAATTTAACCTTATTAAATAAGCCCATCTTCAAAGTTCTAGTGCCAACTAAATGTTACATCTATAAGTTTATTTCCTAATACAATAGCCGCTTACGGGAATTATAACTTTAATACAGTTTAGTTCTGTATAAATAGATGTGCTTTCAACTATTAACCTTACGGGGAGTTTTTTTCTCTCTTGCTTTATTAATTGAAGATGCGAGTGCAGAAAATAGTTAAACTGTAAATGTATCGCGCGTTAGATTTTAATATGATTTTATTGTATTTCATGTTTTTTCTATTGCATCCAGAATGATCTTTTGAACCTCGCATCCCAGCAATTAAGCAGCAATTAAGCAGCAATGAAACATCATTTAAGCATCAATTAAGCATCAATGAAACATCATTTAAGCAGCAATTAAGCAGCAATGAAACATCATTTAAGCAGCAATTAAGCAGCAATGAAACATCATTTAAGCAGCCATTACGCAGCAATAATATATATCTAGAGTCTTGCCGACTCAGTTCGATTACTCCAGTGACCTATGAACATATTTGAAATTTAATCTTTGTGGTGATCCTGTTGGGGTTCAGCTATCTGAAGTATACAGAAACAAAGCAAACCCAAAGACTATTTTAAAATCAAAATTCATAAAGTCGTTTTTTATAGTTATCAAACTGGAAGAAGAACAGTCAACAGTAGCAATATTTTACTCACTGCTCTATTCGTGAAGAAGAACATAGATTTCCCTGACACTGTCTGTCAAGCATAATCATTGGATTTTACCAACCCCCTGAAGAACTTACCTCAGTGATTTTGTAGTTTGTGACATTACTGCAAAAGAAAGTTATCTCCACCAGCTGTGCCAATCTTAGACACCACACCATTCCTCACCCCTAACCAAGTGCCCGAGCCATTCTTTAGGAACTTTATCTAATAAACAAACAGTACCGTTAAACTTCAACGTCCAGCGATTTCGGGACACTTTGTTAACTTCAACAACCCGCTAATCTGGGACTGTACACGGAAGAAAATACTTTTACCTAAGCCAAGGTTTAGTGCTGTTTTTTTTATGTATTTCCTATGAAGTGCCAGAATTCACCATTTGGTAAGTCTGTGTGTGTGTGACTGTGTGTGCTGGCCAGCCAAGCGTGTTTTTTTTTTTAATGAAAAAGGAGATTTAATATTTTTACCCTTTTAATTAGTTCAACCTAGTATTAAGGTATACTGTATTAATTGTACGGGATTTCTCCTAGCGGGATTATTTAACTGTGATCATTCCCCCCTCCCGGCGAAAGTTGGTTGATCAAAGGAAAACATTTGATGACCCCTAGCTTTTCCTTTACCCCCTATTACTGTAACCCCCTTGACTCAGAGTAATAAATTTACCATTGGGTTAAATTGCCTATCTCTGATCATCATCATCACACCCCCCCCCCCTTTCTCGTCTTTGGGACCCGGTCTTTTCTGTTAGTAAATACAAGCGGGAAAAGGTGCATTGGATATTTCTCCTCAGAAACCCTCCCCCCTGTTATTTTGTGATTTGTAACCCATGATTTCTGACTGTAATTGATACTTACTTGTAACTTGATTTTATGATAATAAAAGTATTAAAAATTTTTATTAGCATTGGTGTCGGCTGGCCTAAAACCCAAACATTTCCCATATTTGTTATCGTAGTGTGTATTCATGTACGTTGCGCGTCAGAATCACCAAATCGGTGTGTGCGCATGAGCGACTGGAACTGACAAACAACTGTTTGTTCAGAAGAGTGGTAGGAATAGTTTTTGAGAGACAAATATTGTCGTAATAAGAGACTGTCCTTACTCTTCCCCAGCCCTTGTGAATCTACTACCTCACTTTCCTAAATCCTTATTCTCACAGAGCCTTCACTATCATTCTATACTCTAAAGGACCAATATCCATCAGAACTCTCTCAGATAAAATTACGACAGATGTGGACTAAAATATTGAATGTTTTCCAGTTCTTAGTGCTCTAGTCTGAGCTCTGGGTGAAAAGAAATTAATGTTTTCCGTGCAGAATTTTTAACAGGCACCTAAATCATGTTTTACGTTTTTCACGTGCTACTCTTGTCTCCAGCTTTGCTGGCACAAAATGACTATGCTGGCCTCTGGGCGGTGAGCTTGTAAACCTCTGTACTAATTTCGGGAACAATTGCATGACCATTAGATACTTTACCAGGCACTCGTATAGTGATGCGTAATTAAATCGCTCAGTTATATTTGTCATAACCGTATGAGTCAAAGGCTTTTTGTTCTCAATAGTAGATGCGCCAGGTTGCTCCACACCACAAGAGAGAACGCCATATGTTGGTTTGACTCTAGCTCTGAGATAACTGTCTCAAGCTCTGACTGGTTACTATGATGCATCAGTCTTTATACTAGTCCGGTACTAGGGCTTGCCGGATGAAATTATTTTTAATTGCAGTAAAGACCGGAAACCTTTTGTGATTGGTCTTGGGGCCTAGCTGACTATTGAAATAATCTTTAACCTAACTAACTACGAAACCTCTAGTCTAAAATTATTGTTACTAAGTGAGGATGACCAACCATTATTCAAGGTTCTCTCTAATCTAAATGTTTTCCGGTGTGACTTGTATGGTGGCCACACAAGGTTTGATGACATCATGGGTTCATTTGTGTCATGAGTGCTGATGTCATTGATTCTTGACTAGTGTTTTATTTACTTCTAACTAGTCATTCATAAGTAATTTACTATAAGTCTAACAGTTGTAGCGATGTAGTAGGCCACACTGTTACATAGGCAGTCAGAACGACAGCCTACTTATGTATAACATTCAAAAATACGATTTCTTACAAAATCTTGTTCTTGGCGATGAGGTTAAAACACTTTTCAATATACTGTAAACCGCAGTATAATAAATGACTGGAGATTCTCGAAGACTGAGCAGGACTTTTGTAACAGTCTGGGTGAGCGCCTGCTTGCTACATCTTCAGATAAAATCACATCCTTGTGCTAAGGCTCTATAGATGCATCTAACTAAGAAAATATATTCTTTTACTAATTTCAAAAGTGGTGCGAACCTTGCCGACTTAGAGCATTTTTTATTGGTTATACAAATTGTAAAGATTTATTTCATTAGCTACAACTATAGTTATCTACTTATCATATAATTTTAAAAAGCGCATGCAAATGAGGTGATGTAGTCCTCTTTTTAGCGTTGCTGGGCAACTCCCGCCAAAACTTAAGGGAACACAGTTACACAAAGTTTTGTGCTTCGATTTCTATGATGCATTTAGTAATTTATTCTGTCTTTATTTATTACGTTAAAGTGGGTTAATAGCATTAGCGTAGGCCATCCGGTCACATAAATATGGAATATTGCTTCACAAAATATGCTTCTGAGCAAGTTGAGCTTGCTAGCTATATATGCGAATCAACTTGTAAATATGGAATCTTGATTCTCAAAATGCGCTCTTGTGAGTGAGTTTAACTTTATATTTTGAACATGTAATCCACTTGTGAGCACTTTATAAAAGGTGAATAAAAATGCGGCGTCCACCGTCGTAATCGTTTTAGAGAAAGCGTCCCTTTTAATTTAGGAAGTGAAGGATGTATTAAATGGCGAATTTTGTTATGATGCTAAGTGCAAGTGTGATTTTAATTAAAGACTAAGAAAACGTTTTAATAGTTTTTAAAAGATACACTAACCTCCTTGTCACGTTCGTAAACTCCTTTAAGAACACAATACACAACAGATATTAATTATGTTATCCACACTGAATTAATTGAAGGCTATGCTCTGCAATATTCTCTACACCACGCTTTTGAAAAATTTGTACTCATCTCCAGGGAACATTACGCTACATTATATTTCTTAAACGTCCCAGATGGATCCATTGGGCCGGTGACGTATAACTTTGCCAATACACCAATTGCAAAGAGACCATGTGGTCGCCCAGGCCTTTGATCTCTTTTGTCCCCTGTCAGCGCGTGTCTCTGGCTAAAGTGGAATGGGCTATTCGACACAAACTGTCAATGCAGTACTGCATGACAAATTAGTGTTTCTTGATTGGCCGGCTAACGCAAAAAAAAAATCACCGGCCTTCTAACTATCACAACGCTTTCTATTTGTTTATCGCTTTGCGTGTCAATTCTATTTCATTATCTTGCCTGCGGCTTTCTTTATCCTTGTTTCATATCTAAGATTCCTATCCTTCTACCGTCGGCTACCATCTGGAAACAGAGATTGTCCGTGTCATGGTCCTTTCATGTCCCACGTCCGGAGTATTTTGTTTGCGTGCGTCCATTCTTCCCCAGTGTGGTGACGTGTCGTCTGTTTGAACAGCGGGCTACCCATGAAAAGGATAAACTCTATTGTACAGCCGGCTCCTTCAACAATAATCAAAATACCAAGGTGGTATGTCTGACAATATTTACAGGGGGAAAGAGATATCAAAGAAGTTTTTGGTCTGGTTTGGTTTGAACGATTATCTTCATTGCACACGGACTACTCCAAAGAAGTTGTACCATGCCCATGTGTGTTTCACCAGATTTCTCACAAAGAAATCAGGGGGTCGGCACAATCACGTCAGTTATCAGAACAAATCAAAAGCGTGTTAAAGTCCAGTGGTGATTAAACGATTAACTTCAGCAGCGATGAAAGAGCGAACTGAGGTTGAAAATGCAATGACAGAAGATGATGGAAAAGAGAGCGAAATACTTGGCGCTCATTTATCACATATACTAATTTTCCGTAAATATATTAAAACCACTATTATTCTCCGTTGAGCAATCGTCAATTTCTCGTTCTCTTTTTCTCTTTCTAACTCTCTCTCTCTCTCTCTCTCTCTCTCTCTCTCTCTCTCTGTCTTTCGCTCTATGCCTCACTGTTACTCCCACTGTTACTACAGACACATTTAGATTACTGCTCTACACTATGGGATTATCGCCCTGCTTCCACCTCAAAGAGACTGCACTCCCTGCAAAAGAGAGCAGTACGTCTGATCACCGATAATCGCACGACACCACACACAAGGACAGGAAAAGAACCCAAAATACTGTCGCTAAAAAAAGTCTTCTCTACAACAAAGCCAAGCTGACTCACACAATTCTATCTAACAATGCCCCGTCGTACCTACGATCATTGTTTCAAACCAGTAGAAGAGAGGGACAACAATTACATCAGTTACGTCTGCCCAAACCTAGGATCGACCTGTTCAAAAAGAGTCTAGCCTACTCTGGTGCCTACTTATGGAACAACCTTCCACACCACCTAAAAAGCATACCTACACAATATTCATTTAACAAAGCACTTTTCAAACACTTCCTCAACACTGATTATCTATACCCATAGAAACAGCATTTGCCTGTCAACATCTCATCCATAGGTCATCATTTCTTTTCCTCTTCCGCTCGTTTTTGTGAATAATTTGTTTTATATCCATGTAATACCATTATTATATTCACTTTAAAATATTATTATATAATGTAATGTATGTGTGAATGTACCCACATAATACTGTACCTTAGAATTGTGAGTCGTAAGAATGTACCCGCATATCACTGCACTTTAGAAATGTGAAATTTTTTTATTTTTTTATTTACTGCTCAAAGACTTTTCCTGCCACAGAAGTGCGTAAGAAAGTGTTATTATTATTATTTCATTTTCCACCAAGAATGTATGGACATAAGCGAGAATGTGTTTATGTAATTTTTGTATTGATGATTAATGACACATTCAAAAATACAGATTAATTGTAGACCCATTGACCGCATGAGTGAGTGTCGGTATACAGAATTTATTTATTGTTTAAATTATTTTATTATATTATTACTTTTTTCCCCCAATTACTAGCTTGTTTGTTTAAAAAAAAATACTAATTTTTTTTTATTATGTTTGCATACTGTAAATAAATGCTGTTATGTTAACTTTATAATGTTGCATGCCTTTAAATTAATGCTTAAAGCATCATGTGGGAATGAAAGGATACAGTATGCAAGATTAATGAGAGTGGAAGGGCAGAATGTTAGACGGGCCTGCGCACCCAATTCTTTACCCTTCGAAAATAAAGTTCGTTCGTTCGTTCGTTCCCTCCCATTCCAACTTCATTTGCGCGCGCGCTTCATATTCCGATGCTTTCCCAGCTTGGGGCATATCTGAAGGCCATCCCCGCAAATGCAAAAGAGTTGTTTCAGTAGTTTCCGTTACACAAATGTGGACGTCACAAAGCAGGGAAACTATGTTTAAACTAGCAATAACCCGTCAACATTGACATGTTATTAATTATAGTGTGTTGTTTCTGTTACATGTATCGCTACTGTGGTCTTTTCATTGCAGGCGACCGTCATTAGATATTTGTAGCGAAAATTATTTAGGTGTATTAAATATGAAGACATGTAGCAACCTTATTTAAATGACATATGGAGCAGTGATAATGATCTAATGAACCGTAAATTGACTAAAAAACTAACATTTCTTTAATGATAACATATCTCGTAATTGTTCGCGCATTTTAAAAAATCTTGCCCTGTTTGACTTACTGCATCTGAGAACAAACATTTGAAGTTTGACGAAACTCCAGTTCATGTACTGTTTATAAATCCTGTTATTTGCTTTTTACTATAATCAAACTGTTCATGCATGCCTTCATTTGCGCCCTTTTTCTATTCTCGGGAGAGTACATATAAGGGGAAACAATACAATTATTGTCAAACTTTCAACCACAGTTGTATTAGCTGTGGTTGAAAGTTAATATACTCTCTTGAAAATAGAAAAAGTGCGCAAATGACGGTGTGCAAAATGTGACTGACCGACCGAAGTACTGACGGTGGGTATTATGGTATTGAATGTGCATGCTCTGAATAGCCAGGTGGGGATATTGTTGTCTGTCCCCTAAATATCTAGAGTTGTTTATTCTAGGCACTAGGTGATGTTAAAATCGAAAAGATCAATTTCCTTTGCAATAATTATCACGACACCCATACAACAGCTGGATATGACAGATGTGTTTTCTCAGACTGATGTATGTAAAAACTTACGATAGGCGAAGAAGGGCTTAATGTTATGTTGATAGTATCGACCTAGAACGAACTAATAAAATCTACCACAGACATAAATACTAAAATCATTCAGAATAATTCACTCATAACCCTCCACTCAGAAAGGAGCAAAGGCCTTCAACAAACACATGCCAAGTCCACCTGTCACGTGCCATCATCTCAAGTTTTTTCCACGTTTTCCTCATCGTTTTCACCTCGGTTTCCAGCTCACTTCTCCATGTGCTTCTTGGTCTACCTGTGTCTCTCCCACCCTGGGGACTTGAGAACAAGGACTACCCTGTAACGCTATCAACATGTTTCCTCAGCGTATGTCCTATCCGTCGCCATCGTCGCCTTCTCATCTCTTGTTCCACTGGCACTTGTCTAGTTCTTGTCATCAGTTGCACGTTGGTAACCTTATCATACCATTTTAATCCCTCTATTCTACGCAAGCACCCATTTATGAAAGTCTGTAGCTTTTTGGTTGTTGTCTTTGTTGTTCTCCATGTCTCAGTGCCATACAATGGAACTGACTTCACATTTGAGTTGAAGATTCTTATTTTCGTGTTGGATCCGATTTATCTTGATCTCCATATATTTCGCAATGCAATGAAAGCTCCTTTTGCTTTTTGTATTCTTTTTTTTTTGATATCACTGTCTGTCCCTCCAACTGTGTACTTTCTGTACTTTTGTATGGCGCTGAGTGATGGAGAGTAACAGAAAAGGTAATGTCCAAATTATCCTTTTTCCACACAACCTGACTAAGGAAAATTCTTCGAATTTTTCATCTCCAATCAGGAACTGCGTACATGGTGCAGTCATTAAGGCACGCACACAATCGCTGTGGGCAGACGATAGAACTGGGTTGGTCATGTCCTCAGAAGGGATCCTGACACCATCACCAGAGCTACTATGCTATGTCCACAAGGACGGTGAAAGAGAGGCAGACCAAAGACAAACGTGAGGAGAACAGGGGAGGATTAGATGCAAGTCATGAACTAGAGTTAGGGTTACGCACGAAGAATGGCCACCGATCGAGCAAATTGAGGATATTTTGTTGCTGCCATACAAGACTCCACTAGGCGTGGTGGTCACTTACTGCAGAATCAGGATTCCACCTGTATTGAAACGTGTTGAGAACCGAGCATTGCAAACTAGGCTTGTGGGAATCACTTGAGCCCCCAGACTTGATTCCAGCTTCTACATGGCTGGCTGCTTGCAGACGGATCTCACAAAACATTTACAACAGGCACATGGGACTGGGAGATGGCTCTGTGTAAGATGTCATGAATCATTGGAATAGCCAGAGCACAGCATTTTAAACTTGCATATATGAAGAGCCCCATGAATCGTGTGGAATGAATAGTATGCCGTCTCCCTTTCCCTTCTGGCGTAAAACCGTATGTAAAGGTAAAGGATTCCGTTACATGCCGATTGAGGCATATTGGAAATGTGGTGTTAGGCCCATATGTTCTTGACCAAACGGCACACGAGGGGTGATGTGGTCAGTATCATGCTGCCGGCCTTTAACTTTTCGAGTGTTGCTCTGGTACCAAATTCATGAGGCCGGGTCGAACCTGGAGCCGTTTGTTGTCTAGAAAATCCAACCTCAATTAGGGATCGAACCATAGACCATCAAGCTATGAAGCCAGGGCACTAACCACTGGGCTACCGTACGTGAATATCCCTTTAAATTCATGCCAAGCCAAATAGAATGCCCTCTAGGAAAACTGAAACTTATGACTCCAATTCAACAAGTTTTAACATAGAAAATAAAGCCTCACACAAATCATAGATACCCAATTTAAATAAAATCAACTAAATTAGCATGACCGTGGCTTAATAAGAGCGACAAACATAATTGTCCTAGTTAAGCAACAACAACTTATCTCATCTTTGTTACATCGTGCTCAAAATACTACCAAGTATAAAGACAATAGCGACGATTTTAGGGAGTTTTTGTGATGTGTGTTCAGCTAGTGTGTATCCCCGGTCTGTTAAAGTTATTATATTGCCCAAGTACCTAAGGACAATAGCGATAATTGAAGAACGAAGACCCGTCTCGAGGTCATTGTCAGCCTATCAACTATTTACGAAGTCAATTCAGCTGCAAATCCGCGTTTTAGGAATGTCCTTTGATCGACGTGTTTCATACTCAAGGCCGGTTTAAAGGGCATGGACACTTTAATTGAAAGCGGGCGATAAAAAAACAAAGAAAATTCACGTCAAACAACTCGACTTTTTTTAATCAGCTGTGACTCAATTCGTCCAGGCTGTAGTGCGCTATGTAAATATTTTATAACAAAACAATAAATCAAAGTGTGATATACTTATAACATTCTATTTTTAGTTGTTGTAGAGTTCTGTGTTTTGACAGTAATAACCAACTACTGATCTGCAAGTTTATTTACAAATCTTACTTAATTTGTCACGAGAGTTTAATCAACCTTCGCTGGGAAAAGTTCAGGAGAGAGGGCGCATGTAAAACAGCTCTCCCCCAGGCGCCGAATACCCAAGTGCCGGCTCTGCCCACACGCCCAAACTCTAAATAATTATTTTATTGTCGTCATTATCATCGTCATCCCATTTTGCCCCTTATAGAGCATGGAGACACTACAACAACTGTTGCCTTGTGGGAAGCCTACACCAAAGCTTTAATTTCCCTGGCAGTAGTTTGTTTCTGTAGCAATGTGTTTTATATGATGAGGTTGTCAGCCTCATGTACAACCTCATATTAGTTATCTTTTACGACATGCTCGAGGGAAAAGTGGTCCTACTGTCTCCTCAGAGACCCCCCCCCCCTCATCCCCAGCACTAGACAGGCTTATTTGATCGTACTTTAGCATTACAGGCATACCTCGGAGTTATTGCGGGTTTGGTTCCAGACCACTCAAATAAAGCAATTATAGCAATAAAGCATGGCACACCCATTTTTTGGGCTTCCCAGTGCATATAAAAGCCTAAAATCATGTTTATATTGTGTCTAATAAGTGCGCAATATCGCTAGGTCTAAAAAACAATGTGCTGGAAAATTTAAATTACTTTATTGCTTAAAAAAATTATAATCTTTATCATCTGAGCCTTCAGCGAATCGTAGTCTTTTTACCAAAATCTATCCTAAGAAGAAGGCAAGTTCTAATTAATAAACATGAATATTCTGACAAAATAAGCGCAATATCTGCAAAGCCTGTATATGTTAATGTATGTTTTGATAGTAAAGATTCTCTTACATATGAATGCATGAATGTGTGTGCATTAGTATTTTGGTAAATATGCATACATATGTGCTGGAATGTTCTTACTCGCCAAGTAGTCCCCACGTTCGCTCTAGGGGACCATGTTAAATGCCTTCTCCAGATCCAAGAAACAAAGATGCATCTCACTTTTAAACTCAGGGGCCTTTTAACTTAGCTGCCTCAGTGTGAAGATAAGGTCCTGAGTACTTAAGTTTGCTCGGAAGCCACATTGGACCTCGTCCATTTGTGGCACAGCCAGGTGTCTGAGTCTCTGTTCCAGGATTCTAGAGTAGATTTTACCAGGGACACTGAGAAGGGATTTCCCTCTACGATGTCAAGATTGTCGGCTGTCACCCTTTTTGAATATGGGTGTTATGATTGCAATCTCCCAATCTTTTGATATGGTCTTGTTGCACCAAGCTGCCTGTAGGTAAAGGCATCGAGGAAGGGAATCGATCACCCCACTTTATAAAGCTTGACACAATATAGCGAATTCTCAAATACTACACTCTCCTACATGAGTATTTTCTATACGACTACATATATTTATGAATGTGTGTCTAATAGTGACACAGAAAGAATCGATCCACAGCTACCCCAAGCATATCGTAAAATGAGATTAATGTGAGTTTCTGAATGGAATTATCAAACTCATTTTGTGAAATGAGTGACAGCAGATGGGGAACGAGTTTTAGCTCTGGCTTCCAGCAAGGAGGGTCAGTTGCGGTGGTGAATCTATGATCAGAAAGGAGCTAAAGAGGACATGAATATATATGTGTGTGAGTGTGCATATATATGCATGAATGAGTAGATGCTGATGTCCTTGGCACTAATGCGACTTGAAGCCGGAGTATTTTGTAATGACCCGTGTAATTGTAGGATCGTACGGTATAATAAAAGTATAATGTGAAACGAAAACATCCGTACTTAAATTACTGTAGATTTTTCAACTTACTTTACTTTCTTTTTTTTCGGTCAGTGAAGCGTAGTGGGGAGCTGAGGTTTTCGTTGCTGAGCCTTTTTAACGTGACAAAACAACACCTACTTGAACGCATTCAGAAAGACACTCATAAAGATACATAGCACGAAAAACAAGAAATTTTCATCTTAGTTTTGAAATATCTGACATTGGACACGTCATCCCTGCAAGTCTGTGAATCTTGCCGGCTGTATCCTGTGACATGGCAAGACAAGGATTCGTGTTACACAGTGTCTAGGCGCCCATGCTTTAATCTAATGTGTCGTAACTCCTTTATCTTGTCGCCGTGGACTGGCTTGATTATACTGTAATGTTTGAATGGAAAAGATGTGTCTTGTATATATTATATTTTATCTCATCAGAAATTTCTGAGTCGGCATTATGAGAGAGAGGAAAAAAACACGATTAGTGAGGAGATATTAATGCTGCTCCCAAACATGATTTCTGTCAATATTTCCATATTCTAAGCTTTCTTTTTTTTTTTGTATATTCTTTATGCAATGCATTTGTAACTATGCGCAATATTTTGTTACTAATGTTAAGAAACATATGGAAATCAAGGGAAATAGAGTCCAACAATGATATCAATATAAGGCTACACATGGAGATTATAAGTAATTAGGTTCAACATAACAATCAGAATTTTGTATTCGGATGTCACATCAGTCCTACTGTATGGCTCTGAAACATGGAGAACGACAAAAACAACAACAACAAAGCTACAGACATTCATAAATGGGTGCTTGTGTAGAATAGAAGGATTAAAATGGCATGACAAAGTTACAAATGTGGAACTAATGACAAGATTCAGACAAGTGCCGGTAGAACAAGAGATGTTGAGAAGACGACGCTGGCGACGGATATAACACACACTGAGGATAGCTGTTGATAGCATTACAAGGCAGTCCTTGTTCTGGAACCCCCAGGGCAAGAGAGGCAGAGGTAGACCAAGACGCACATGGAAAAGAGAACTGGATACGGAAGTGAAAAAGATGATGAAAACGTTGAGAGAACGTGAGCTGATGACACGTGACAGGAAGGCTTGGCATGTGTTTGTTGAGGGCCTATGTTCCTTGTGAGGCTAAAGGGTATTGAATGAATGATGAATGAAAGTAAGTTTTATGACATGTACAGACAAGCGAACACAGCAGTCTCAACAATACAACGTTAATAATCATAACTGAAGATTACGCGGACGGTACATAAACTTTTGTTATTCCATTTTCTGACATATAATGAATATCACAAATGGATGCTTAATGACTGATCATTGCATACTGGATCCAATAAAATAGTTGCCTTCTACTGTCCGGATACTAGGATATCCACTTATGATTTGTTTGCGAAGAGTATAAAGTTATTAGATTCCGCGCAGATTATTCCATCAAAAATCGGAAATTGTCAGCGTTTTGCCAAGAAAAAAACGACATTGTTTACAAAAACATATGTTATGCATTTACTGACTATTCATGATCACAGGGTGGTGGGAGTGGCTAAGAGGTATGGCGCCCGTCTCGAATTCTAGAGGTACCGGGTTCGATTACCAGGAGAGGGAAAATAATTTATTGAACTTGTTTCAGAACCAGAGGTCCTAATGATTAATGATGTCATACTACCACCTGCTCTCCTGGGTAGTGAGATCGGAGACCTAACCATCTCGGATAAGGGCGACAAAATAGGAGGTCCAGTGTGTATAATGCGCACGTTAAAAATCCCACAGCAGTTAGAAATCCTAAAGAGTAGGCCATATTGTATAATGCTCATAGATGAGCAATGCTGCATTTCAGGATAAATATTTGTTTTTTTTAAACCCACATATCAATTACAAATGTAGTATTCCCGTTGAAGAGTCCAGCCGGCCGGAAGGAATACCGCTTCCCAAGGCACGACTGTTGGTCATAACCCTGCTTTGACCAGAGGTGCTTATAGTGTTAGTGAAATAGGAAATTACTGTAGATCAAAACATCAATAATGCAATAAAGCTAAACATCCTTCAAGGGAACGCTGGAGTCTTGAATAAGGCATGAGTATCCGCAACCAGACTCCAAGCTGAAAATATCACTGTGACCTGCATTCAAGAAACATATCTAAGTTAGATAATCTAACTCAGTAGAGTTGATTCAAGGTAACAGGATATCAGAATATAAGGGTAGACAGGGATGGATACAAACAGAACGATTTAATGCTGATGTACATCTATCTATCATCAGTAAGCTTTAGCTCCGCAAGGAGCATAGGTCTTCAACGAATACATGCTGATGCGACTGTATTTGCACACCACAAAGCTTTTATTACTTTGGACCTTTGTGGTGCTCAAAAGGATGTCGTCCAATTCTCCTATTGTGTGACGTGAGCTCAAACTTTTTCCATGATGTGAAAAGAGCTTGAACGTGGAAAGAGATAAATGTATCTAGGGGTCGAACAAAGAAATACTGGTCTAAAGAATAGAACAAGAGACAGATGGAGCAAACATTGCGATAGGTCAAAGAAATATTAAGATGCACACAATATGCAGCCCATCGGGGAAAATGCATGCAACCGGGAGCGATCGAAGTGCCTGAAGATAATTGAATAATAACGGGTGACTTCACTTTCGCAAAAATTATCTTCTGACTTCCAAAGGAGCATACGTCGTCAATGAATTTATACTAGATCTTCCTGCCATGTGCGATTCGTTAACGGTCTTTATATGTCGTGTTTATTACTTTCTCCATGTGGGTTTTGATCTCCTACTTCTTTTAGCCTCATGAATAAGGTACCAGAAAACTCTGGGAAGGTTAAAGGCACCCGGAGTGATGCTGACTCCAATACCCCTAATGTGCCGTATGGTCAAGAAGATATGGGCCTAACAATACTTTCCCAATATGTCTGAATGGGCGTGTAACGGGATCAAACTCTCTTACTCTGGGGATTTAACAAGAAGTCGATGAGAACAATGAAGGTACAGTAGCTGGAGGAATAGAAATGAAAGGTTGGGTAATTGTCAGCTCCACGAGAGGATAGCATCAAATAACCACACGACAGTCACTAAACCTTTTGAAAGAGAAATTGTGTGGTGAAGAAAAACGCCTGTGGCGGACCGTCAACTTTAAGGATAAATAGTTGTAGGTTATGAGAGAGCTGACGGAGTAGACGAAGTTCAAATACAGATTCCATGTCATAGAGACGAACACCAAAATAGGATCTCCATTTTAGATATTATTAAGAACTCAATTGTAAAAGTAAAACACGTGAAAGAACGAATGTAGTGATGGATTTCAACACCAATATACAGAATGCTGAGATGCTGGAAGACTGGCTACATAGCTACCTACGGTCACTTCCTAAACCTAGTAAAGACTACACACTGCTTAGCAGCTATCGAATCATCATATTGCAGAAAGTCTACGGCAATTTACTTGAGGAGATTGTGGCGAGACAGTTAATGAACCACCTTGAAAATGCACACATCCTCCCTGATACCCTGGGCAATTATAGACCAATAAAAGAATCATGGGGTAACGAGGAACATTTGCGTACGATGTATATGAGTGTTTCCATGGTAAACAAGAAACGGTGACTGTGGCAATTGACCTAGAGGATGATTACAACAGTGTTGACTTTGCAACCTTAATGGACTGTGGGAAGGAATGTAATGTAAACCCATGGCTAACAAGGTGGATAGCATCTGCCTTAACTGAGAGAAATGTTGCATTTCGCTTGGGAACATGGCCATCAGAACCAATATACATTTGCCCAGGATTACCCCAGGGTTCTCCATTATCACCAGTGCTGTTTACCATCTATACAGCAACAATAGCTGCAATCCAACCAACATGTTTGAGATGAAAATTGACTTTTGCCGATGACTTGCTCATTTACAGGACTGGTTCAGACAGACCACTTTAAATACCTCGGAGCTATTATAGACCGAAGGGTAGGCATCAGAGGAGAGTTAGCCACTCGAAAGGCAGCACCTGGGAGACTTTTTCAGGCCATAAAT
Source organism: Oreohelix idahoensis (assembly GCA_024509875.1). Lineage (NCBI taxonomy): Eukaryota > Metazoa > Mollusca > Gastropoda > Stylommatophora > Oreohelicidae > Oreohelix > Oreohelix idahoensis. The sequence goes on from JAMPIV010005655.1 coordinate 347,819, forward strand.
CGAGGATGCCTCAGCAAGAGGGAGGTTGGTAACGAAACAAAGATGGCTGTATACCGCTCCACATATGTCCCAGTTTTGACATATGGATGCGAGTCATGGTCAATGACCACAACCCCCAAAAGCCAGATCCAAACCTCAGAAATGGGGTATCTGAGGAAGGTGGTTGAAGTAACAAGCAGAGACATGGTCCGCAACCAAACGATACGTCAATGCCTAAAATCCCACTCCCTGCAGACCCAAGTAGAATAGTCCCAACTAAGATGGTTTGGCAATGTCTGCAGAATGGGAGAAGATCGGCTACCACGACAAGGATAGGAAACAAAGAGCCAGGGATCCAGACCCCCAGGATGACCCAGAGTCCGCTGAGAGGACAACATTAGACAATCTTTGAAGGACCGAGGACTTGAATGGAACCAGACCAGGAGAAAGACAGCCGATAGGATAGTCTGGCGCTCTCTCTCTTCCAAACCTCTACACCTCACGGTAGAAAAGGAACGACTAAGTAAGTAAGGTTCAGATAGACATAAAATAGTTAAAAGCATACATGAGACACTTCAAGCTGTTTCTAAATGGTGCGACAAAACCAGCTCCAAAGTCAATCCCAACAAAGCCTGTGTGCTTTGGTGCTCTTTGAATAATTCCATATTGAAAGCAGATCTTCCAGACATTACTCTCAGTGGACAGAGAATTTAAACGCAGAACAAGTTGAAATACCTTGGAGTAACATTCGATCCTGCGCTATCATATAAGCCCCATGGTGATCACATCATACAGTAGTGCAAGAGAGGTTTTCCTGGACGATCTTGCGGGACAGGTGGGGGGGGCGGGCGGCGTTGGGAGATGGGCAGAGCGCAGTATACAAAATAACTAAATTCATCATCGGAAAACAAGGTTCAAACAGTATTACATCAGTAAGAGATGGTCAAGGAGGTCTCATTGCGGCAGCAGAGGGACGGGAAACAAGATGGGCAGACAATTTCAGAGAAACTCTGAACAAGGAACTACAGGAGACACAAGTGAATGTTCCTTGGGCTGAAAACGATCTAGATGTAAATATAGACATTCCGCGAAAGGAGGAGGTTATCAAGGTGGTCAAGGGGTTGGGGAATGGAGGGGCTCCTGGCCATGATGACTTAAATGCAGAGCTATTTAAGACAAACCCTGAGCTAGCAGCAGAACTATTAGAACCACTACTTGCACAAGTCTGGAAAACAGGGACGGCACCAACGGAGTGGAACAGAGGAATAGTTGTCAGGTTGCCCGGGAGGGGAGATCTTGCGGAGTGCAATGGTTGGAGAGGGGTCGCTCTTCTCTCGGTTCCCAGCGAAATACTGGGCATGATAATTGTGCAGAGAATTTCGGTTGCGGTAGACCGCAGGCTGGGGAAAGGGCGGGCAGGGTTTGGGCAGAACGGAAGATGTGTAGATCATATATTTACTCTCGGGAACATTATAGAGCAGTGCTCAGAGTGGCAAAGACAGCTGTACATTAATTTCGTTGATTTTGAAAAGGCTTTTGACAGTATACATAGGGACAGTTTATGGAAAATACTGAGGGCTTATGGAATTCCAGGATGCATAGTGTCAATCATAAAAAGCCTCTATGCTAACTTTACGTGTAGTGTGGGGCAGAGCAACCTAACCTTTGAGGTGAAGACAGGTGTACGACAGGAATGCCCCTTATCAACCACTCTATTTTTAACAGTCATGGGCTGGGTAATGCGCCAGACAACAGAGGGCAGTCCAAGAGGAATAAGATGGACTATATTTTCTACATTGGAAGATCTGGAATGTGCAGATGACATTGCACTACTAGCACATTCACATCAACACATCCAGGAAAAAACGGATAGACTTAGTTGTTACGGTAGTTTAATTGAGACACGTGCAAGTATGTCATCTCAACCCAGAAGGTGTCCTTTCCTAAGGCTACGTACACCATCACTGGTAGCTTCACGTGTGAATCGCGCAATGTCATTTATACGATAATATGTAAACGTTGCTGCAAAACCTATATTGGCCAAACAGGCAAACGACTTGGGGACAGATTCAGCCAGCACTTAAATGACATCGCTCAGCAAAAGTCCACACCAGTTGCTATACACTTCAATGGTCCTGACCACCATGGTCCCATCGACATCCAGGTCACAGCGATCCGATCCTGCTCCTCTGACACTGCCAGCCGAGAACAGCTTGAGAACCGTCTTATCCACCGCATGGGGTGTCTAAAACCAGCCGGTCTCAACACTTTTCACACCTTTGTCTGAGGTCTCTCTCCTCTCTTGCTCTATTTTGACTCTTTCCACTCTTATCCTATTCTTCTATTTGTATGCCATATACATTTTTTTATTTCATATTTATTTATCTCCCACTCATTCTGTCCTCTTCTATTTCCAGTCCCCACTTTTATCACGTTGGGTAGTTTATTGTCCGGTTTCGTTTTTTAGTTTCATAGTATGCATTGTGTACATCCGGCGGCGGAAGTCACTTTCTGTTCAGCCGCGCGGTCATCAACAGACAGCGATTGTGATAGAATTTCGGTTCTTGCCTTCAGGGAAGTACCCAGTTTTTATTTTATTTAGTTTTTATGTGTCCTATCTAGCCTTCACTTTCTTTCCTTTCCTGACGAAGGCCTTGTGGCCGTAACGTAGACTATTTTCTTTGTTTTTTGTCCTCGTAAGACGAATCACCTTTTTTCGATTTTTTTTTCAAACCCATCCGGTAGTTTAATTGGCATTGTCTGCTAGAGGTTAGCGGCATGCGATTTTAGGGGTTACAACGTTTAATGTAATGTAAAATATTCTTAGCCTATTGAACGCTGTGACGTTTCAGCGTTGGTAGTCACGCACCGTGACCAAGAGACGGGACCCTTTCTTGAATGACCGTCGAACTGAGAAGACGTGTCCTTGTAGTCTTATAGTGTCGGGCATGGAGTGCCACACAGTTATATGGTATTTTATTATGGACATGGGTCAGTCCACTGTTATGATGAAGAAAGATGAATGTTACAGGTTAGTAATTGACTAAACCTAGTCGAGATGAATTAACAGTCCGTTTTTTAGTTACATTAGTGCCAGACGCATAATCTCATTGTCGGTCGTTGGGATCACCAACCACGCGTGCATATAGTTATGTCGTTCTGCCTACAGTAATTCAGACTTACGGGACAAAGGACTGATATGCAAAGATAGCTGATTCAATATAGGATTCTAAATTATATATGTGATGTATTCATGATCAACGTATGATGTCTGAAATGTGCAATAAATTGTTTGGACTCAAAAGGGACTTATCACATTCATTGAGGTTGACTAGTTCTAACAGTTGTGATAGTCACAAGATTATAAACCCATCTTCGCGTAAAACACCATCAAGCACGATGCAGAAAGAAAATGAATGAATTGATGTACTGGCCAATGGAAGAGGAAGCTTCCTTCATTCAATGAAAATCTTCAACGGTCACACATTTACACAGAGGAGGTTTTGCAACAGTGGTGACATTATACATAGAAGAAGTGAAAATCCCCCCTCGTAACAGTGGTTGGCCATTGTTTGGGGACGAAAGAACAAAAAAAAAACGAATAAAAAATGTTTTCATTGAACTCCGAAGGAATTGTTTACTTTCAATGAACAATCACGTGATATGCTAAAACGTGACCTATGATGCAGATGCATAGTTACACAAAGCTGACATCATACTATTGTGCGTACATGCCAACAGATCAAACGACAACCTTCAATGTGAACATAGTTTGATGAATTTGACCATGAAATGGACAATCTTGATATACCAACGAGGAGCAGACAATGTTAAGACATTTGTTTTAATCCGTTGATGAACTTGGCATCGCCGGAGCATTTAAAAGATAAGTTCTATTGTGACTATTGTCTGTCAGAAGCCAAACACAGTACTAAGTCCATTTCGTCTGTACGGGCATGTCTATTCTGTGTTTCATATATATATATATATATATATATATATATATATATATATATATATATATATATATATATATATATATATATATATATATATATATGTTATCTCTGTTTTCACCGTTTGTGTTGTTCTTAATTAGTGGGAATGGTTGGGCGGCGAATTGAAATCAATTCTATGGCTCTCTGGATGCCACGAACTGATTTTAATTGTTCTTAAGGCCGTTAGTTAATTGCACTTAACGAAGGAACCCATCGACGACTTTCCGGTGATTTTGTCCGTTCGAATTTGCAATTAATTGACCGTACATGTTAGGTGTCTAGTCTAGTTATAGCTGGGGTATTCTAGTGTATTTAGTTCAAATTTTTATTCATTTCTGTAGTTATGTTTGTAATCTATCGTGTTTTTCTGATCTGACTATCATTTCGTTTATATATTTGTATAATCGTTAATGAGTCCATGTATACGTCACTAATTTTTGTGTACGCAGATTAATTTTCTATTCAGTTCACTCTTTGATCTCTCACTTCCGATTTATTCTACTTAGTTATAAATTCATTTTTAAATGTGAAAATGTCCTTGTCGTATCGTACTACTGTTTCGTAATCCTTGGTTAACAAATTGTGTTGTTTGTCTTCATCTCATCCATTTATAATATAATAATAATACTATAATTTATTCATTAATGAGAGTGTAGATGAATATGATTAAAGTTTTATGAATTTTAAGGATGAATTAGGGACTTTGCACCAATTTGCAGTGGTGGTCCAAGAAATGGGCAATGCACTTTATAGCTCATGATTATGGCATAATATACAATGATTAATTATTATAAATTTGTAACATATTAAAACAAATTAAATGTTAATTAGTACACTTTCTCAGTACTACAGTGTGGACTTAGTAACTATTAAAGATTAAATAACCTAATTATTTAGGGATAATACCCATAATTATTGAATACTAATATTAAGTGCATGATATAATTTCAGCATCTTAAATAAATAAATATCATAACTATTTATGATAGATATAAGTGGGTACATATAATATTTTTACAAAATATTATAGATTTTGTGGAACTTACAAATAACAGTACAGGAATATTGCAATTTCTTATATTGATTATTCATACGTTGAGTAATTACAAATATCTACATAGATTATATTGGTGATTACTAGACATTAGTGATTGAATACTTAAATAAATTAACGTCAAGATTGCTTACCTTGGATCATTTCATTAAAATTGGAAAAGATTGTAATAAAAAGGGAGATGCACTCCTGGAATTTGCGGAACAACAACTTGCGAAACATAAGGCAGAAGAGGTGGAAAAGAAAGCTATTGCTAAGGCAGAGATGGAAGAACTTGAAAGAAAAGAGGCGGAAAAGAAAGCAATAGCTAAGGCGGAAGAAGAAAAAAAAATAGCAAGAGATGAAATCCTGCGGGTTGAAGAAGAGAATAAATTGAAACGACAGGAAATCGTACTGCAGCAAGAAATAGAATTGCAACGGCTTAAATTGGAAACAGCAAAACTTCAGTCGCAAGGTGCTGCGGCAAGCCAAAATGATAATGCTCAATCTGGATCCTCATCCAACCGACTTAAGGGCAATTATTACTTTAAGCTACCGCCGTTCAAGTTACACGTGGATGATTTACATCATGGCTATCGCGCTTTGAGGATATATGCAAGGTCAATAACCTTGACAGAACAGCATGGGCACTTAAACTCAAGGAATTTCTGGATGGCGAACCTGCAAGTGCAGCACAAAATATTGATCCGACATTAGCCACAGACTATGAGGCCATTAAGACTTTGTTATTGCGTCGGTTCCACTTGAACGAAGAGGCATGTAGATTACGTTTCAAAAGTTTGTTGCCAGATAATAATAAAGACTTTACAGGTTTTATTGCTAACATACGCAATACTTTTAACAGATGGGTTGAACTGGCAGGTGTCAACAAATCTTACGACAAGTTAGTTGATTTGTTATTAAGGGATAAAGTGTTATCTTCTGTCAGCCCACCGTTCTTTGCCTATCTGCAAGAACGTAAACCAGATACTATTGATGAGTTGGAAAAAATTTCATTAAATTACTGCACTGCGCATCCGAATGCGAACATTTCTAGCTCGTTGATAAGAGAACCTCTTCCTGTAGCCTCCAATATGGCTTATCACAGTAATAACAAACCAAGAACACACAGTGTAGACAGAAGTAGGTTCAAAGGAAACTATAACATTAATTTTCATAAGGGACGTAATAGTTTTAACAATAACTTTAATAGAGGAAAACCACAAAATAGAAATTATTCACCTCAGTCCAGATACAACAATAATCCACGTAACTCAAGTTATAATCGGTCATATAACTATAATAATAGTAACAATTGGAACAACAACAATAATTATAGCTCGAGACATCGAGATAACAGTTACAATAGGGGACAACGGGATAATTCAAATGATTATTCTCGTCATCGTTCTCATTCTCGTAGATCGACAAATTATAATCATAATACAGGGGCAGCCGTTACTAATGCTACAACCCCTGGGGTTCAGAGTTCACCTACCAATAACAGAATACAGTCTTCGTCTACATGTTATGCAATGAATTATAATGTGGCAAATAGTTGCCCAGAATGTAATCTTGTATTTCAGAAGGCAAAACAGACGGTTCTGAACTGTGGACACATTCTCCCAGAAGTCAGTCTGGCAGTCAGTGACGGAACAGGCTCGCTGATTTTCAACAGGGGAATTGTTAACGGATCCATCGTCTCAGTTTTAAGAGATTCTGGATCAACAACCATTGGAGTTCGGCAGTCTTTGGTACATCCTAGCTGTGCTACAGGGGTCTATGTCCGTTGTATGACCTTCGGGGGTACTATGGAGTACTACCCCACTGAAATTGTACATGTTAACACACCATTTTTTACAGGTAATGTCAAGGTGTGCATGTTGCAGAACCCAGCAGCTGATCTTACAGTTGGTCGCATCCACGGCAGTAAAGATTGCACTCTTAAAGAAATTAATGAATGGGAGAAAAAAAATTTGCAATCTGTTAGCAACGCTAACGCTGTTGTTGCGATGGCTACACTTCGTGCCAACAAAATGAATACATGTGGCACAGCAGTTTCCAACTTCACTCTGAGTACTATCCCTGTGGTGAAGTGGGATGTTATAAATATTTATAGGGGACTTAGTGTACTGACTGAGATCAGCTGTGAAGGTATCTATATCTATTAAGAGTAGTGTATTATAGATAACCTTACTTGCTACCACATATCTATATATCTCAGTCAGAATTATTCTGGAATAGTGTGATGACTACGTTATGTGTCTAGGGTATGTGTATGATGAAGTGTAAGTCACAACAACAGACAGATAAACAATTTAATTTAATCCACTACTCTTGACAACACTGTGACACTCACATACATATAACACTCTATGAGAATATCTTAAGGAGTCACTGATAACTTTTCAAATAACAATATGTATTCATTTTTGTCATAAAGGTATATGTGTCCTGATTCAAATACAAAGGAACCAGGAATCACAATCAATTTTAATTACAAGTATATGTACAGACTTTATCAATATGAATATTGTAGTGACATATATTATTAAAAATATCCTATGTGTGTCAGTTGTGTAGTTGTAATATGAGGTAATACTGGTTTTGTTTTGTTCAAGCTCTGTTGGTATTTGTCATCATGACTTCAATAGTTTGTCTTAGGGACTAGTATTGGAGATGTTCTCAGTTCCTGATATTAAGACAATTAAATTCCCCTCTGAATGTTATTTTTACAAAGTTATTTCAAGATGAGGGGACATAATGTTGAGCTCAGCTGGCCAAATCAGCTTATCTTGAGTGATGGCGGCAGGAAGGGACTCCTCTGCTCGAATTCTCCCCTGGGCTCTGGAGACACCTCACTGATAGCTAAATGGACCAAGGAGTATGCTGTCCGACTCTGGATTCAGCAAAGCTCTGACCAGGTGCTGCTCAATACCATCAAGACCACGGTCCCTGAAAACAAGAAGGATGTACCTTCTACTTCATAACTAATTGATACTCTAGTTCTACACTGAGCACAATACAACACAAACATTGAGTTCAGAGCGTTAGGCCAACTGTCAGCTTCATCTGAAATACTTTATACCAGCATTACCCTCCTTAATGGTCACTACGCCTCTGCACTTCCAGCATTATTTCTGTCTAATCAATCATCCAGGTGTCAGTGTACTATTTGGCCATTCCATGCCGTTTTACTTCCCTCCGACACCCTCTGTTCAGGCTGGAGCATTATAGGCTTTATCTCCTGTTTGCCACTGAACTACACATATATATACAGGCATAAATTAACAATTCACATTCAATTTTCATTAAAAGATACTGAATGGTTCAAGCTTACCACAATTTCATGGAAATAAACACAGATACGTTGATTAGCAATGAATTCTGGCACAATTACTGGCACAAATTCCCATCTGCTTATGTTCCAGGCTTTTATTTAGCAAAAATATGAGCTGGCTTCAACGCACTGATGCTTTATCAAGCTTATTTAAACAAGTGGTTTCGAACTAACGCTCCTAAGTGATTATATCAGCGAGTCTAGCCAATGAGGCCCCGTTTCGACAAGTGTTTGAAAAAATGTTACCTTTCCCCGTCTCCCCTAACAACCAAGATAGTATTTATAGCCCGACCAATCGTGGTTAGTCTTTCATTTGTTGCGCTCCAATCAATTTGGAGTTTACATGGTAGGCTATTTCTGTAACGTAAGATTTTTTTCAAACACGTTATAAAAAAATTTTATGAGCAGAAATGATTCCATGCTGTCAGGCATCCCCACTATTTTATTTTGGTTATAATTTATTAATTCCTGGACTATTTGCGTAACGTTTTACATATTCTTTGTCAGCAAGCCCTAAGGAACCCAAATATCCAAATTTAAAAGAGCTACGTGGCTGCGTTCAAAATATGCAATTTCTTCTACCTCCTGTTTCGAAGATGTGCTGTCTGGGTACTGTAATGTTTTCAAACGTAAACCCATCTATTGTTATCTTTCCTAATAAGCGTTTTTTATGATTTTAAAACCTAACTCTGGGAAGGGTAGTGAATTTATCACTGTCCGTCTGAAAAAAAGTTAGTGCTTGTAGTCTTACACGCGTGATAGTAGTAATTGTGTATCGCGCGACGCGTTGTGGCATTAATAGCGAGACGCGTGTTTAATTTTGCATGCGTTCGGCTTTATTCGCCCCTCTCTTCTCGCTATCCTTTAGTCCATCTGTCTTTTGTTTTTGGTAACATAGTGTAGAAAAAGACATGAATGGAATTTAAAATTTAGGTCAACTTGCATATCTCAAGGTTTTTCTTAGAAAGGCAGCACATTTTATTGTGTGTTTGGGAAACGCGTGTATGTTGCAGAAGGCCTTTAATATCAACGTGAAAGCGTTACAATTTGCATACGCAGTAGAAAACAAGGGGATTTCGAGTACAGTCATTGTGACAGCACTGTTCTTTACCATTCTTCTTCCTTTATTTATTATATGTATTTATTAGGCTTTATATTTACTTGATAATTTATATATGTGGATTAGAATATTCCACGACACCTCCCCTCTTAAAACAGACATTATATGTCAGTCCTTTATTCTATATACACATAGAGAAATTTATTATTATTTCTGGGGTTTACGGTGATTCTCATCACACGGATGGCGGCTTAAAAAATCCGCTCCCAAATTTGTTTTTCCAGATATATACTCAATGCTAAAATTATATGGAGCCAGAAGTAAAGACCATCGGAGTAACCTAGAGTTCTCATGCTTAGCCTGTGCTAAAAACGATAAAGGTTTGTGGTCTGTTTGCAACTTAAATGCCTTCCCATATAGATAAATATTGAATTTCTTTATTGCCCATATTACTGCAAGACATTCTTTTTCGCTAGTTGAGTAGTTGATTTCAGCTTTATTCAACTTTCTGCTAGCATATGCCACTGGGCTTAATTCCCCATCCAATGCATCTGATTTCTGTAGTAGAGTTGCACCTAACCCAATATTACTTGCATCCGTCCTTACTATGAATTCTTGACTTAAGTCAGGTAATTTCAAAATGGGTTTACTTGTGAGCTTTTCCTTCAATTCTTGGTAAGTCATTTCACATTGTGGTGTCCATGTAATGCGATCTGGATGTCCTTTACGTGTCAATTCAGTTAACGGTGCACATATGGAATTAAAGTTTTTGATATACTTCTGGTAGAAACCACATAATGAGACAAAGGATCTCACGTCCTTCTTGGTTTGTGGTCTCGGGGCTTTCTGTAGTTTCTCTAAATTCTTTGGGTCAGGGGTCATGTTTCCCTGATAAACTGTGTGTCCCAAAAATTCCAATTCTTTACATCCAACGCAACATTTGGTTGGTCGGGCTGTTAAATTTGCCTCCCTAAGTCGATCAAACAGCATGTTCAGAGAGTCAATGTGTTCCTCAAATGTTTCTGTTGCTATAAGGATATCATCCATAAAATTTGTTATACAGGGATTATTCAGAGGATCCAATAATTTTCTCATCATTCTAGAGAAGACACTAGGCGCATTCTTCAATCCAAATGGCAATCTATTAAACTCATAGTGTCCTTCTGAGGTACTAAAAGCTAGGTATGGTCTAACCTCAGGCTTTACTGGAATCTGATAGTATCCTTTACTCAGATCCACTTTTGAGAAATATTTAGCTTTATTTAGTCTGGCAAACAGCTGATTTGTATCCGGCAATGGATCCACCTGTCCTTCTGTAATAGCATTCAGTCTCCTGTAATCTATACAGAGTCTATGTTCTCCAGAGGGCTTCCTTAAGAGTACAACACCGGAACTATACGAAGACTCACTGTGCGAAATAATTCCTTCCTTCAATAGATAGTCTATCTCTTCCTTCAAAGCTTTCTCCTTAGCAAACGGAATCGAATATGGTTTCATACAGACAGGTGTGGAGTCTATTAGTTTCATATCATATTCCAATAGGTTTGTATGCCCTGGTCGGTCTGTTAACACCTCTGCATGATTATTTAGAACCTGTTGCACTCTCTCTTTCTGAGTTTTCGTTAAATGTGTACTGATTTTCACCTGTGCTGCTGTCTCACAGGGGTGTAATGGATATTCAAATGATGAAAGTGGTTCCTTTTTCATCTCCATGGCGATGGACAAGGTCAACAAGTGTGTCTCTTCCTGATGTTCTCTTTCCAAATATTTCTTCAGGAGATTCACATGATAGATTTTTTCTTTCCCCTTCTTATCTATCTTATAATTTGTTCTAGACACCTTCTCTAGAACTGTATATGGACCCTGCCATCCAATTTGTAACTTATTCTGACTCCCAGGCAAAAGAAGCAGTACTTTCTCTCCCACAGCCAAATTTCTGTCTTTCGCCTTCCTGTTATAATAGGCAGCATGTTTCTTCCTGGCTTGTTTCAAATTTTCATTGGCAAGTTTCCAGCCAGTTTTTAACCGAGTGGTCAGCTCATTCACATATTGGTATGAAGATGTAATGTTTTCCTCTGCCTTTTCATCAGTCCACGTTCTTAACAAAGCTTCGAGTGGACCTTTTATTGGCCTTCCAAACAATAATGTTGCCGGGGCCATACCGGTTGAACTATGGGGTACCTCCCGATAAGCAAAGAGGGCGGCGTGCAGGTACTGGTCCCATGTATCTGGTTTTTCGTGTGCCAACTTTCTCAGGATCGACATCAATGTGCCGTTAAATCTTTCCACTTGGCCGTTCCCTTGGGGATGATACACACTACAATGGAAGTGTTTGGCCTGGAAGATCCTGAAAACTTCTTCAGTTAGTTTCCCCTTGAACTGAGAGCCATTATCAGTCAAGATTTGATTGGGAAAGCCTAACCTTGTGAAAATTGTGAGCAATGCCTCTGCCACATGTTTAGAATCAATCGATGACAGGGCTACTGCCTCTCCCCACATAGAACAAGTGTCCACCAGAGTCAGAATGTAGCTGTTCCTTCTCTTGGTTCGGGTGAGAGGTCCCACAAGATCCACGGCAACTCTCTCAAAGGGTGTTCCCACTATGGGCATTTCCCCCAGAGTTGCTGGTGCAGTCCAATGTTTAGGTGCTACTCGTTGGCACTCTGGACAGGATTTTACATATCGTTTGATATCTTCAGTTATTCCTGGCCAGAAATAGTGACAAGCTATTCGCTGTCCTGTTGCGCTGATTCCCATATGACCACTGAAGGGAATCGCATGCCCTAGTTCCAACACTTTAGTCCTATATGAAGTGGGAAGGACCAGCTGTCCGTGACCATTGGATTCAGATCCAGCCTTCCTATATATCAGTTTGTTCTTCATATAAAACTCTCCCTTGCCTGGAGGTGTATGAGATTTGGGCAACTTCTTGAAACATGGCTTGAGTGTTTTGTCCTCAGCCTGTGCCTTCCTCATCTCATCTGGGTGAGTATTTATGGGATTATCCTCCTCCTTCTTTGACTGTGATCTGGTCTGCACTGTTGCCAATATCACAGGTCTCTTGGGATTCCCCAAGAAGACATATCTACACCCCAATATTAGAGGGTAGATTGGCTCATTTATCACTGCTGCTTTTATGATTCCTTCCACATATCGCGTTTTCACTTTTATTCGGGCGACGGGAAGTGTCATGGTAGCTACATCCTTGGTTGCAGTTTGAATCTCCACTGTTTCTGTGGTGTATTGATCGGCCTGCACCAGGTGAGAACTCACAACGGAATCGTAATCTAAACCGGTATCATATAAACATCTTATAGTGACACCATTACAGATGACATCTTCACACACTGGGGGGTGGTATGGTTCCTGTAATTCTTCAGGTTTGCCCTTCTTTTCCTTTTTCCCCGATGTCATAGCAGCAAAATGAGGAGGTTTCCTTCTACAATGGTCAGTGTCATGATTGTTCATCTTACAATTTTTACACCACCTTTTTCCTTGGTTGAAAGATTTTCTTTCATCATATTTCCTTTCATCGAATTGTGGGGTTTTATTTTTATTTTCATACCGTGGCCTATCAAATTGGTGCTTACCTTTATTTTGATCCTTAGGATCAAATTTATTAAAGTTCTGTGGTGCCCTAAAGTTATCCACTTGTTTCTTTTTATTACCTGTTACCTCTGCTTGAGCTGCTTGATACCTTTCAGCAACATTTAGCAACTCACCCAGCCTCTCTGCACCTTGTTCCATGAGAAACTTTCTCAGGTCTGGAGCCATGGACTCTCTTAATTGCTCTATAAGGACCATTTCCTTAAGATCTTGGGTTTTCCCCAGAGAAGTCCATTTCTCCAAGTATGTCTCTATTCGTGCAGAGAACTGGTGATAGGTTTCACCTGACAGTAGTTTAGCATTCCTAAATTTTTTCCTATAAAATTCTGCATTCTTTTCATACCTTAACAAAAGAGCCTGCTTTAGCATGTCATAATTTTCCTGATCACCTCTGCTCATTTTTGCAAAAACTTCATAAGCTGCCCCACGAAGTCCCTGAGATAACTTTAAGCTCCACCTTTCTCTCTCTAACCCATACGTGGTAGCTAATAGTTCATACCTATTTAGGTAGCTCTCTATATCATCGTCTTTCTCAACAAAATGATCTAAATGAAAATTCATAGCTGAGGTTGAGGCTCCTTGAGTAACCGTAGCATCAGAGGCAAAGGGACTGGCACCATTTTCAGGAGCATGGCCTTGAAACTCAAACTCCCTTAGTCGTAACTCATGTTCCCTTTGTAATCTTTTATCTTCTGCTTCCCTTTCTGCAGCTAATTTCCTCTCTTCCCTTTCTGCAGCTAATTTCTTCTCTTCCCTTTCTGCAGCTAATTTCTTCTCTTCCCTTTCTGCAGCTAATTTCTTCTCTTCCCTTTCTGCAGCTAATCTTCTGTCTTCTCTTTCTGCCTCCAATTTCTTAGCCTCAGCCTCAATCTGCAACCTCTTAGTCTCAGCCTCAGCCTCAAATTGTAACTTCTTAATTTCCCTTTCAGCCTCTAACCTTCTTTCGGCTTCTTTTTCTAATCTTCTTTCTTCGCGTTCAATAAATTTGTCACATTCCGTAGTGACATAGGCAACCATAACTTGCCCATCTAATCCTAACTCTTTTGCAGTCTGAACAGCAGCAGATCGAAACTTGGCCAGGTCCGCCATTGTCTATCAGGTAAATTTCTACAATGTCTAACCAACAATTTAATCTCTAAATATATCTAATGGACAACACAGGCACCGTGAGCTCAACCTTATTTAATTCCACCCAAGGATACCTTTTAATTCTTATATTCCCTGAAGTGAATTACCCCCAATATTTTTAATAGGGAAAGATTCAAAATCCCAAGAGCGAGACCCCAATATATGTGGTGAAGTGGGATGTTATAAATATTTATAGGGGACTTAGTGTACTGACTGAGATCAGCTGTGAAGGTATCTATATCTATTAAGAGTAGTGTATTATAGATAACCTTACTTGCTACCACATATCTATATATCTCAGTCAGAATTATTCTGGAATAGTGTGATGACTACGTTATGTGTCTAGGGTATGTGTATGATGAAGTGTAAGTCACAACAACAGACAGATAAACAATTTAATTTAATCCACTACTCTTGACAACACTGTGACACTCACATACATATAACACTCTATGAGAATATCTTAAGGAGTCACTGATAACTTTTCAAATAACAATATGTATTCATTTTTGTCATAAAGGTATATGTGTCCTGATTCAAATACAAAGGAACCAGGAATCACAATCAATTTTAATTACAAGTATATGTACAGACTTTATCAATATGAATATTGTAGTGACATATATTATTAAAAATATCCTATGTGTGTCAGTTGTGTAGTTGTAATATGAGGTAATACTGGTTTTGTTTTGTTCAAGCTCTGTTGGTATTTGTCATCATGACTTCAATAGTTTGTCTTAGGGACTAGTATTGGAGATGTTCTCAGTTCCTGATATTAAGACAATTAAATTCCCCTCTGAATGTTATTTTTACAAAGTTATTTCAAGATAAGGGGACATAATGTTGAGCTCAGCTGGCCAAATCAGCTTATCTTGAGTGATGGCGGCAGGAAGGGACTCCTCTGCTCGAATTCTCCCCTGGGCTCTGGAGACACCTCACTGATAGCTAAATGGACCAAGGAGTATGCTGTCCGACTCTGGATTCAGCAAAGCTCTGACCAGGTGCTGCTCAATACCATCAAGACCACGGTCCCTGAAAACAAGAAGGATGTACCTTCTACTTCATAACTAATTGATACTCTAGTTCTACACTGAGCACAATACAACACAAACATTGAGTTCAGAGCGTTAGGCCAACTGTCAGCTTCATCTGAAATACTTTATACCAGCATTACCCTCCTTAATGGTCACTACGCCTCTGCACTTCCAGCATTATTTCTGTCTAATCAATCATCCAGGTGTCAGTGTACTATTTGGCCATTCCATGCCGTTTTACTTCCCTCCGACACCCTCTGTTCAGGCTGGAGCATTATAGGCTTTATCTCCTGTTTGCCACTGAACTACACATATATATATACAGGCATAAATTAACAATTCACATTCAATTTTCATTAAAAGATACTGAATGTTTCAAGCTTACCACAATTTCATGGAAATAAACACAGATACGTTGATTAGCAATGAATTCTGGCACAATTACTGGCACAAATTCCCATCTGCTTATGTTCCAGGCTTTTATTTAGCAAAAATATGAGCTGGCTTCAACGCACTGATGCTTTATCAAGCTTATTTAAACAAGTGGTTTCGAACTAACGCTCCTAAGTGATTATATCAGCGAGTCTAGCCAATGAGGCCCCGTTTCGACAAGTGTTTGAAAAAATGTTACCTTTCCCCGTCTCCCCTAACAACCAAGATAGTATTTATAGCCCGACCAATCGTGGTTAGTCTTTCATTTGTTGCGCTCCAATCAATTTGGAGTTTACATGGTAGGCTAATTCTGTAACGTAAGATTTTTTTCAAACACGTTATAAAAAAATTTTATGAGCAGAAATGATTCCATGCTGTCAGGCATCCCCACTATTTTATTTTGGTTATAATTTATTAATTCCTGGACTATTTGCGTAACGTTTTACATATTCTTTGTCAGCAAGCCCTAAGGAACCCAAATATCCAAATTTAAAAGAGCTACGTGGCTGCGTTCAAAATATGCAATTTCTTCTACCTCCTGTTTCGAAGATGTGCTGTCTGGATACTGTAATGTTTTCAAACGTAAACCCATCTATTGTTATCTTTCCTAATAAGCGTTTTTTATGATTTTAAAACCTAACTCTGGGAAGGGTAGTGAATTTATCACTGTCCGTCCGAAAAAGTTAGTGCTTGTAGTCTTACACGCGTGATAGTAGTAATTGTGTATCGCGCGACGCGGGTTGGGGGTGGCATTAATAGCGAGACGCGTGTTTAATTTTGCATGCGTTCGGCTTTATTCGCCCCTCTCTTCTCGCTATCCTTTAGTCCATCTGTCTTTTGTTTTTGGTAACATAGTGTAGAAAAAGACATGAATGGAATTTAAAATTTAGGTCAACTTGCATATCTCAAGGTTTTTCTTAGAAAGGCAGCACATTTTATTGTGTGTTTGGGAAACGCGTGTATGTTGCAGAAGGCCTTTAATATCAACGTGAAACGTTACAATTTGCATACGCAGTAGAAAACAAGGGGATTTCGAGTACAGTCATTGTGACAGCACTGTTCTTTACCATTCTTCTTCCTTTATTTATTATATGTATTTATTAGGCTTTATATATACTTGATAATTTATATATGTGGATTAGAATATTCCACGACAATCCCGGAAACTAATGAGGATGATGGATCTGTGGCACGACATACTAAATATACTCCATGTGCGAAGACCAGTTCATCACAACCCAACAGAATGAAAAGATCATACCGAGGAACATATACTTTTCCTCGTCAGAATAATACTGAAAATTCTGAAAATAGATGTTGGCAACAGGATCAGATTACAACTGATCCTAAGAAAACTGTTGACGTTGTCAACATTGACAAAAACATTACGAGGAAGAATAATAGGGTGAAGAATAAGGCTGGACTTAAAAAGAACAGTGATAATAAAGTTAACACAAATAATTATGATGGAAGGGTTTTTACTTTGCCCAGCCATGACATGTCTACGACATGTAGGAAACATAATACTTTTGGTAATGATAGGTGTCATCCTCAGTCCAGTCAGGATGATACGACATCCAATAGAAAGACAGTGTCGGTTTTGAGGAGGAAAGTTAATTCTTTGACAAAGAATACATATCATCATTGTCCACCATTTCGTGACAATGATATTACTTACATTGGTAAAGGTGCGTATTCTCGCACGGTATTATTGCGAAATCTGCCGCAGGATACTACCTGGCAGGCACTTAGAAATTTCTTTAATTTTACAGCAAACGTTAAGTTTGTTCGTCTTCGACCATCTGTCGATGGTCAGAATAATCAGGCTTTGGTTACATTTCGTAACAATCGTGACGCTCGTTTGGTTATCGAGCATGATAACGGTGTCTATTTTCGTCACCATCATCTACACTTACAATTAGTACCTGATTCTGCGTCCCGCAGATAACATGTTATGGTAACACTGTTTGTCACATCTTTGATGACTCAGCACTAGTCAGTCATCATTTCTTTTCTTTATTGGTCATTTATTCTTATATGAATTAGATCTTGTAGGCTTGTCTATTAGGTGACACTTGTGTTGTCGTATCTACGATAACACTTCGTATTCCTGTCTTATTTGTTTTACCATGCCTACAAGAGACAGTAAGTTGTTTATATGTTTCAACTATGCTCAGCCCCATACAGCATAGGTTTATTTGTCATCTAACACGGCTGTCTTGTCCTCATTATTAAAGAAGGACATGCCAGTAAAGGTGACATGGACTGGTGAGTGTAATAAGATATTCCTTAATATTATTGATATTTTTTCACACCCACCGATTTTGAGATTACCTAATGCTTCCAAAATGTTTATTCTCCGCACAGATGCGAGTAACTACGGAATTGGCGCATGTTTGCTCCAATATCATGACAACGTCCTCCATCCCACAATGTACGTCTCACGAAAACTTAAGCCACCTGAAATCAAGTACTCCACAGTTGACCGGGAGTTAATATCTGTCATCTGGTCGATCACCAAGCTCGAAAAATTTCTATTAGGAGCTCCTTTTGAGGTGCAGACTGATAAGAAAGCGGTGGCATCACTACGTCGTGCAAATCACAAGAGCCCGAAGCTGACAAGATACGCTATTCTGCTTCAGCCGTTTGATTTCTCCATCGAGTACATTACAGGATCAGAGAACGTCTTGGCAGATACTCTCTCTAGAAACCCTTCTGATGTCGAGTCATGAACAATAATAACGTCGCAGAAACTTACCTAAAAGACATAGCACTATCGTTGCTTTTCGACATAGAAAGGAACCATAGCCTACAATACACGTATCTGCTCACTAAAGACATGCATTATACAAAATGAAAGAAATCAAGTGACACTATGTTCGTATTTACACCAGGACTTTGCTTGGTGTCCATTCATGATAAAACTATTTGAAACAATTTCGTGAATCAAGTGAAAATAATTAAAATTCTATCGAACTAATTCAGTATGTGACATGAACTATTGTTAAGAACGTCGATACTTATGAATTGGAACACTTAAATATTTTTTCTAATCGGAATTCACAAGGATCAAGCCTACGGATGGATCATCATATCCAACGTTAATTAATTTTAATTAAGTCGTTGAAATAATGGAAATTAAAATGAAATGTGAGATAAATATGGAAAAATGAAATGAAATTTGGAAAAAAATGAAAGAAAGAAGAAAGAAAACAAAAACTCACATGATTCTTAGATAATATTATTGGATGTAACTATTATATTATATAGTTAATCATTATGTTGACACATTACATACTACTTTATTGTTTAATTAGTTAATTTAGATAGGTATTAACAACTTAACACTAAACTTAATTAATGTCCAACACACATAACTAAGTTAAATTTATACATTATTTTCTTTCTCTACTTTAATTCTCATTTATTTATTTCTCTCTTTAACATCTTCTTTCATTTTTCTTGCATTAGATTTTCAACCACTTTATGCTTATTACACACTCAGTATAATTAATTAGTTTAATTTTAATTCTTTAGATTAGTCTGACGTGACATTTCATTGCAACATATTTTAAGTTAATTAATTAATTAGATATCAACATTAGACATTCTCTTTTAGTTCATATAAAATTTATGTATAACATTTATGTATAATATGATCATTAATATATTAGATGACTGTTAGTTAGTCGACATGACCACGACACTGTTCTAGACAGAACATCGTAGGCCATATGTCGCATTTTTCTTAAATTTTTGATATTATTCATTCAGATAGGCTTTCGAAAAAAAAAATCTATCGAATAGATTTTTTCCCCCCGGAGGACAGGGAATTGTTACGGTAGTTTAATTGGCATTGTCTGCTAGAGGTTAGCGGCATGCGATTTTAGGGGTTACAACGTTTAATGTAATGTAAAATATTCTTAGCCTATTGAACGCTGTGACGTTTCAGCGTTGGTAGTCACGCACCGTGACCAAGAGAAGGGACCCTTTCTTGAATGACCGTCGAACTGAGAAGACGTGTCCTTGTAGTCTTATAGTGTCGGGCATGGAGTGCCACACAGTTATATGGTATTTTATTATGGACATGGGTCAGTCCACTGTTATGATGAAGAAAGATGAATGTTACAGATTAGTAATTGACTAAACCTAGTCGATATGAATTAACAGTCCGTTTTTTAGTTATATTACTGCCAGACGCATAATCTCATTGTCGGTCGTTGGGATCACCAACCACGCGTGCATATAGTTATGTCGTTCTGCCTACAGTAATTCAGACTTACGGGACAAAGGACTGATATGCAAAGATAGCTGATTCAATATAGGATTCTAAATTATATATGTGATGTATTCATGATCAACGTATGATGTCTGAAATGTGCAATAAATTGTTTCGACTCAAAAGGGACTTATCACATTCATTGAGGTTGACTAGTTCTAACAGTTGTGATAGTCACAAGATTATAAACCCATCTTCGCGTAAAACACCATCAAGCACGATGCAGAAAGAAAATGAATGAATTGATGTACTGGCCAATGGAAGTGGAAGCTTCCTTCATTCAATGAAAATCTTCAACGGTCACACATTTACACAGAGGAGGTTTTGCAACAGTGGTGACATTATACATATAAGAACAGTCATGGGCTGGGTAATGCGCCAGACAACAGAGGGCAGTCCAAGAGGAATAAGATGGACTACATTTTCTACATTGGAAGATCTGGAATGTGCAGATGACATTGCACTACTAGCACATTCACTTCAACACATCCAGGAAAAAACGGATAGACTTAGTGAGTATAGCCAGCAGGCGGGCTTGAACATCAATTTAAAGAAGTCAGAGGTCATGACGCTCAATGTGGGCAGCCCTGGGCCCATGTCAGTAAGGAATCAGCAACTGGTACAGACAGACGCCTTCGCATTCCTAGGATACATGGTGACACCAGACGGTGGGGCAAGCGAAGATATCAACAACAGAATGAACAAAGCAAGAACAGCCTTTTTTAGCCTAAGCGGCATCTGAGTGTCCTCTCGGTGCAGCACAGGCGCAGAGTTAAGATTATGTCAGAGCTGTGTGCTTTCTTTGCTTCTCTATGGTGCGGAATGCTGGAGAGTTACAGAGAAGAAAATGTCGAAATTGTCATCTTTTCACACAACATGCCTAAGAAAAATTCACCGAATGTTTTAGCCGAATACCATCACCAACCAAGAGGACATGTACACCATCATAGCTGGCAGACGCTGAAGCTGAGTTGGCCATGTCCTCAGAAGAGACCCCGATGCCATCAAGGGAACAGCTGTGATTTGGACCCCTGAGGAAAGGCGAGAGAGAGGCCGACCAAAAACAGCTTGGCGGGGGACTGTGATGGCTGAGATGCAAAAAATGAACCAGAGTTGGGGCACTGTACGAAGGATGGCCACTGACCGAGCAAAGAGGAATCAATTTGTTGTTGCTCTACAAGACGCCACTAGGCGTGATGACCACTGACTGCTTTGACGGTCGGCGGATTAGAATCAAAGAAGAAGAAACCTCAAAAATGAGGTATCTGAAGAAGGTGGTTGAAGTAACAAGAAGAAACATGTTCCGCAACCAGACGATACGTCAAGGCCTAAAATGCCACCCCCTGCAGACCCAAGTAGAACAGTCCCAACTAAGATTGTTTGGCCATGTCTGCAGAATGGGAGAAGATTGGTTACCACGACAAGCATGGGAAACAAAGAGCCAGAGATCCAGACCCCTAAGACGACCCAGAATCCGCTGGGAGTACAACATTGGACACTCTTTGAAGGACCGAGGACTAGAATGAAACCAGGCCAGGAGGAAGACAGCCGTTAGGATAGTCTGGCGCTCTCTCTTCCAAACCTCTACACCTCACGGTAGAAGGGGAATGACTAAGTAAGCAAGGTTCAGATAAACATAAAATAGTTAAAAGCATACATGAGACACTTCAAGCTGTTTCTAAATGTTGCGATGAAACCAGCTCCAAGGTCAATCCCAACAAAGCCTGTGTGCTTTGGTGCTTTTAGAATAATTCCATATTGAAGGCAGTAAATAAATATTAGACAAACATGAAGGTATGTTTTCAGGCACTCGTAAGAAATAAAGGAGTAGAGCACTAGACAACAGAAAAACAACGGACGTGAGAGGTGTACCCAGGATTCGAATCCTGTTCTTCCGTGCGACAACACCGCCTAGCTATGCAAGCGAATCACACTATCCTCCAGGCCAGCTAGGCACCATACATTACTCTCAGTGGTCAGAAAATTGAAAGGCAGAACAAGTTGAAATACCTTGGAGTAACATTCGATCCTGGGCTATCATTTAAGCCCCATGGTGATCACATCATACTGAAGTGCAAGAGACGTTTGGCAGCCCTAAAAGCAATGGCTGCAGCGCACGTGGAGCAGAGACTACTGTTTCTCTTGTATCATCAGCTGGTCTTGTCTGTAGTCGAGTATGGCCTGGGAATAGTCACGCTGTCAATGTCACAATGTGAACGACTGGAACGCATTCAAAGCGAAGAGATGCGTATAGTCTTGGGCTGCGAGCAAGATACCCTTATTGGGATGATATGGCACACGATTAGATTGTTGTTGTTTTAAAGAGGTGATGGGTGGAGAGCGGGCACTTAACAGCTGACCGTTATTGCCTCTTCTCGTTCCATCTTGATCTACCCTGTTTAACCTGAAATTTGGTTATAATTGGGGTATTTAGTGTCATTTTATTTTCTAATTTTGTATTCAATTTAAATAACTATTGTCTTTAGCAGTTGCTGATTTTAATTTATATTAGTATTTGTCCATTTTATTTTCTCTTTTGTATTGTTTATTGATAACTATTGTCCTTTACACTTGGTTTTAATTTGGTTTAGCATTTGTTCTTTTTGAGTTCTTGTTTTAATTGTTTTTTAAACCTTTTGTCTTTCCTTGGTCTATGAGTAGTTAGTAAGTTTTTGTTTTAATGATTTGTTTGTTCTTGTTGCTTAATTTCTATTTAGTTGAATGTCTTTTCTGAAGTACTAACCTTATATGTTTTCCTTTGTTTTATGTATATATCTTGTAAGTATTGATTGGGCATCTGTTGGGACATCTATACTTAAAACCTTATCACCTGTCATGTTTATATTGTGATTTCTATAGTAAGTTTTTAATTCAAGCCTTTATTGTTCGTACTTTTTACAGGGGATCAGGTAGTGGTCCTTGTCATTCTCTTCCTGACATTCTTGGCAGTGGGTTCCTCTATCATGAAGTATGCTGCACCGAGACGGAGACGCCACAGCTTTTTGTTCGAGGGTATCTTTAGTTCCTCTCTGACCTGGCATGTCCTTGTTGGTTCTTTCAGCAGTTTGAATGCATGTCTGCCTTTTCTTCCATGTTGCCTTCCATTCCTCGTTGATAGTTAACTTCCCGTGGCTCTTGATCTCCGATCTTTCCAGTCCTGCTCTTATATTGTTTTTACTTATCCTTCCATTCTTGGCGTTCTGGTCTGCCAACTCGTTACCAGCTATACCTATGTGTGCTGGAACCCACACTAGCCTCACACTACATTCTCTGTTCATTAGTGATGTATTAATTGCTAGAATTTCGCCCTTTATGTCTGACAGGCTACATTTACCTGGGTGTTATAATGCTTGTAGTGATGATAGTGAGTCTGTAAATATCGTAACAGCTTCTGGTGGGTTATCTTTGATTATTTCTAAACTTTTAGAATTGCTACCATCTCTGCGGTAAAAATCGAAGCCCTTTCAGTTACACTGTAGCTATTTTTAATTC
Organism: Oreohelix idahoensis; assembly: GCA_024509875.1. Lineage (NCBI taxonomy): Eukaryota > Metazoa > Mollusca > Gastropoda > Stylommatophora > Oreohelicidae > Oreohelix > Oreohelix idahoensis. Next base: position 371,200 of record JAMPIV010005655.1, read on the forward strand.
CCCATTGTGGTATTACAACTCCGGCACCTAGTTGCCCACTATCACCCTTGGATCCATCAGTGTAGACGGCCAGACTTTGTTTAGTTAGTTGATCTATGAACTTTCTACTTATCATTTTGGTTTCCGTATCTTCTATGTTTTGTTTGATCTTGTCAGTAAGTGAGTAGTCTATGATTGGTGTTTTTAGTTCCCAGGGTGGTATTTTGCTTCTGTATTTATTACTATTTTTAATTGTGTTTGATAGTTCTTTGAACTGCGTTAGATCTTCAATAGTTCTCCACCCTGTTGGATATCTATCTTTATTTAAGGGGATGTCCCATACATTTGGTTGGTATTTGACAAATGCTTTATGTGCTGGGTGGGTCACTTCTTGTGCTACTTTACTTCAATAATTTAATCTTAGTTCTTTCCATCTTAGACCAAGGGGTGGTATGCCAAGAGCTACTTCTAGCGCTTCTACTGGGGTTGATATAAATGCACCTGTAATGGTTCTCATGGCTGCATTTTGAATCCTGTCTAGTTTTGCTTTGTTAGAAGCTGCACCTGAGTCATAGACTATGCTGGGATAATCCAGTTTCCCCCTGATGAAAGACTTGTAGAACATAAGCATTATTTTATTGCTGGCCCCCCATCTATTACCTTTTACTATCCTTAGTATATTTAGGGGTCCCCTACAGCTTTCTACTATATTGTCTATATGTTTATTATAATTTAGTTGTTTATCTAATGTTAATCCAAGAAATCTTGTTGTTGAGGAGGTACATATTTTCTGTCCTTTAATGGTTATACTGATTTATTTTGTTTTTTAATTTCCTTTGCTTAATATCATACCTACTGTTTTGTTTACATTAATTTGAAAGCTCCAACTTTTCATCCACTCTGAAACTTTGTCTATTTGTTTTGGAAGTTTTTTCCAGATCGCCAAATGGCACAATCGTCTGCAAATTGTGATATTACATTCTTAATGTCGTTAAATTCTTCTACTAAATCATGTACAGCTATAGTGAAAATTGAAGTAGAAATCACTGATCCCAGAGGAATCCCATTCTGTTATTGATATATTTCTGACCTATCATTAGTCCCCTGTGCAGCAAAATACCTGTCCTGTAAAAAGTTTTCTAGATACCTATAGGTTTTACCAGTAATGCCAATCTTCTTCATTTTGTAAAGATCTCCATCTCTCCAGCATTCTTCATATGCTCTGGCTACATCTAGAAAGACTGCCAATGTTTTCTCTTTCCTCTTGAACCCTAGCTTTACGTCATGTTCTAAGCTTACAAGCTGGTCTACTGTACTTCTGTCTGCTCTAAGCCCTGACTGGTTTGGGCTATATAACTGATTTTTTTTTCTCCAGGTAGAATTTAACTCTTTTGTTAACAACAGTTTCCTGTATTTTACCTAGTTGTGATGTTAAGGAGATAGGCCTATATGAACTTACATCATGAGCTTCCTTATTTAGGTTTTAAGATGAGTACTATCATAGCTACTTTCCATGCTTTTGGTATATTTCCTAAGCTCCAGATTTTGTTATAAAGAGAAGTTATTTTGTTTATAGCTTATTTGGTTACTTTCTTAAGGATTTCATAGCTAAGTATATCATCCCCTGAGGCAGTATTAGATTTCTCATTTATTGCACTAGTTACTTCTTCCTTCATCTATCTGGTCTGAAAGTTCTTTTGAAAACTGTATCCTAAGTCTTTCTCTTCTGTCATTTTCTTCATGTCCAAGACTACTTTTGGCACTGACTTTATAGAAATACTCAGCAAGGGCATTAGCTTTTTCTTTATCTGTTTCTGCTCTCTTTGGTAGTTTGATCGTTGGCAGTATTGTTTTCTTATTGTTCCCTTTGATTGCCTTAAATCGTTTTTCATTACCATCCATTTCAAGCTGAAATCTTTTTGCATTTTTCTCAGCCTCAAGCTGAAATTTTTTTGCATTTTCTTCTTCTATTAATCTCCTATTTTCAAGTTCCATTTTCTTAATTTCCATTTCTATTTTCATTTTTTTTCTCGTTTTCTTCAGATTCACGTTGACATCGTTTTTCCTCTTCTTCAACGGCCAATTTTCTATTTTCCATTTCATTTGAATTTGTTTCTTTTCTGCCTCTAATTGTTTTGCTTTCATTCTCTTACTCTCCATTTCCATTTTCTGCACCTTGTCATATTCCGCAAGTGCAAATGGTCTTACCTCTTCAGGAGCCATATTAAGGGCTTTAGCCTGCTTAATAAAATAATCCAGCAAAAACATTTTGACCAGTATGTCCTTGAAATACTTCTTCCTTAAAAGATTTACTCAACTAATTCACAATTATTTTTCAATCTAATATGTGCAGCACGTTCCTGTCCAAGAACGGCACTCAATAGCAGTTAATTATTAAATATATTCTTAATAAATGAGGTAGGTTATGCAATTAAATGTTATTATAAAACAATAGCATAAAAAATGTAGACAATATAGATAAGACCAGATGTAGATTACAAAAGAACACGTTCGCAGAGATCAACTGAAGGAAAATGAAGAACTAAAAAGTGAACGTTGCAAAAGATGCAATGATAACTGCGACGGGAATAAGCACAAGACAAGTAACATCACAATGTATAAACACAAAGGTGTAAAAAACTAAGCGAAAGCAAGATGGAGACAGACGACCGTTACATACAGAATACATCATGAAAATAAGGTACGGATAAAAAATTACTACGAAAACTACAATTAAATAACTCGACGTTACAGCTAAAAAGTTAGTTGTCACAGACAACCGAACACAGTGGACTTAAAATCCTTCGACACGTACGTGTCGGAACATTCCACTATGGGAAGTCTGCAAGTATGTGTCCCTATCGAACAGTCACGAAGGCCCTTGTGTAAAACTAGGATGTATCCTTCGTGATTCTCCTTTCCCAACCTCCCACGAGAAACATGGAACATAAAACATGTAACACGAATAATATAAAAGTGGACATATTAAAGAGCGGCTCAGCTAACTTAAAAAGGTGAAATAAACATACAGCGTTGTTACTTATCTTTTTTTTTTAAATTTACCCGCATCCGGGTGCTGTATGCATGAGCCATGATGAACATATGAAGTTACAATAGTGGTTGTGTCCAACGTTGACTTTGACCGTTGAAGTCCCTGGGTGGCCCTTGACCTACGATGACCAATAAAGTGCTTCAAAGTCCAGGATGTTGTCGCCTTGAAAGACTGCATTCTTCTTTTCAACCGAGTTTGAATTGCGTTCGATTCCTTTCTGAAAAATGGATATTTTCGGAGCACACTGCACCACCAAAACTGTAGCCACTGTTTTATGGAGGTGTATACAGACGACTAATAGGGTGTGCAGATTACGCGAAGATCCTTTCTTTTCTTTTATAAGATGATTAAAACTGTCAAGATAAATGCAAACAGGGCACGTCACCAAGTGCCAAGATGATCATAGAAGAACTCGGTGGTAAAAACTGGTACTTGATTTATTTGACATGATACTTGGACGAGACGAAAATATTCAACATCGTTTGACAGTTCTAGACAAATAATCCTTAAATCAATTGATAGCTTGATATTTGGATTCATACAGTTAATGTACATAAACAATCGAGTAGTTTGAATTTGAAACTATGGAATCATCCAACGGTCGACCTTGTGTCAAGGACAGAGACACTCATTGTTATCCATCGCATCATTTTCGAGATATATATATATATGTGTGACAAGATCTGTCCTCCTTTAAATGGCCTCGACAAAAGCATTAATTGAAATCTTTGAATAATTTATACACTAGGCATCCTCTTGTGCCTATACAATAAGGTTAAGTAGAATACGTTGATTAACCTCTCTTTGTAGCCGTGACTTGCTTGACGGCAGTCCAATGATTCATCGCAATTACATAAATATTAATATATTGATTCCTTTAAGATACATGCAAGCTTTCCGTGAGTAGATTCCCCAAGTTATTCCTTTCTAGTACCATAGAGCGTAGGTTCTAGCTAGATGTCATTTGGGTGACTCTTCGCGACATAATGTAATAAAAATTCCAATTTCTTAAATAAAATGGACTACGACTTACGTCATTAACAGCTGACAATGACTTTCCTCAATGTGTCATGTCTCCTAATAATATTTGCCCATCACTTGGGACTAGAATCAAAATAGACCTAAGGTCTCATACAGATTGTGGTGAAGTGGGATGTTATAAATATTTATAGGGGACTTAGTGTACTGACTGAGATCAGCTGTGAAGGTATCTATATCTATTAAGAGTAGTGTATTATAGATAACCTTACTTGCTACCACATATCTATATATCTCAGTCAGAATTATTCTGGAATAGTGTGATGACTACGTTATGTGTCTAGGGTATGTGTATGATGAAGTGTAAGTCACAACAACAGACAGATAAACAATTTAATTTAATCCACTACTCTTGACAACACTGTGACACTCACATACATATAACACTCTATGAGAATATCTTAAGGAGTCACTGATAACTTTTCAAATAACAATATGTATTCATTGTTATCATAAAGGTATATGTGTCCTGATTCAAATACAAAGGAACCAGGAATCACAATCAATTTTAATTACAAGTATATGTACAGACTTTATCAATATGAATATTGTAGTGACATATATTATTAAAAATATCCTATGTGTGTCAGTTGTGTAGTGGTAATATGAGGTAATACTGGTTTTGTTTTGTTCAAGCTCTGTTGGTATTTGTCATCATGACTTCAACAGTTTGTCTTTTGGGACTAGTATTGGAGATGTTCTCAGTTCCTGATATTAAGACAATTAAATTCCCCTCTGAATGTTATTTTACAAAGTCCTTTCAAGATGAGGGGGCATAATGTTGAGCTCAGCTGGCCAAATCAGCTTATCTTGCGTGATGGCGGCAGGAAAGGACTCCTCTGCTCGAATTCTCCCCTGGGCTCTGGAGACACCTCACTGATAGCTAAAAAGACCAAGGAGTATGCTGTCCGACTCTGGATTCAGCAAAGCTCTGACCAGGTGCTGCTCAATACCATCAAGACCACGGTCCCTGAAAACAAGAAGGATGTACCTTCTACTTCATAACTAATTGATACTCTAGTTCTACACTGAGCACAATACAACACAAACATTGAGTTCAGAGCGTTAGGCCAACTGTCAGCTTCATCTGAAATACTTTATACCAGTATTTACCTCCTTAATGGTTACCACGCCTCTGCACTTCCAGCATTATTTCTTTCTAGTCAATCATCCAGGTGTCAGTGTACTATTTGGCCATTCCATGCCGTTTTACTTCCCTCCGACACCCTCTGTTCAAGCTGGAGCATTATAGGCTTTATCTCCTGTTTGCCACTGAACTACACATATATATACAGGCATAAATTAACAATTTACATTCAATTTTCATTAAAAGATACTGAATGGTTCAAGCTTACCACAATTCATAGAATAAACACAGATACGTTGATTAGCAATGAATTCTGGCACAATTACTGGCACAAATTCCCATCTGCTTATGTTCCAGGCTTTTATTTAACACAAATATGAGCTGGCTTCAACGCACTGTTGCTTTATCAAGATTATTTGCACTAGTGGTCTCGAACTAACGCTCCTAAGTGAGTATATCAGCGAGTCTAGCCAATGAGGCCACGTTTCGACAAGTGTTTGAAAAAATGTTACCTTTCCACGTCTCCCCTAACAACGAAAGATAGTATTTATAGCCCGACCAATCGTGGTTAGTCTTTCATTTGTTGCGCTCCAATCAATTTGGAGTTTACATGGTAGGCTATTTCTGTAACGTAAGATTTTTTTCAAACACGTTATAAAAAAATTTTATGAGCAGAAATGATTCCATGCTGTCAGGCATCCCCACTATTTTATTTTGGGTATAATTTATTAATTCCTGGACTATTTGCGTAACGTTTTACATATTCTTTGTCAGCAAGCCCTAAGGAACCCAAATATACAAATTTAAAAGAGCTACGTGGCTGCGTTCAAAATATGTATTTTCTACCTCCTGTTTCGAAGATGTGCTGTCTGGGTACTGTTATGTTTTCAACCGTAAACCCATCTAATGTTATCTTTTCTGATAAGAGTTTTTTATGATTTATAAACCTAACTCTGGGAAAGGGTAGTGTATTTTATCACTGTCCGTCTGAAAAAAAGTTAGTGCTTGTAGTCTTACACGCGTGATGGCAGCATTTGTGTATCGCGCGACGCGTGTTTAGTGTTCGGCTTCTGCCTCTCCCTTCTCGCTATCCTTTAGTCCATCTGTCTTTTGTTTTTGGTAACATAGTGTAGAAAAAGACATGAATGGAATTTAAAATTTAGGTCAACTTGCATATTTCAAGGTTTTTCTTAGAAAGGCAGCACATTTTATTGTGTGTTTGGGAAACGCGTGTATGTTGCAGAAGGCCTTTAATATCAACGTGAAAGCGTTACAATTTGCAGACGAAGCAGAAAACAAGGGGATTTCGAGTACCTTCTTTGTGACAGCACTGTTATTTACCATTGCTCTTTTCTTTATTAATTTTATTTGTTAGGCTTCATATTTACCTAATAATTTATATATGTGGATTAGAATATTCCACGACACCTCCCCTCTTAAAACAGACATTATATGTCAGTCCTTTATTCTATATACACATAGAGAAATTTATTATTATTTCTGGGGTTTACGGTGATTCTCATCACACGGATGGCGGCTTAAAAAATCCGCTCCCAAATTGGTTTTTCCAGATATATACTCAATGCTAAAATTATATGGAGCCAGAAGTAAAGACCATCGGAGTAACCTAGAGTTCTCATGCTTAGCCTGTGCTAGAAACGATAAAGGTTTGTGGTCTGTTTGCAACTTAAATGCCTTCCCATACAGATAAATATTGAATTTCTTTATTGCCCATATTACTGCAAGACATTCTTTTTCGCTAGTTGAGTAGTTGATTTCAGCTTTATTCAACTTTCTGCTAGCATATGCCACTGGGCTTAATTCCCCATCCAATGCATCTGATTTCTGTAGTAGAGTTGCACCTAACCCAATATTACTTGCATCCGTCCTTACTATGAATTCTTGACTTAAGTCAGGTAATTTCAAAATGGGTTTACTTGTGAGCTTTTCCTTCAATTCTTGGTAAGTCATTTCACATTGTGGTGTCCATGTAATGCGATCTGGATGTCCTTTACGTGTCAATTCAGTTAACGGTGCACATATGGAATTAAAGTTTTTGATATACTTCTGGTAGAAACCACATAATGAGACAAAGGATCTCACGTCCTTCTTGGTTTGTGGTCTCGGGGCTTTCTGTAGTTTCTCTAAATTCTTTGGGTCAGGGGTCATGTTTCCCTGATAAACTGTGTGTCCCAAAAATTCCAATTCTTTACATCCAACGCAACATTTGGTTGGTCGGGCTGTTAAATTTGCCTCCCTAAGTCGATCAAACAGCATGTTCAGAGAGTCAATGTGTTCCTCAAATGTTTCTGTTGCTATAAGGATATCATCCATAAAATTTGTTATACAGGGATTATTCAGAGGATCCAATAATTTTCTCATCATTCTAGAGAAGACACTAGGCGCATTCTTCAATCCAAATGGCAATCTATTAAACTCATAGTGTCCTTCTGAGGTACTAAAAGCTAGGTATGGTCTAACCTCAGGCTTTACTGGAATCTGATAGTATCCTTTACTCAGATCCACTTTTGAGAAATATTTAGCTTTATTTAGTCTGGCAAACAGCTGATTTGTATCCGGCAATGGATCCACCTGTCCTTCTGTAATAGCATTCAGTCTCCTGTAATCTATACAGAGTCTATGTTCTCCAGAGGGCTTCCTTAAGAGTACAACACCGGAACTATACGAAGACTCACTGTGCGAAATAATTCCTTCCTTCAACAGATAGTCTATCTCTTCCTTCAAAGCTTTCTCCTTAGCAAACGGAATCGAATATGGTTTCATACAGACAGGTGTGGAGTCTATTAGTTTCATATCATATTCCAATAGGTTTGTATGCCCTGGTCGGTCTGTTAACACCTCTGCATGATTATTTAGAACCTGTTGCACTCTCTCTTTCTGAGTTTTCGTTAAATGTGTACTGATTTTCACCTGTGCTGCTGTCTCACAGGGGTGTAATGGATATTCAAATGATGAAAGTGGTTCCTTTTTCATCTCCATGGCGATGGACAAGGTCAACAAGTGTGTCTCTTCCTGATGTTCTCTTTCCAAATATTTCGTCAGGAGATTCACATGATAGATTTTTTCTTTCCCCTTCTTATCTATCTTATAATTTGTTCTAGACACCTTCTCTAGAACTGTATATGGACCCTGCCATCCAATTTGTAACTTATTCTGACTCCCAGGCAAAAGAAGCAGTACTTTCTCTCCCACAGCCAAATTTCTGTCTTTCGCCTTCCTGTTATAATAGGCAGCATGTTTCTTCCTGGCTTGTTTCAAATTTTCATTGGCAAGTTTCCAGCCAGTTTTTAACCGAGTGGTCAGCTCATTCACATATTGGTATGAAGATGTAATGTTTTCCTCTGCCTTTTCATCAGTCCACGTTCTTAACAAAGCTACATATGGACCTTTAATTGTGTGGACCTATTTGTCCATGCACCGGTATGGTCTCTTCCACTCGAAGCTTTATAGTGATGATTTTTCCTCCCAGAATTATCATTCACAAAACGACCGCTACCAATTTTTCTTTTGGGGCTTTCTCCCCACTTAAAATTCTTGATGAGAGATTTCCTCTCTACATCCTCTTCCTCCAGTTTGTTTAAGTCCGATTGAGGGATTTTCGGCTTATCCTGGGGTAAGACATCTTTTTGCACTCTCCGCATAGTGGCCATTGTAAAACAGTTAAGTGAAGCTTGTCCGTGAAAAGGGGCTTCCCATTCCATTTGGTCCACTTTATCAAATCTATATCTCTTTTTATTATCAGGCCTAATTTTGCCCCGTGGCGTGTCCAGGTCCTGATCCATGTTCCCACTTGTGGGTGTTCCCTCATGTGCTATGCTACACCTTTCTACAAAATTCTCAATGTCCCATCTTGCTTTGGGCCAATAATAATTGTGAGCCACCTTTTGAATGATGGTACCTATTTTCTCATGGTCCCCATCTGGTTTCACATGTAGGCTCCTTATTAAGTCTGCCCTATATCTTTTGGAAGAACCAGCTGTCCGTGACCATTGGATCTAGCTCCAGTCTTCCTATACATCAACTTGTTTTTCATGTAAAAATCTCCCTTGCCTGGAGTTGTATGACAAGTTGACAATTTTCTGAAACAAGGCTTGAGTGTTTTATCCCCAGCCTGTGCCTTCCTCATCTCTTCTGGAGTGGTATCTAACATAATATCCTCCTCCTGTCTTGAGGTCGACCTGACCTGAAGGGTTGCCATATACACAGGTTTCCTTCTGCAACGGTCAGTGTCATGATTGTCCATCTGACAATTCTTACACCACCTTTTTCCTTGGTTGAAAGATTTTCTTTCATCATATTTCCTTTCATCGAATTGTGGGAATTTATTTTTATTTTCATACCGTGGCCTATCAAATTGGTGCTTACCTTTATTTTGATCCCTAGGATCAAATTTATTAAAGTTCTGTGGTGCCCTAAAGTTATCCACTTGTTTCTTTTTATTACCTGTTACCTCTGCTTGAGCTGCTTGATACCTTTCAGCAACATTTAGCAACTCACCCAGCCTCTCTGCACCTTGTTCCATGAGAAACTTTCTCAGGTCTGGAGCCATGGACTCTCTTAATTGCTCTATAAGGACCATTTCCTTAAGATCTTGGGTTTTCCCCAGAGAAGTCCATTTCTCCAAGTATGTCTCTATTCGTGCAGAGAACTGGTGATAGGTTTCACCTGACAGTAGTTTAGCATTCCTAAATTTTTTCCTATAAAATTCTGCATTCTTTTCATACCTTAACAAAAGAGCCTGCTTTAGCATGTCATAATTTTCCTGATCACCTCTGCTCATTTTTGCAAAAACTTCTTAAGCTGCCCCACGAAGTCCCTGAGATAACTTTAAGCTCCACCTTTCTCTCTCTAACCCATACGTGGTAGCTAATAGTTCATACCTATTTATATAGCTCTCAATATCATCGTCTTTCTCAACAAAATGATCTAAATGAAAATTCATAGCTGAGGTTGAGGCTCCCTGAGTAACCGTAGCATCAGAGGCAAAGGGACTGGCACCATTTTCAGGAGCATGGCCTTGAAACTCAAACTCCCTTAGTCGTAATTCATGTTCCCTTTGTAATCTTTTCTCCTCCTTTTCTGCTTCCCTCTTTGCAGCTAATCTCTTCTCTTCTCTTTCTGCAGCTAATCTTTTGTCTTCTCTTTCTGCTTCCAATTTCTTAGTCTCAGCCTCAATCTGCAACCTCTTAGTCTCAGCCTCAGCTTCAAATTGTAACTTCTTAATTTCCCTTTCAGCCTCTAACTTTCTTTCGGCTTCAAACCTTCTTTCTTCGCGTTCAACAAATTTGTCACATTCCGTAGTGACATAGGCAACCATAACTTGCCCATCCAATCCTAACTCTTTTGCAGTCTGAACAGCAGCAGATCGAAACTTGGCCAGGTCCGCCATTGTCTATCAGGTAAGTTTATACAATGTCTAACCAACAATTTAATCTCTAAATATATCTAATGGACAACACAGGCACCGTGAGCTCAACCTTATTTAATTCCACCCAAGGATACCTTTTAATTCTTATATTCCCTGAAGTGAATTACCCCCAATATTTTTAATAGGGAAAGATTCAAAATCCCAAGAGCGAGACCCCAATATATGTGGTGAAGTGGGATGTTATAAATATTTATAGGGGACTTAGTGTACTGACTGAGATCAGCTGTGAAGGTATCTATATCTATTAAGAGTAGTGTATTATAGATAACCTTACTTGCTACCACATATCTGTTGCGTGATAAATTCTCGCAACATCATTTTATTACAATATCTATTTTATAACGCAAGGGCAACAACTGCTTGAAATTTATAGTTACTTTTCTCGGTAAGCATTTGTCTTCTCGCGTTGGTATTGAATGCAGTTGAGTTTTTGAGCTGTGGTCATTTTTCGCGCCGGACTGCGCATGACTGGTTTTTTTTGGTCGATCGGTTTCCGCCCACCACTAGTGGAGTGAGCGATTTGGAATGGCGAAAGAGATGCCTCGTTGAAGAGGGGATCTCCGCTATTTTTTGTTCTGTCAGGGATGTGTAGTCCTCTTAATGGATATTTCGTTTATTCGAGATAATACCTCTAGTGTTTCCCACATGCCGGGAGGCGTGATATTTCTGTGTATTTCATGAAAGCAAGGTAAATTAACATTTTCATTAACTCTATCGATTTTTGGTCGTGAACGATTTCTGGCTCATAGCCTGTCTTCGAAAGTCGTCGTCACGAGATGTTTTCCTAGCTCACATGTCGCTGTATTGTGCTGCATCGGTTGATGCAGGTCCCAAGGACTATTACTTGCTACTTGATTACCTGAACTAGGTTTGAAAAACCTTTGTTATCTAGAGGATATTTTTGAGGACATTATTTATGCTTCGGCAGACGTGTCTGTCTTGCTGAAGTCAGATTAAGGAGAGTGAACTGATCTCATACATCTGGTTATCTCCTGGCTGTTATAGAAAAGGATGGAGTTTTTCACCTGACTACATTTACAGCACTATGAAATATAACATGCATCTGACTCATCATTGTAATGCTGTCTACCGTCTATTGCTGTATTGAATGTTGCTGTGATAATGACTGTTTGATGTGTCTACATATTCGCGTAACCATTTTGTCACTGTGGCGTCCACAATAAATAATGAAGAAAAACGTCAACGGCTGTTTCAAGAATCATTGACTTTATACGTCGTGAGTTTACTGACGTCCTATGTGGATTGCCCTGTTATTTTTGTATGAACATTGTTTGACTGAACACATCTGCACACTACACAAAACCAGACATGCGGATACCATCCATCATCATATGGCATCACGCATGTCTGGTTTTGTGTAGTGTGCAGATGTGTTCAGTCAAACAATGTTCATACAAAAATAACAGGGCAATCCACATAGGACGTCAGTAAACTCACGACGTATAAAGTCAATGATTCTTGAAACAGCCGTTGACGTTTTTCTTCATTATTTATTGTGGACGCCACAGTGACAAAATGGTTACGCGAATATGTAGACACATCAAACAGTCATTATCACAGCAACATTCAATACAGCAATAGACGGTAGACAGCATTACAATGATGAGTCAGATGCATGTTATATTTCATAGTGCTGTAAATGTAGTCAGGTGAAAAACTCCATCCTTTTCTATAACAGCCAGGAGATAACCAGATGTATGAGATCAGTTCACTCTCCTTAATCTGACTTCAGCAAGACAGACACGTCTGCCGAAGTATAAATAATGTCCTCAAAAATATCCTCTAGATAACAAAGGTTTTTCAAACCTAGTTCAGGTAATCAAGTAGCAAGTAATAGTCCTTGGGACCTGCATCAACCGATGCAGCACAATACAGCGACATGTGAGCTAGGAAAACATCTCGTGACGACGACTTTCGAAGACAGGCTATGAGCCAGAAATCGTTCACGACCAAAAATCGATAGAGTTAATGAAAATGTTAATTTACCTTGCTTTCATGAAATACACAGAAATATCACGCCTCCCGGCATGTGGGAAACACTAGAGGTATTATCTCGAATAAACGAAATATCCATTAAGAGGACTACACATCCCTGACAGAACAAAAAATAGCGGAGATCCCCTCTTCAACGAGGCATCTCTTTCGCCATTCCAAATCGCTCACTCCACTAGTGGTGGGCGGAAACCGATCGACCAAAAAAAACCAGTCATGCGCAGTCCGGCGCGAAAAATGACCACAGCTCAAAAACTCAACTGCATTCAATACCAACGCGAGAAGACAAATGCTTACCGAGAAAAGTAACTATAAATTTCAAGCAGTTGTTGCCCTTGCGTTATAAAATAGATATTGTAATAAAATGATGTTGCGAGAATTTATCACGCAACAATATCTATATATCTCAGTCAGAATTATTCTGGAATAGTGTGATGACTACGTTATGTGTCTAGGGTATGTGTATGATGAAGTGTAAGTCACAACAACAGACAGATAAACAATTTAATTTAATCCACTACTCTTGACAACACTGTGACACTCACATACATATAACACTCTATGAGAATATCTTAAGGAGTCACTGATAACTTTTCAAATAACAATATGTATTCATTGTTATCATAAAGGTATATGTGTCCTGATTCAAATACAAAGGAACCAGGAATCACAATCAATTTTAATTACAAGTATATGTACAGACTTTATCAATATGAATATTGTAGTGACATATATTATTAAAAATATCCTATGTGTGTCAGTTGTGTAGTGGTAATATGAGGTAATACTGGTTTTGTTTTGTTCAAGCTCTGTTGGTATTTGTCATCATGACTTCAATAGTTTGTCTTTTGGGACTAGTATTGGAGATGTTCTCAGTTCCTGATATTAAGACAATTAAATTCCCCTCTGAATGTTATTTTACAAAGTCCTTTCAAGATGAGGGGGCATAATGTTGAGCTCAGCTGGCCAAATCAGCTTATCTTGCTTGATGGCGGCAGGAAAGGACTCCTCTGCTCGAATTCTCCCCTGGGCTCTGGAGACACCTCACTGATAGCTAAAAAGACCAAGGAGTATGCTGTCCTACTCTGGATTCAGCAAAGCTCTGACCAGGTGCTGCTCAATACCATCAAGACCACGGTCCCTGAAAACAAGAAGGATGTACCTTCTACTTCATAACTAATTGATACTCTAGTTCTACACTGAGCACAATACAACACAAACATTGAGTTCAGAGCGTTAGGCCAACTGTCAGCTTCATCTGAAATACTTTATACCAGCATTACCCTCCTTAATGGTCACTACGCCTCTGCACTTCCAGCATTATTTCTGTCTAATCAATCATCCAGGTGTCAGTGTACTATTTGGCCATTCCATGCCGTTTTACTTCCCTCCGACACCCTCTGTTCAGGCTGGAGCATTATAGGCTTTATCTCCTGTTTGCCACTGAACTACACATATATATACAGGCATAAATTAACAATTTACATTCAATTTTCATTAAAAGATACTGAATGGTTCAAGCTTACCACAATTCATAGAATAAACACAGATACGTTGATTAGCAATGAATTCTGGCACAATTACTGGCACAAATTCCCATCTGCTTATGTTCCAGGCTTTTATTTAACACAAATATGAGCTGGCTTCAACGCACTGTTGCTTTATCAAGATTATTTGCACTAGTGGTCTCGAACTAACGCTCCTAAGTGAGTATATCAGCGAGTCTAGCCAATGAGGCCACGTTTCGACAAGTGTTTGAAAAAATGTTACCTTTCCACGTCTCCCCTAACAACGAAAGATAGTATTTATAGCCCGACCAATCGTGGTTAGTCTTTCATTTGTTGCGCTCCAATCAATTTGGAGTTTACATGGTAGGCTAATTCTGTAACGTAAGATTTTTTTCAAACACGTTATAAAAAAATTTTATGAGCAGAAATGATTCCATGCTGTCAGGCATCCCCACTATTTTATTTTGGGTATAATTTATTAATTCCTGGACTATTTGCGTAACGTTTTACATATTCTTTGTCAGCAAGCCCTAAGGAACCCAAATATACAAATTTAAAAGAGCTACGTGGCTGCGTTCAAAATATGTATTTTCTACCTCCTGTTTCGAAGATGTGCTGTCTGGGTACTGTTATGTTTTCAACCGTAAACCCATCTAATGTTATCTTTTCTAATAAGAGTTTTTCAGGATTTATAAACCTAACTCTGGGATGGGTAATGTATTTTATCACTGTCCGTCTGAAAAAAAGTTAGTGCATGTAGTCTTACACGCGTGATGGTAGTAATTGTGTATCGCGCGACGCGGGTTGGGGGTGGCATTAATAGCGAGACGCGTGTTTAGTGTTCGGCTTTCTGCCTCTCCCTTCTCGCTATCCTTTAGTCCATCTGTCTTTTGATCTTGGTAACATAGTGTAGAAAAAGACATGAATGGAATTTAAAATTTAGGTCAACTTGCATATTTCAAGGTTTTTCTTAGAAAGGCAGCACATTTTATTGTGTGTTTGGGAAACGCGTGTATGTTGCAGAAGGCCTTTAATATCAACGTGAAACGTTACAATTTGCCGACGAAGTAGAAAACAAGGGGAATTTCGAGTACCTTCTTTGTGACAGCACTGTTATTTACCATTGCTCTTTTCTTTATTAATTTTATTTGTTAGGCTTCATATTTACCTAATAATTTATATATGTGGATTAGAATATTCCACGACACAGATGCGGCCTTGTTCTCTACAAGCTGCGACGTCATCTGATTTGTTTGGCAACAAGCGCGCCCGAAGATTCTCATACACAAAATTGTGCGTTTACGTGCGCGATAAATAAAAAAAACAAAGCCTATTACCAACACCTTAGTTGGTGCGTAATCTCTTAACAAAAGTAGGACCTGATGACTACTTGTGAATGTTAAGTCTCATAAAAGACGCAACAGAGACCTACTGATGTGAGCTGACATGTGTAGAAAAAGCTATGATTGTGAACTAAAATTTGTTAAACAAGCCACATAAGCTACTGAATGATCCAGAAGATGTCAAAGACCTACTGAACACATCACGTGATCTAAACGGTGCATACTAACCTACAGAACCTACAACCTTCGCCGTCAATATTACAATGTTGAATTTATAAACGTACATCGAAGTAAGCAAAAGTGGAAAAGTGTTAACAAATAATGCATTTTTATTACTTTTTTGATTTTATCAATTCATTATATAAAGTTATTTAAGGCATAGACGATTCATCTTTTTTTATTAGTTCATTATTTAAATTGTTAAATTTTTTTTTCTTTATGATGTTTAGAGTAAACAAACTTGTAATAATATGTAGTTTATGATGTTTAGAGTAAACAAACTTGTAATAATATGTAGTTTATGCACATGCAAAAGTTGTCAACATTTATATGCTTTGTCAATATTCCCACACCTAAGGGTCTTCTATATTTAGACATGCGCCCAAATATAACCGACTAGGTTGAACAGGCCGCCTTGCCAATTTAAGGCAAAAGTTTTACATTACAAAATAAAATGAAAATAATGTCTAAATACTATGTTGCTGTCGCAGATGTGCACACTAACATTTTTCATCGGCGCTCCAAAGAGCACTTCGAAAATCCTTTAAACACATTTTTCTTCTTGCTCGTTCCTCCTGTACCCTGGTGCCCGAGTGGCTAATAGGTATGGCGTTCGTCTCTAAGTCTAAAGGTACCGGGTTCAGTTCTCGGTGCAGGGAATGGTTTTGATTGAATATTTTCATAACCACTGGGAATTAATAATGTCATACTCCCCCTGATCCCATGCGTAGTGAGATCACATACCTAGCCTTCCCGGATAAAGGCGAAAAAAATAGGAGGTCCCGTCTGCAAGTTGCGCCCGTTAAAAATTCTTCGGCAGTTAAAAATCGCAGAGTAGTCCATACGTCCACTGCCCAAGCAGAATTTACATTGGGATCCTCGTGGTGCTTTAGAGTTTGTGCGCTGTGCTGAGATCCTCCTTGTGTGATATAAGGGAGGGAATCGGAGCATTGATGGAGTTGACCGTCTGCATTGAAAATGGTCCTTAAAACAAAACAAACAAACCTCTTCTACTTTGGAGTGTAGAATTTGTCACAAGACGGATTGGGATGACCTCTTCTCAATCTTTCCTCCATGTCGTAAATTTTTTTTGACAGAAAAGAGTCGTAGAAATAGTGGTCCGGTTTAGAGTGGAAAATGATGATGGAAAGCTCAGTGTTAGAAAATGTAGATATTAAATAGTTGCTTCACAGCGTGCTGGAGGAGAGTAAAGACAGACTTATTTACGACAAATCGCTTCTCTCAATCTTCTCTTCCGCTCTCCTGGTCAAACAATTATTTGCCAGTTTTCCAGACACGCTTCTGCGCGCACACCGATTTGGTGTTTTTCACACACACAGACGATGTAGATACAAACTATATTAAACGAATAGGGGAAATGTTGGGCTGTGGGTATATCCAACACACAGAACTAAATGAGTTTATGTGATTTTATTCACTTTAAACATCAATCACTAACAAATATCAGGTATTACATAAATTATCATAAGTACACAAATGCAAATAACAAATTTGGGAGGGGTGAAGAAGATTGGTATCGACTAAGCCCTTCCCGCTTATTAGACAAAGACAAACCCAGTCCAGAGATAGATAATATCAGGAACACGGGTACGTTAACCTAACAGTGAAGTTAATTACTCTGAAAGAGGTGTTACAAAGTTAGGTATAGGTGATAGAAAAAAACTGTTCTTCCCAATTGTTCTTCCCTTTACTAAGCAAATGGAAAGGAGGGGGTTTTTAAACAGAGTTAACCAATTAGCAACTCCCCCTTAAAGGAACAATGCAGGGAATACAGAAAAATTATATTACTAGGCAAGAAAGTTAACAACAGGTTTACAAAAGAAAACGATTAAATTTCCTGTCATTCATACACACGCGTGAGGATCCACACTCATATACTCACACACTTACCGAATGCAGCCTCAGACGATCCATAAAAAGTATATAAAAACAGCAAGTACTCTTCCGACATATGAACTGTCTAGTCCTTCGATGTCCCGCCCCAGATGTTTGCGAGGGTTTGTTGGTAACAAATATTCTCACTTATCGCAAGACTTGAAGACTAAGAGTTCTCGTGTTTTTATTATATATATAAAAGGAGTCTATGGGATGGCACTAACACAGTTCGGCACAGGGGTGAAAATGAAGTGGTCTCTTTTAATCCTCCGCTATGGTAAAATTCCTTCAATGTGTGATGATAGTTTTATTAAATCCAATTGAGGAAAAAACTAGGCTCGGTCGCAGTCAGGAAAATATGTACTCTCTCACAGTAAACAGTAAATATGATATCGCTACTGGCGATGAGTACCTTCCAGTTTATCTTACAGGTTTGTAAGGGTAATTTGATGATTATTCTTTAAAATGTTCTTGGGTGGGCTTTATTTCATTTAATTCTGACAGCTAGGTCGCAAGGACCGCCACAAGATTATATTTTAAAAGAAATGTTTCTTCAATATGACTGGAAGTTTATAGGATGATTTCTTTATTTCTTTCTTTATTTAGCTGGGACCGCAGGTACGATCACTCTGTATAAAAGAAAAAAAGACATGTAACATACCGAAAAATCAAGCGCGATAAATTTCCCGTTAAGCCTATAATACACTCGAGTATTTAATTATGTATTTAATAAACACTGCGCGAATTCTAGTGGTTAAAACACATCTATAAAACTAGGACTTAACTGAATTTATTAATTATAAATTCCTTCGCGACTTAAAAGTTAATTTAAGCATCTATTATCTTTTGAAATAATATAATAGATAGATCATTATATTTACAACTGGAACTATTGAGATGGTTTAATTTAATAGATTTAAATTAACACAAAATCCATTGAAATAGAATGACTGAACTAGACCACTGATCACTTTACACAATATATATTACCGCTTTGCACAGAATAGAAAACACTGCAAATTTATATATAAAATCCAGGGGAAAATCTATAACAAGATTTCAATAAAGCTAGTGCTTCTGTAAAGGTCTGGCCAGCGAGTGATAACGTGTCTAGTCTTCATGGTCTATTTAGCTAAAATGGAATGTAAGTTGAGTGGGACATGATAAACTTGACAGCTTATTTGATCTCACGAACTTTTGGGGATCTGACCGCCAAATCAAGAGAAGAAACCGCACCCTGGTCTTCGTATCTCCGTTCGCTGCTGCCCGTTTCGGTTTCCCCGTTCGCTCGGTTCTACGATTGACACCGAGACGCGAAATTAGCGGCAAGCAACTGCGTCTCGTATCAGGGACCACTACTGTCTTTGATAACGCCGATAGTCTCCCCTAAAATCCCTCAGTTCGTCTCTTTGATCTTGGTCGCTGTGCCTGTTTGATTCTGGCGACGCCCCCCCCTGGCCAAGTTAATTAAAATAACTGCCTATGATTGTTCAAGAGATGTTAGTGGGCGTGATTTAATCTCTCCTTAAATCAATGCGATGACCAGAATCAACGATAGGTAAACTTTCCGCATATCAATCAGCAAACGTGTTTGCCCTCTGTGGAACAGTTTCATAGCTAATGAATCCACGTGAAAGAATAAACGTTTTTACAAGAAGTTACAACAAAGTTCAGGGTCAGCCGAGTTCGTCCATCACAATCGTCCCCTCTTTTGAGACGTGAAAACGTGTTTTCATGTTTGATTTATGACGATGAAGCTGCCCTGATCGGTAACTTTTGGATGATTGGTATCTTCACCTTCCTCCTCTTCCTCTGTAGTCCAGTTTCTACTCAGGAAATCAGCCCCGACATTCTGTCTTCCCGGAATATATTCCACTTTGAAAGAATAAACGCTTAAAAGAAGCGCCCAACGCATGATCCTTGCGTTAAATTCTTTATTGGCACCAAGAAATGCTAACGGAGCGTGGTCTGTTTGCACCGTGAAAGATGTACCATAAAGAAACTCATGATGGCGTCTGATACCGTCAATCAGAGCAAGACATTCCCTTTCAACTACGCTGTAGTTCCGTTCCGCTTTATTTAATTTCCGACTGCCATAGGCAACTGGAAATAGCATGTTCAGGTCACTGTCATCGGCTTGAAGCAGTGTTGACCCGATGCCCTGACCTGACGCGTCGACTCTCAGTACAAAAGGTTTCTTGAGGTCAGGCAACCTCAAAATGGGGTATGCAGACAACTGTCCTTTCAAAGTGCTATACGCGTGTTCGCACTTTTGATCCCATATGACCTTATCAGGACAACCTTTCTTTGTGAGGTCAGTCAGAGGTGCCGTCAGTCCGTTGAAGTTCTGGATGTACTTCTGATAGTATGCACATAGCGATATGAAGGAACGTACGTCTTTCTTCGTTCGGGGTCTTTTTGCTGCCATTATTTTCTCCACGTTCTTCTTAATAGGCCAACTGCATCCGTGAGAAATAGTGTGCCCCAGGAAGTCTAACTGTTCAAACCCGATGAGACATTTGCTAGGTCTGGCTGTGAGACCCGTTTCCTGTAGTCTCCTGAGGAGCATAGCAACCGTAGCAATATGTTCTTCATAGGTTTCCGATGCAATTAAGATGTCATCCATGAAATTATGGATATGGGGACTTTGCAAAGGTTGTAGAAGCTTCCTCATCATCCTGGTGAACACTCCTGGTGCATTATGCAAACCGAACGGCATCACGTTAAATGTGTAATGTCCTTCACTAGTGCTGAAAGCTAACAAAGGTTTAATTTCCTCCTTGACTGGTATTTGATAATAACCTTTGCTGAGGTCAATCTTGGAGAAGATCTTTGCTTTGCTGAGCTTGGTGAACAACTCAGAAACAGTTTGGAGAGGTTCGGGCTGGAATTCCGTTACCGCGTTTAGCAACCTGTAATCAATGCACAGCCGAACTTCCTTATTGGGCTTCTGCAACAGCACTACACTCGAGCTGTAAGGAGATGTAGACTCACTGATAATTCCTGCCTGACGCAGCTTGTCTATTTCTCCGCGAAGTGCATCAGCTTTAGCGTACGGGATGGGGTAAACTCTGGTTTGAACAGGGGTCTCGTTTGTTAATTTCATATCAAATTCAATGAGATTTGTTCGACCAGGTACATCCGTTAAGACTGCACTGTACTGTTTTAGTAGAGCCCTGGTTTCTGTTTGTTGTTCTGGTGAGAGATTGTCGCCGAACTTGACATCTTTAAAGGATTCTGTGGGTTGCAATGGATACTCCATGCAACCATCATCATCTTCCTCGTCTTCCGTTGCTATGGCGACAGCCAGGAGATGCTCGGAGGATGGCACCGGTCTTTCCAAATATTTCTTTAGCAGATTTATGTGGAAGACCTTCTCCTTTCCTTTGATGGAGATCTTGTAGTTGGTACGTGAGATCTTTTTAAGGACGGTAAACGGTCCTTGCCATCCGATGCGAAGTTTATTGCTTCCGGTTGGAAGTAGCAATAGGACTTTCTCCCCTGGTTGTAGTTCTCTCTCTTTTGCAGCTTTGTTGTATCTTTTAGTAATTTTAGCGCGGGCTTTCTTAAGGTTGGTAGTAGCTAGATCCCATCCTAGCTTTAGCCTTTCCTTAAGCTCAGATACATACTTGCTTGCAGAGACGACTGTCTCGTCAGCCTTCTGGTCTGTCAGGGACCGAAGTAAGGCTTCTAGTGGCCCCTTAATAGGTCTGCCAAATAAAAGTGTAGCTGGCGCAAAACCCGTAGACGCTTGGGGTACCTCTCGGTAGGCGAATAAGGCAGCCGATATATATTGGTCCCAGTCTTCCGGTTTCTCCTGACCCAGCTTACGTAACATCATGGTGAGGGTACCGTTAAAACGTTCCACGAGCCCATTTCCGGCCGGATGGTAGGGACTTGTGTGGATATGTTTGGCCCTCAAGATCTTAAAGATCTCCTCCATTAACAGGCTACGGAATTGGGATCCATTGTCCGTCAAAACTTGTTGAGGGAATCCCAACCGTGTAAAAATTTGCACAAGGGCTTCTGCGACATGCTTGGAATTAGTGCATGGTAGCGGTACGGCTTCGGCCCACATAGTGCAAGTGTCAACTAAGGTCAGGATGAACCTGTTCCTTCTTTTGGTCTTTTCCAGAGGACCAATAATGTCGACAGCAACCCGTTCAAATGGAGTCCCTACTATTGGCATTTGCCCCATAGGTACTGGGGGTGTCAAGTGCTTGGGTGCTACCCGTTGGCACTGGGCGCAGGATTTCACATACCTGACAATGTCAGAGTTCATTCCTGGCCACCAATAGTGGTTTTTTATTCGCTGAATAGTGGCGTTTTGTCCCATATGTCCGCTAAAGGGAAGAGAGTGCCCCATTTCTAAGATCTGGTTTCTGTACTGCGTCGGTACTAGGAGCTGGTTATTCCCCGTGTCCGGGTTGCCCGTTCTACGATACAATACACCATCCTTAGAAAAGATGTCTCCGTTGTGTCTGGGGTCCTTAGCCATGGGCAGTTTTTTAAAGCAGGGCGCCAGAGTAGGGTCCTTTTGTTGCGCCTCCTTCAGTTCATTCGGCAACAAGTTTGGCGCAGGCTCCCTCTCCTTCTTGGCTTGCCCTCTTGTGGTTACCGCTGCCACAATCGGCTCCTTAGGTCTCCCAATGAACACATATCTACATCCCAGGATAACTGGGTAGATCGGATCATCCATTATGGCCGCTTTAATAACTCCTCTGACAAAGTCAGAGTGTATTTCTACCAGTGCGATAGGAAGCGTCCTGGGTGCATCACTCCTGAAAACTCCACTAAGTTTGACGGTTTCCTCTGTCTCCTGACCTGGTTTGACTAGGTGTCTAGCAACAATACAACTAAAACTTAATCCAGTGTCAAAGAGACAAGTAGTTGAGGTACCATTCAAAATTACAGTTCCTCGAGTTGAGGGTCGGTCCCCCTCAGGTTGAGAATCACTGACATTGACTCTACCTTTCGAGGCTGTATGCAAACATCCAATGCGGTTTGCACCGGTTTGTTTGCCCTGATCAGACGTTCCTGGTGTAGGGGTCTTCCCTTTTCCTTGACCTTGGTGGCCGCGCTGCCACGTAGGCTTGGTGGGTTGATCAGAATTGTTGTTTGGGGGGTATCGGGTTTTGTAGAATTTCGATTTTTCCTGGGGAGGTTTCTGGGTATTGTTATCTCGTTGGTTATAATGTTGAGAGGAAGTGGAAGAATAGGATGCCTGCTCTAGATTCTGTTTTCGAGATGGCTCATCGGTGGGTTTACGTTTAGTGCTGGGAAGTTCGGCCATTGCATTGCTATAGCGTTCGGCTTTATTGAGTATGTCTTCAAGCCTGACTGCCCCCTGTTCAGCCAAAAATCTACGAGTTTCATTCGACAAAGTGGATTTTATCTGCTCCACAAGAACAAGTTCGAGGAGTCCCTCATATGAAAGAGGTAGGTCAGATAATTCAATGCACTTTGTCAGATAACCCGTGAGACGTGAAGAGAACTGGGGAAATGTTTCCGTGCTCTCTTTTCGGCTGTTTCTGAACAACTGCAGAAACTTTCGGGCAGTCATCTCAAACTGCTGTAGTAAGGCCTTCTTCAACAGGTCATAATCATGTTGATTCGGTCCCAGCTTTGTGTACACGTCATAAGCATTGCCTTTCAGTGACGTTGAAAGTTTGAGCGCCCAGCGGGTACTCTCTAACCCATAAAGATTCGCGAGTCTCTCGAATTTTTCTAGGTAGCTGTCAATTTTTTCGTTAGGGCTAGGAAAAGATTCTAAAGAAAACGACATAGCAGTTAATTGGGCAGACTGAGTGCTGGAGAGATCCATTGTTTGAGACTGGGGCGAAGACGGCTCTCCATTATTTGAAGTAGAGGCACTCCGACTCTCTAAAGCCTTGAGCGCTAATTCATGCTGTCTTTCCTTGTCTCTCTCTCTTTCCCTGCGGGCGTCCATCTCTGCCTCAATTTTCTTCTGCTCCAATTGACGATCGTCCGCTTCTTTCTTCCTAGCTTCTGCCCTCTCTTCCTCCGCGTCATACCTTTGAAGTTCCTGGTTGATAAACAGATTCGCAGCTTCTGTGTCTAGTTCTGAGTCCTTGGCTTCTTGCCTCAAAATGGATCTTATCCTAATTCTCTCTGCCATTGTCAAAGAACTGGATGCTTCTAAGACTAGAGAATAGTAAGATGGAACAAGAAGGGGAAAACTCAAAGCCGCTACGAAAAAAACCAAAGTAAAAAAAATTTACTAGAGTTACCTCCTACCTGTACTGTGCAAACTTATCGCTGCTATTATCTGGCAATTAAGGCTCTAAACGCAAGCGACTATGCCACTAAATGGTAAGTTACACTGGAAAAAAAAATCTACTTTTACTAACAGTAGAGAACAATTTAAATTAAAACAATTTAAAAGGAAACCTAAATTTTAAATCTCTGACAATAAACTCCGTCCCTAAAGTCAATTATTGAGATGAGACGTTGTTAACTTAATTTTTAAAAATCAGAACAATCCGTCTTTAGCTAAGCTCAACTCTTTTTAACTTCAAAAACCTTAGTGACTGTAAAACAATCACGCAATCCCAGCAACTCTTATAAAGAAAGAAATTGAATTATCTCCGCCAGAGGATAATTAAAATAGCAAATATTTTTGTTTATCTGTACTTTCTACTGCTGTGGAGAGAAAACAACCTGTAAATATGCTGTGTGGACAACCCAAATACTTAAAGAACGTTTGTCTAGGGGTGTAATTATTTATTTATTTCCCTAATTCACAAGACAAATCATTCACACTCTACCTAGTTAGACCCAGACTAAATCAGACTCAAAATATCTTTAACCCGGCTATACGATTGCCTCAAATGTAGCTCAAGATCCCAGAACCAGCCCACAAATATGTGTGCATCAAATGTATCTCAAAATAATCCCGGACGAGCCAGCCAAATATTGTCGTAAATTTATTTTGAGAGAAAAGAGTCGTAGAAATAGTGGTCCGGTTTAGAGTGGAAAATGATGATGGAAAGCTCAGTGATAGAAAATGTAGATATTAAATAGTTGCTTCACAGCGTGCTGGAGGAGAGTAAAGACAGACTTATTTACGACAAATCGCTTCTCTCAATCTTCTCTTCCGCTCTCCTGGTCAAACAATTATTTGCCAGTTTTCCAGACACGCATCTGCGCGCACACCGATTTGGTGTTTTTCACACACACAGACGATGTAGATACAAACTATATTAAACGAATAGGGGAAATGTTGGGCTGTGGGTATATCCAACACACAGAACTAAATGAGTTTATGTGATTTTATTCACTTTAAACATCAATCACTAACAAATATCAGGTATTACATAAATTATCATAAGTACACAAATGCAAATAACAAATTTGGGAGGGGTGAAGAAGATTGGTATCGACTAAGCCCTTCCCGCTTATTAGACAAAGACAAACCCAGTCCAGAGATAGATAATATCAGGAACATAGGTACGTTAACCTAACAGTGAAGTTAATTACTCTGAAAGAGGTGTTACAAAGTTAGGTATAGGTGATAGAAAAAACTGTTCTTCCCAATTGTTCTTCCCTTTACTAAGCAAATGGAACGGAGGGGGTTAACCAATTAGCAACTCCCCCTTAAAGGAACAATGCAGGGAATACAGAAAAATTATATTACTAGGCAAGAAAGTTAACAACAGGTTTACAAAAGAAAACGATTAAATTTCCTGTCATTCATACACACGCGTGAGGATCCACACTCATATACTCACACACTTACCGAATGCAGCCTCAGACGATCCATAAAAAGTATATAAAAACAGCAAGTACTCTTCCGACATATGAACTGTCTAGTCCTTCGATGTCCCGCCCCAGATGTTTGTGAGGGTTTGTTGGTAACAAATATTCTCACTTATCGCAAGACTTGAAGACTATGAGTTCTCGTGTTTTTATTATATATATAAAAGGAGTCTATGGGATGGTACTAACACAGTTCGGCACAGGGGTGAAAATGAAGTGGTCTCTTTTAATCCTCCACTATGGTAAAATTCCTTCAATGTGTGATGATAGTTTTATTAAATCCAATTGAGGAAAAAACTAGGCTCGGTCACAGTCAGGAAAGTATGTACTCTCTCACAGTAAACAGTAAATATGATATCGCTACTGGCGATGAGTACCTTCCAGTTTATCTTACAGGTTTGCAAGGGTAATTTGATGATTATTCTTTAAAAGGTTCTTGGGTGGGCTTTATTTCATTTAATTCTGACAGCTAGGTCGCAAGGACCGCCACAAGATTATATTTTAAAAGAAATGTTTCTTCAATATGACTGGAAGTTTATAGGATGATTTCTTTATTTCTTTCTTTATTTAGCTGGAACCGCAGGTACGATCACTCTGTATAAAAGAAAAAAAGACATGTAACATACCGAAAAATCAAGCGCGATAAATTTCCTGTTAAGCCTATAATACACTCGAGTATTTAATTATGTATTTAATAAACACTGCGCGAATTCTAGTTGTTAAAACACATCTATAAAACTAGGACTTAACTGAATTTATTAATTATAAATCCCTTCGCGACATAAAAGTTAATTTAAGCATCTATTATCTTTTGAAATAATATAATAGATAGATCATTATATTTACAACTGGAACTATTGAGATGGTTTAATTTAATAGATTTAAATTAACACAAAATCCATTGAAATAGAATGACTGAACTAGACCACTGATCACTTTACGCAATATATATTACCGCTTTGCACAGAATAGAAAACACTGCAAATTTATATATAAAATCCAGGGGAAAATCTATAACAAGATTTCAATAAAGCTAGTGCTTCTGTAAAGGTCTGGCCAGCGAGTGATAACGTGTCTAGTCTTCATGGTCTATTTAGCTAAAATGGAATGTAAGTTGAGTGGGACATGATAAACTTGACAGCTTATTTGATCTCACGAACTTTTGGGGATCTGACCGCCAAATCAAGAAAAGAAACCGCACCCTGGTCTTCGTATCTCCATTCGCTGCTGCCCGTTTCGGTTTCCCCGTTCGCTCGGTTCTACGATTGACACCGAGACGCGAAATTAGCGGCAAGCAACTGCGTCTCGTATCAGGGACCACTACTATCTTTGATAACGCCGATAGTCTCCCCTAAAATCCCTCAGTTCGTCTCTTTGATCTTGGTCGCTGTGCCTGTTTGATTCTGGCGACGCTCCACCCCCCCCCCCCAAGCCAAGTTAATTAAAATAACTGCCTATGATTGTTCAAGAGATGTTAGTGGGCGTGATTTAATCTCTCCTTAAATCAATGCGATGACCAGAATCAACGATAGGTAAACTTTCCGCATATCAATCAGCAAACGTGTTTGCCCTCTGTGGAACAGTTTCATAGCTAATGAATCCACGTGAAAGAATAAACGTTTTTACAAGAAGTTACAATAAAGTTCAGGGTCAGCCGAGTTCGTCCATCACACTCCACTACGACAGTACTCATTTTCAATTGTTGTACGTACTGATTACCTGGAATTTCCGTGTCGACACATTTCTTTCCGCTATGTAGCAGACATTTTGTATTTTCAAACATTATTACACTCCTCACAGAGATATGTCGTCATATCTTTTTGGTTATCCGTTCCTCCCTGCTTTGCAAGGAACGGCTGAGATAATAATTACTCGATAACGATGTTGGTTAATCTCGGGTGTGGCCGACATCAGACTACAGATTAACACTAAAATCGCTCTGCGCATTTGCTTAATTTTAAAAAAGGCCATCATACGTTCTTCGCCAAGATCGTAATACGCTGTAAGGTTGATAGCCACTACGGGGAGACACCTTATGGGCAGACATCTTCTGTTACTTGGTCAACATTTAGGTCTTGGTACAGGCTATCGCCTGAGGTATTAACTTCCTAAATGACTTTATAATTTCCAGGTTCTTAATTCACCCTTGCTTACAGTTGTGTGATGATATCGTTTTAATTCTTCAACAATAGTTCCAAACAAAACACAAACCTTATATAGTTGATAACTGCCAAGTGATCATATAAAATTTATTCAATTTGAAGGAACACTAACAGTTTCATGTATATGATCAACGTACATCAATGAAATCATCTTCTTCAGTTCCTCTAATTTTGTCTGTATATCTTTCAATATTATTGACAGTTTGGCAATGCTACTCCGCAGTTTAAGCCTTTGTAGCTCGATTAATTTATTCCTCGTAGTACTCAATTAGATTCTTTATACTTTCTCCATCTACTAATACTTCAGGTGTGTCTATTAAGGATTTGGGCGCACCACTTGGAGGATCCTCTACTTCATCAATGGCTAATTCTATCAGTTTGCTTATCTCTTCTATTTCGTTGCTACATTGGTTCATATGTACAACTTTTCTAGCTGAAAGTAATAATTATCCAGTCAGCACCAATAACCAGCCAGAAAGACTGTCTACTTATGTATGAATGTCAAAAATACGATTTCACAGAAAATCTTGTTCTTGGCGATGATATTAAAATCCTTGTCAATATACTGTAAACCACAGTATAATAAATGTCTTGAGATTCTCGAAGACTTAGCCGGACTTTTGTGACAGTCTGTGTGAGCGCCTAGTTGCTACATCATCACATAAAATCACGTCCTTGTGCTATGGCTCTCTAGATGCAACTAACTAAGAAAATATATTCTTTTGCTAATCTTGTAAGTGGTGCGGGGCTTGCCGACTTAGAACAGTTTTCATTGGTTATACAAATTGTAAAGATTTATTTCATTCGCTACAACTATCGTTACCTACTTATAATAAAATTTAAATAAGCTCATGCAAATGAGCTGATGTTGTCCTCTATTTAGCGCCAAAACTTAAGGGAACACAGTTAGAAAATGTTGTGTGCTTCGATTTCTATAATGCATATAGTAAGTTATTCTGTCTTTATTTATTACGTTAACGTGGGTTACTATCGTTAGCGTAGGCCAACCGGTCACATAAATATGGAATCATGCTTCATAAAATATGCTTTTTTGTAAGTTGAGCTTGCTAGCTGTATATGCAAATGAAATTGTAAATATGGAATCTTGATTCTCAAAATGCGCTCTTGTGAGTTGAACTTGATATTTTGATCATGTAATCAACTTGTGAGCACTTGATAAAAGGTGAATAAAATTGCTGCGACCACCGTCTTAATCGAGGGTGAGAAATCATCTGTTAACTTATTAAGTGAAAGATGTCCAAAACGGCAAATTCTCTTTTCCAGATGTACACAATCGTCTTTCTGGTTATACGTTAAACACGTAAGGGGTAGACTCAGATCTCTGCTGGACTGAAGGCACACAAAAGTCTTCGTAAGTTTTCGCACTTAATATCAATGGTTGACTTTCTTTTATACTACTCCTCAAAAATGATGATTTCAATTCACTAGTAATTGTGTTTGACATTAGATGCACCTGATAAGTGTTAAATATATTGCCATTAGAGTGTGTGCACATGCAAATCTTTACGGATGGTCTATCAATGTAAATGAAGGGAAGTATGAACTATCAATTACCTCCTGTCATTTCAGATACATTATTTTGATTTAATTAATCATTTATGAGAAGGATTAATTGAAAATCTGTCTTCTGCACATTTAGCTTTGATGCTAAGTGCAAAAGTGATCTTAACTAAAGACTAAGAAAACGTTTTAATATTTATTATAAGATTCACTAACCTACTTTTCACTTTCGCAAACTCCTTTAAGAACACAATACACAACAGATATTAATTATTTTATCCACAATGAATTAATTGCCGGCTGTGCTCTGCGATTTTCACTACACCACGCTGTTGAAAACTTTGTACTCATCTCCAGGTAACATTACGCTACATTATTTTTCTAGAACGTCCCACATGGATCCATTGGGCCGGTGACGTATAACTCAGCCCATAAACCAATTGCCAAGAGCCCTTGTATTCGCCCAGGCCTTGGATCTCTTTTGCCCCCTGTCAGCGCGTTTCACTGGCTAAAGTGGGATGGGCTATTCGACACAAACTGTCAATGCTGTGCTGCATGACAAACGGTTATTTGTTGATTGGCCGGTAAATGCAAAAAAATCACCCACCTTCTGATTATTGCAAAGCTTTATGTCTGTTAATCGCTTTGCGTGTCAATTTTTTTCATTATTTTGCCTGCGGCTTCCTTTATCTTTGTTTCATATCTAAGATTCCTATCCTTCTACCGTCGGCTACCATCTGGAAATAAAGATTGTCCGTGTCACGTGCCTTTGATGTCCCTCTTCCAGAGTATTTTGTTTGCGTGCGTCCATTCTTCACAAATGTGGTGACATATCGTCTCTTTGAACAGCGGACTACCGACGAAAAGGCTAAACTCTATTGTCCAGCCGGCTCCTTCAACAATAATCAAAATACCAAGGTCTGACAGTATTTACACGATGAAAAAGATATCAAAGACGTTGTTTGGTCTGGTTTGGTTTGGAGGATTATCTTCATTGCACACGGACTACTCCAAAAGAAGTTGAACCACGCCCATGTTTGTTTCACCAGATTTCTCACAAAGCAATTTCGAGTCGGCAAGATCACGCCAGTTGTCAGAAAAAGTTAAAAGCGTATTAAAATCCAGTGGTGATTAAAAGATTAACTTTAGCAGCGATGAAAGACCGTAATGGTTGAAAATGCAATGGCGAAAGATGATGGAAACGAGACCGAAAGACTTGGCGCTCGTTTACCACATAGTGATATTTACCAATTTTCCGTAAATATATTAAAACCACTATGATTCTCCGTTGAGCAATCGTCAATTTTTCATTCTCTATCTCCCTCTCTCTCTCTCTCTCTCTCTCTCTCTCTCTCTCTCTCTCTCTCTCTCTCTCTCACTCTCTCTCCCTGTCTTTCGCTCCATGTCTCACTGTTACTCCCTCACATTCCAAATGAAGACATGTTGTAACCTTACCTAAATGACATGTGGAGCAGTGATAATGATCTAATGGACCGTAAATTGACTAATAAGCTAAAATTTCTTTTATGACAACTTGTCTCGTAATTGTTCACGCATCTTTTAAAATCTTCCCCTGTTCGACTTACTCCCTCGATGGTGCATTGTCCATGGAGAAGGAAGAAATACTGAGGGCAATTCATATACGTCTATTAGAAAATAACACTGAAATCAATGAATCATCAAGGCTAAGACTGCTGGAATTTGGCAGCAAACGTAAGACCATCAGGGATGGACGTATGAGAGTACGCATCCACCGTTTATACAACCAGTGCGCAACGGAACAATCAGCATTCATACCGACATTTGCTGAGGGAGATTGAGCACCTATAGTTTTGCCCGGAGTGCAATGACGTCGATTCTGATTAACAATAACATTAACATGAACAAAACTGTTCCGTAGAAGCGCTATTGTTCTATTTATAATTTCCACAGTGCCAAAACTCCAAAATATATCTGACATGTAATTGTTTCCGAACTGGACAAACAAACTGAAGGCTGTATTAAAATGGTTTTCACCTGAAAGTGTCAAAAGACTGTTTAAATTGCTTGCAACAATGACGTGAATATCAAAGACCGAGTTTCCATCCTAAAGGATAACAATACATAACTACAAACACAAAGACATTAAACAAAAACAAAAAAATATAAGATCAGAATTCAGTCATGTAGACTTTGTTCCGGCAAAGACGCATTAGGTGGCTTTTGTATCACCTGGAGATAAACATAATGAAGATGGAGTTTCTATAGGGTAGATTAAAAAAGGTTTTATCGATTGTTTTTTCACGCTGAGACCTAAATTATATTTAACTGAGATATACGATACATTTACCAGTCTTTTTAACTACTGCTGTCGTCTACACGTGTTGTTCGTGGGGATTTCCTGGTGAGAAAAGTATTAGTGTGTTCTCGGGCATGTCCACAGAAGTTTACCGATATGAGGCTATAGTGTTCATTGGCTGAGCGTTTATTTCTACAGGTGCAGAAGGTGACAAACAAGCTACGTGACCTGCTGGTGTGAACTAAAATGTGTCCGATAAGTTACAAGACCTACTGACGTGAACTAAAATGTGTCAAATAAGTTATGGGACCAAATGATGTGAACTAAAAGGTGTCAAATAAGTTACGGGACCAATTGATGTGAACTAAAATGTGTCAAATAAGTTACGGGACCAACTAATGTGAACTAAAATGTGTCAAACAAGTTACGGGACCTAATGATGCGAACTAAAAGGTGTAAATAATTTACGGAACCTACTGATGTGGACTGAATATGTCAAATAAGTCTGGGACCTATTGATGAGAACTAAAAGGTGTCAAACAAGCTACGGGACCTACCGACGTGAACGGAATGTGTCAAATAAGCTACGGGACCTACGGACGTGAACTAAAGGTGTCAAATAAGCTACGGACATACTGACGTGAACTGAAGGTGTCAAATAAATTAGAGAATCTACTGAAGTCTAAAGGTGTAAAATATTTTAAACAATATTAGGAATTTTGCCTTGTTATATTATGGTGCATTTCCAAATATAAAAGACCCTGTGATCTGAATATAGTAGGTGTCAAATAAGCTACGGGACCTACTTATGCGAGCTAAAAGACGTCAAATAAGCTACATGGCACACTGATAACAACTAAAATGTGTCAAATAAGCTAAGGTGCCTTTTGATGTGAACTAAAAGGTGCCAAATACGCTTCGTGACCTACTAATTAATTAAAATGTGTCATATAAGCCACGGAACTTACTGATATCAACTTAAAAGTGGCAGATAAGATACGAGACCTACTGATGTGAGCTCACATGTGTCGGAAAAGCTATGAATTTGACCTAAAAATTGTTAAACAAGCCACTAGGGCTACGGAATCATCCAGAAGATGTCAAAGACGTACTGAACACATCACGTGATCTAAAAGGTGCATAATAACCCACAGAACCTACTGTTACGGGCTTCGGGACCCCCGCATGTTCTGGGTGCTTCGATGACTTCTAGTATTTGAGGATGACCAAGTTATTATATGCGTATTCAGTTTATAGAGTCAAAGTCCCTCGGGTTCTTATCACTTTTGTAGGATTCCGTAATACTGTCCGTTGGTATCGATAATGTCTGCTTTAACCCTTGTGATACATTATGTGCTGAACAAGTTTCATATTAAATATTCGACCCTTGACTGACCTGTATTAGTCTCTTGTCTTATTGATTATATTGGCAGTGTGAGATGCAGCGTGTTAAGACATTAATCATCACTGGTCATGATCAGTTGAATATTAACAGCATTTAACTCAACTCCGAATACGACAGTTGATAAGACCGTGATCTTGACGACTCAAAATATTTAATTAGTAATTTCATACCATGAGCAGACACCAACTACATGGGAACAAAAGTCACATCACATTCATGTACGATCTGTAAGAGTTCTCATTATTTCATAAGCACATGTTCACAATCTATATCTAGAGTTCTGGTTAGAGGTCAGTTCCTTTTAACGGCCAATGTCCTTTGGCATAAATTCAGAGGCTAACTAGACTTAACTATCCTGCTAGTTCTGCAATACACTTATTATGCTAGGCTTACGTCTACTGCTAGTCGTTTAATATCCGTTACACTAGGCTTACGCTTGCCGCTAGCTGTACAATATCCATCTATACTAGTCTTACACTATTGCTAGTACCGTAATGTTCCTTTGGCATACCACGCCAGGCTAATCTGCCATAATTATGCAAACTGCGTTATTCATACGACGACTTACGTTAGGTTCAAGAAATACACTGCTCAATTGGCTTCCCAGCCACACATTTAATAAGTGGATATACCACACAATATAAGTGGCAATGGCCACACTTCTGAAACACACGCCGTTCGGGTCAAAACCCACAAGTCGAATGACGTTATAAAGACATACGCGTCATGCATAGTGATATGCATACTACGTCGTTAATATATATTCAATTGCGATGTTCCATGGTGCAGCAATCCGAGTTGGCCAAACTCAAATGCATGCACACATGCAACAATCATCGATATCGGTCGCGGAGATATATCTCTATTCGTTTGAGGTGTTCCATGATACAGCCATTCGGACCGAGCTCAAATCCAAATGTCTGTAAGCATGAAACAATCCTCAACATCATCCCCCTCACTTCCAAACGTGACACTTGTGGCACGGATGATAGTGATGGAGAAGACGCCTGTCTCCCGAACATATCAATATTAGTACTACCTACTTATAACTATCATAATCATTAAGTAGACACATTAAATTTTATAACATTAATAATAGCACTTGTCAACATGGTGACTAAAGAGTTAATTCAATTTCTTCTCAGAGAAGTTACGCGATAAAAGATCTGCCAAGTTATTGTCTGAGCCAGCAATAGGCAGAATCGTAAATGAAAATTCTTGAATCAACAAATACCATCGGTGTATTCTAGCGTTACGCATAGTTCTAGCTGTTATGTAAGTAAGAGGACTATGGTCTGTCATAATGTAAAAGTGCGTGCCGATGAGATATCTTGACAGCTTCTCCAGGCACCAGACCATCGACAGGAGCTCATGTTCACCTGTCGCATACTTCTGTTCAGCCGGAGTCAGTTTCATCGACACATAGAAACATGGATGGAGTGTTTCCTTGTAACATTGCAGCAAACAGCCACCCATGGAGTAACTCGAGGCATCTGATTGAAGTATGAATGGAATACGTATATTCGGTAATAACAAAATAGGTGCATTGCTAAATAATTTCTTAATTGTTACCAAAGCGCTTTCGCAATCTTTGTCCCAACGTACCTTATTAGGACTACCTTTGGTCAACAGTGCGGACAAAGGTGTAGATAGTTGTGCGAAATGCGGGATGAACTTATGGTAATAGTTTATCAAGCCCAAAAGGCTTCTAACTTGTTTCTTAGTTGAAGGGGTAGAAATCTCTAGAATTCTTTTGACTGTATTGTCGTCAGGATACAGTTTGTGGTTACCTATGCGGTGACCAAGAAAAGAAATTTCCTGACAACCTATTTGGACCTTTGAAGGTCGCACAGTCAAACCATGCATACGTAACGTATGTAGAAGGGAAGTTAAATCATCAATATGGTCTTCCCACCAGTCATGAAATAGGCAGATGTCATCGATGTACGTGATGACATCTTTACGATCGCCAAGAAGGCGGCGCATCATGCGCACAAACGTCGCTGGCGCATTCACTAACCCAAAACGCATATAATTCCATTGGTAGAGCCCAAATGGAGTTGTGAAGGCTGTGTAAGGTTTGGCATTTTCGACAAGAGGAATTTGCCAGTAGCCTTTAGAGAGATCTAGTTTGCTAAAGAAAGTAGCATTAGATAATTCTGACAAAAGATCATCTAAAAGAGGCATAGGCTCACCGTCTGTGATTGTAATTTTGTTCAATCGCCTAAAATCAATACAAATACGTAAAGAATCATCCTTCTTTTTAACTATCACCATTGGGAATGCATATGGTGATTCAGAAGGAGATATCACACCTAAACGTATCATCTCTTTTAACTCTTTCTCCGCCCTATCTTTGTGGTGTAAAGATATAGGATAGGGTCTAAGTTTGATAGGTTTATAATCAGTAAGAGTAATATCATGGGATATAAGCGATGTCTGAACTGGAAGGTCGGTGAGAACATCATTGAAAGAAATAAGAATATCCCGAACTTGATCTTGTTGTGACGAAGATAGTGAAGAAGAAATAGTCACGTCTTTCCAAGACTCCGATGATTGCAAAGAAGGTAATTGGAATTGTAAAGGGATAGACGAAGTGGTATCTTCTTCATGAACAACTGCAAAAGAAGCAGTATGATGTGAAGAATCATAATCCCTGCCTCTGTGATACCCACGATCATGAGGTGAATATCCTCTATAACCTCGTCGATATGAATTCGAAGGAGAGCGATGACGACGGAAGTTATAAAAACCTCTGTCGGATTGATAATAATCTGAACGACAACGTCCATCAAAGCTCTTCGATCGAGGTCTCTGATCATGTTGTGCCGCGCACACAGGCATAGGATCTCGAATAGTCGATCTGTAAAGATCTTTATTCTGATGTGCGGTCTGATACTGTCTTCCGAGTTTTTCATACTCATCGATAGAATTAGGATGTCTTTCTTGTAAAAATGCTTCTAATTCAGTGCTGCATGCGGATAAAACTTTATCTCGCAGCATGAGATCTATAACACCTTCATATGTTTTATTTATACCAGATAGATCAATCCATCTGCTAAGGAAATGTTTAATAGATGCAATGAATTCACCAAAATCTGCATCCTTGCTTGGCTTAGCCGCATGAAAACGATCTCTGAATCCAGATTCAGTTAACTGGAAACGTCTTATAATACCTCTTTTACGACATCGAAATCGCTTCTGCTCTTTTCATCAAGACTCATGAAACATTTAAGTGAGTCACCAGTCAAAAAATCAAGTAAAAGACTGCTCCATCTTTCCTTGGGTATGTTCAGAGCTGTGACCTTGATGATGAATCTAGATAAGAAAGAGTGCACACAATCGAGAGTCTGGTCAAAATGTGGCATTTTAAACTTAGGATAGAAAATATTTGTACCAGCCGCAGTCTTAGTCTGTTCAGACTGCACTTTAGCGAATTCTAAAGCTTTTTCTTTTTCTGCATGAAGTTTTAATGTTTCCATTTCCATGGCATTTTTATGTGCTTGATCAAGTTGCATAAGTTCCATTCTCCTTAATTCCATTTCTTTATCTCGTTGTGCCATTCTTTCCTTCTCAAATTCTCTGTCTTTTTCTTGTTGAGCTAATTCTTTATCACGTTGAGCTATTTCCTTATCTTTCTGCTCTCTGTCTTTCTCTTGTTGAGCTATAGTCAATCCTTCTAATTCCATTTTCATGGATATTTCTTTTTCCTTCAATTCCCTCTCTTGGGTTAATTCAAACCTCCTAAGCTCATCAGCTCGTTTAGTCATTTCGCGCTGTTCCATTCTTTCCAGGCGCGATAAATATTCATCATATTTCGTATCTGCAAAACTTTGTAGTTCCGCTCCTGATTTTCCATAACTTTTTCCAATATCAATGAATTCCTGTAGTGTAGACACGATAATAGGTTTCTGAGTACCTTCAATAGTCTATAATATACACCAAGACTATAGAACTCAATATAATATGTACATGAATATATTAATCAATACAAACAAGTTCGGAGAACATGTGACAAAGACAGTGAAAACAATCAAATGAGTTACAATGAAATGATTTTTCAATTATACGACAACACTTTACACTTATAAAGTAAATAAAGGAGACTTATAAACAGTAATCAGTAAAAGAAAGAAAAGAATTTACATCACAAAAATATAACAAGACAAGCCGTCTTAAACAAACGTGTAGACAAAGAAGTTTTAGATCACACACGACAACAATTGTCAACAGTACTGAAAGTAGGTTATGTAAATAAAGAGGACGTAATTCACTTGACGAAACTGCTAAGTACACAAAATATGGTTATATTGCGAACTGAGGAAACATTTATATCCTGACTCGAAAGAAAAAATATAATCAGTCAGATCCTCAGTCGGCGAATATAAGCATGCAAATCTAATAGAAGTTAACATTCACTGAAGTTTTCCTGGGAAAATTCCAGTCAATATTAAACACGACGAATATACGAATATACGAAAAAACATGAATGGGGGAACACAGATGATAGTAAAAAGTAAGCAAAGTGATGATGAACTGTAGACCAAAGCTAATGCAAGGACAATATGATAATGTTCAAGCGCCCAAGTAAAATCAAGAACTTATCTGTTTAGCTGTCCCTCAGAGAAATACATGAGTGCATGTAATTCTAATCCAAGTTCCGAAACGTGTCTTCAACAGCTGTAGTCCATTGATTGAAGACCTTGACCTTCTCAGCAGGGCAACCGTTTGAAAGTATTGCTTCGGTCTTCGAACGTAGTTTCTTCAATCGATCTGCGTCGCAGCCTCAGATGAATTTGATGAAGATATACATTCTCCACTGGTTCAGGTTCTTGAGTGGAAGATTACCGTTCTATCTGCGTGAATCAGTCTCTTGGTGGAAGAAAATTCGGATATTCTCAGGCAAAGTTGTCTGCTAACGTTGACGGCATCGATGTAGTGACGTCACTTTCTGGCATGCGCATTTCAGTTGCCAGTTAGGCTTGAATGAATGATTTTACCTTCAAAACGTTCATCATCAGTTTAACTTTCTTCGATACTTGAAGGGGGTAACCCAGTATTCACGAAATCCAGACACTTTCTGACACCAGTATGTTACGGGCCTCGGGACCCCCGCATGTTCTGGGTGCTTCGATGACTTCTAGTATTTGAGGATGACCAAGTTATTATATGCGTATTCAGTTTATAGAGTCAAAGTCCCTCGGGTTCTTATCACTTTTGTAGGATTCCGTAATACTGTCCGTTGGTATCGATAATGTCTGCTTTAACCCTTGTGATACATTATGTGCTGAACAAGTTTCATATTAAATATTCGACCCTTGACTGACCTGTATTAGTCTCTTGTCTTATTGATTATATTGGCAGTGTGAGATGCAGCGTGTTAAGACATTAATCATCACTGGTCATGATCAGTTGAATATTAACAGCATTTAACTCAACTCCGAATACGACAGTTGATAAGACCGTGATCTTGACGACTCAAAATATTTAATTAGTAATTTCATACCATGAGCAGACACCAACTACATGGGAACAAAAGTCACATCACATTCATGTACGATCTGTAAGAGTTCTCATTATTTCATAAGCACATGTTCACAATCTATATCTAGAGTTCTGGTTAGAGGTCAGTTCCTTTTAACGGCCAATGTCCTTTGGCATAAATTCAGAGGCTAACTAGACTTAACTATCCTGCTAGTTCTGCAATACACTTATTTAGCTAGGCTTACGTCTACTGCTAGTCGTTTAATATCCGTTACACTAGGCTTACGCTTGCCGCTAGCTCTACAATATCCATCTATACTAGTCTTACACTATTGCTAGTACCGTAATGTTCCTTTGGCATACCACGCCAGGCTAATCTGCCATAATTATGCAAACTGCGTTATTCATACGACGACTTACGTTAGGTTCAAGAAATACACTGCTCAATTGGCTTCCCAGCCACACATTTAATAAGTGGATATACCACACAATATAAGTGGCAATGGCCACACTTCTGAAACACACTGCCGTTCGGGTCAAAACCCACAAGTCGAATGACGTTATAAAGACATACGCGTCATGCATAGTGATATGCATACTACGTCGTTAATATATATTCAATTGCGATGTTCCATGGTGCAGCAATCCGAGTTGGCCAAACTCAAATGCATGCACACATGCAACAATCATCGATATCGGTCGCGGAGATATATCTCTATTCGTTTGAGGTGTTCCATGATACAGCCATTCGGACCGAGCTCAAATCCAAATGTCTGTAAGCATGAAACAATCCTCAACACCTACAACCTTCGCCGTCAATATTCCAATGTTGAATTTTTAAACGTGCATCGAAGCAAGCAAAAGTGCAGAAGTGTTAACAAATAGTGCATGTGTCAATCGTTCTAGATCTATTGTGACTTCGTCGTTTACATAATGAATTACTAATGTTATTATTTGTTCTTGTGTTTCACTTTAGAAGGTGCATACTTTGCTTCTCGCATAAAGCTAGTAAGTAAAGCGACAATATATACAAGATAGGACTGTCGGAAGAATGTAAACAAGGTACCTTGGAATAGCAGTAATAGCGTTGAATCAGATTCGCGTATTTTGTGCAAGCTCGCAAATGTTCCAGCATTACCCCATGTTACTTTTATTGGTCTATAACTGTCCAGGCTGTCAGGGAGTGTGTGTGCATTTTCAACGTGGTTCATTATTTGTCTCGCCACTATCTTCTCAAGAAATTTGCCTTAGATATTCTGCAATGTGATGATTCGATAGCTGCTAAGCAGTGTGGGGTCTTTACTAGGTTTAGGAAGTGGCCGTAGGTAACTATGTAGCCAGTCTTTCGGCACTACAGCATTCTGTATACTGGTGTTGAAATCCATCACTACATGCATAATGCCTCTGTCATCAAGCTCTTTGATATGTTGATACTGTACAACATCCGGACCCGTAGCAGTGTTTCTACTTGTTTTTAACGTACACATAACGTCTTCGTCAGATATGAGGTCGAATTATATCTGGCCTCTGAATCAATTTTCCAGCAATCGATTCTTAATCTCTTGACGGGCAGCTTTATCACCTTTATCCGTCTGAGTGATATACCGACTGAGTAATGCACGTCCTTTATCTTCATCGGTCTACAGACTTATTCCCGCGGAGCTCAGAATATTAGGTATAGGTTGGCTTATATTGTTCCTATTCATTTGTTGATGTAAGGACCAGAATTTCTGTAAGGTCTTTTCCGTGCCCACCTGTGTCGCGAAGGCCTTCCACACTTGGTCCTTGGTTTCAACCCCTCCGTTATTCAATGTACTTCTCTTTCGTGCTTTCGTCCATTCTTTCGTCGCTCTTTAATTTTCTATCCATGCTTTTTCTACATCCTCAATCCACCAGGGTGGTTGGGTGAAAGGTGTTCTAGCAGTCTTTTTCCTGGCATTTTGACGCAACATATGTAGAGGGCTATTACATTCATGTGAGCCTACAGGGTACTTAAAGTGTGTTTAGGCTTCCTGTGTTTGGTTACCCTCCTTTTTGCAATAAATAAATATAAATAAATAAGTATGTGGATTGAACAAGCGGAAACACTCGAATAAACTTACGACGTAACGGTCAGACAGCCAGCTAGCGGACTTTCACATAAATTTACTTCTTAATGGCTAATTCAAAAGTGAGCCCCAGCCCTACAATATACCCCACTTACAACGTAGAGATCACACCTCTTGTCAAGTTGCGACGTGAATCTCGGAATTAAGTGGAAAAACAAACATACCCATGTGATATTTTAAACAGCAGAGATAGAGAAGTTAGGGGAAGGCATTCACTTTTTTTCGAAGGGAAACAACTTAACTATTTAAAAACTATAAAACTAAATAACATCTTTCCATTACTTATTTGATTTTATCAATTCGTTATATAAAGTTATTTAACGCATAAACAATGCGTCTATTTTTATTAGCTCATTTTTTAAAGTGTTAAAAGTTTTTTTGTTTATCATGTTTAGAGTAAACATGCTTTTAATAATATGGAGTTTATGCACGTGCTAAAAGCAGTGAACACTTATATGCTCTGTCACTTTCAATGACAGTATCAAAGAAAACTCATAATGCAGTCGAATGTGCACACTAACATATTTCATCGGCGCTCGAAAGCGAACTTCTACAATCCTTTAAACACAATTTTTTTTTCTTGCTCGTATCTCCTCTATCCTGGGGCCGCAGCGGCTAATAGGTATGGCGTTCGTCTCTAAGTCTAAAGGTAAAAGGTTCTGTTCCCGGTACAGGGAATGGTTTTGATGGAATATTTTCATAACCACTGGGAATTAATAATGTCATACTCCCCCTGATCCCCTGCATAGTGAGATCACATACCTAGCCTTCACGGATAAGGGCGAAAAAATAAGAGGTCCCGTCTGCAAGTTGTGCCCGTTAAATTTTTCTTCGGCAGTTGAAAATTGCAAAGAATAGTCCATACGGCCAATGCCCTGGCAGAATTTACATTGGGATCCCCGTGGTGATTTAGAGTTTGTGCGCTGTGCTGAGATCCTCCTTGTGTGATCTAAGGGAGCTGATCGGAGCATTGATGGAGTTGACCGTGTGCATTGAAAATGGTCCTTTAAACAAAACAAACAAATCTCTTCTACCTTGGAGTGTAGAATTTGTCACAGGACGGATTGGGATGACCTTTTCTCAATCTTTCCTCCACTACGACAGTACTCATTTTCAATTGTTGTACGTACTGGTTACCTGGAATTTCCGTGTCGACACATTTCTTTCTGCTATGTAGCAGACATGTTGTATTTTCAAACATTCTTACACTCCTCACAGAGATAAGTCGTCATGTCTTTTTGGTTATCCGTTCCTCGCTGCTTTGCAAGGAACGGCTGAGATAATAATTACTCGATAACCATGTTGGTTAATCTCGAGTGTGGCCGACATCAGACTACAGATTAAGACTAAAATCGCTCAGCGCATTTGCTTAATTGCTGATAAGGCCATGGTGCTAAGATTGTAACATGCTGAAAGTTTGATACCTACTACGGGGAGTTACCTTATGGGCAGACATGAATGACATAATCGTTTCTTGTTTGACTTTTACGAACAGATTACTTTATGGGAAGTAAGATGTTACATCTTACACACATTGTTGAGAAAGTGTACCGATGTATCACTTCCATATATGGGAGAGGTGACTTATTGCTTTACGCACATAATTTTTCCAAGTCGGAAATAATTTTGAAATTACCCCACAAAATACTCATGCTTGAAACAATTGGAGCCCTGCTTAGCATCGTAACAAAAATAGGATGGGGTGGGGGAGGAGGGAAGACAGGCCATATAACTTGACCTTTTCGCAATTTTAAGACACTTTAAGAATCGCTTGCCAAGACGACAACGAGACCATGCCAGAGCCTAGAATCAATATTCTTATATCGGAAGCAAACCATTCTTTGAGAAATTCAGAGCGCAGAATAAACTCTACCATTTAACAAGGACACCGGGAATCTGATGAATCTAAAGCACAGAGTCAAGGTGGGAATTTATTGTTAAAATATCGACCTCTAGGATCACGTGTAAGAGGCCTTTTCCAATGCTTTTATTCATCTGAGCAAACTGTCTGTGAGCCAAGATTGGCGTATGTTGTGCATTTTACATTCTACACTTTTCATTACTAACATGTGAACTAATATGTATATATTGTCATATGAATATCAATATGTTAAAATCGCTAGTGGATGTCCAAGTCATTTGAGGCTGGCAACCTCAGCCTATAGAACGACGATTTCATGAACCACCACTGCAAGGGCTGGTGATTACTTTATTGTTAGTCTCTTAAAGAGACAACAAGCATAAGTAGTTGTCGTAGATTTTTGATAGGGGAATTAAGAACTAGATTGGTCCCTTCTGAATAGGACTAGAACAGGTGATAGCTCAGTGGGAGATAAGGCAAAGAAATATATTTTCCCGAGTGAGATGGTGCAAAATAGGTAGAGTCTGTCCCTGAAATCGAGAAACTTCTCTCATTCAGCCTATCTCTACAACAAGATGTTGTTAGTCACCACTTACATACACACACACACATAAGTGAAGACAGTTAGACGCACAGACGTGAAAACTATATCTATGGGATGGGGATCTTTTTGGACAAGCTGACCAACACATTTAAATAAAGTTTAAGTAAATTTTATTTATCATAAAGAACTTCACAACACCAATATTTTGAATATCAAATCAAATATAATAAACATAAGTTAATTAATTAATTAAAGAGTTAGACTCATAGGTGTAATCCTCCCTCCCTCTGTTGAGACAAGATCCCGTTAGAAGAGAAGTTATTAACCCCCAAAGAGTCAAAGGTGTTTTCGCTAGGGTCTAGGATTTCCCTCTACAATAAAGAACAGAGTTTATACGTTAATCTATTCTGAAAGTGACAGCATTAGCAAAACTTGCATACAAAATACAAAGGTAGTACATGGATTATACAATGAAATAATTATTTATCCCTGCTTTCTCTCGCTCTGATAGACCTGTGATCACAACCAGTCACTCTTACCTAATAAGTGCTTTCACAACATCTGGAACAATCGTAAGGTACATACAGCCCATCCAAGGCTTGGTTATTGGCGAATCAAGCCACAGTTTCTCCAAAGACAAATTAATTCAAAATGATGGGAAACGCTTGATTAGCTACTGGAAGTAGGATTCTGAATATGTCACTTCAATTGTTGTCCAGATAGTAAAATAATTAAGAGGTCTAATGTTCACAGTGTACAGTAGCTTGGAATCTTCAATCGTTAAATCGAGTGTCAGGTAAATAAATATGTTTAGGATAAATCTTCTTCACAACACCCTGATTGTTATTCAGGTAATGTCAATGTTTGATTATGTAGCCGCCACAGGCTGAATATAAATGAACTTGGGAAGAGAAATCTGGGTATTCTATAAGTCCAGTTACAATTTATTCTTAATATTCTTTGGGTTGGTACTCTGTCTCTTTCTGGGTGTAAAACACGAGGCC
This sequence comes from Oreohelix idahoensis, assembly GCA_024509875.1. Lineage (NCBI taxonomy): Eukaryota > Metazoa > Mollusca > Gastropoda > Stylommatophora > Oreohelicidae > Oreohelix > Oreohelix idahoensis. The sequence goes on from JAMPIV010005655.1 coordinate 414,930, forward strand.
AGACAAGTCACCTTGAAAAAACCCGATATTTATATCAGAATGTTCTTTTTGGAAAGTTATTCTCAGATTTATATGGAAGCCACTAGTAAAGTTTAGGGTTTGACCCAATAATGTATGAAGGAGAAGAAAAAAACAAATACTTAACATAATATAGTATACACAATCCTATCCTTACCCCGCATAACATAGAATATATATTTATATATTTATTTATCCACTTCGGTTATTTAACTTTAAATTATAAACTACAAGCTGAGAGCTGGTCTTATCGTTTAAAAACTTCCGTGAAATAAATTCTAGTCCTGAGGTTTTCAAACGGTGCGTCGCGGCTCCCAGGGGCGTCGCGGCCTTCGGCTAAGGGCGTCAGGGTGGCTTGGGAAAAGTGTTGGGCTCGATATTATGAGCCAAAGTCCATCAATAAATATAGTATAGAGATGAGCTGCGGTGACTTATGCACAGGTCAAGGGAGCTGCAGACCAAAAAAGTTTGAAAACCTCTGTTCTAGTCATTTTTTAAAAAATCAGTCATCATGAATTAGAAATAAATACATATTTCGTCAATACTCATGATGAATCAGTGCATTTACTTAGTTGGTTAAAATATTCTCTGACTGGTTACTATCAGTTAAAAAAATTTATATTCTAGCTGGAAAAGTTTAGCTAGAAATTTTTATCTGTTCTGCTAGCCACTGTAACACAGTAAAACCTAGAGAAATATAATTTACGATTTAACTATTAAATCACTCTTCATAAAAATCTTAGAGAAATATAATTGACGATTTAACTAGTATAATAATTACCACAAGCCAAAAATAAAACGATCTCCAATCGAAAAACTAAGTGATACTACCATTATAAGATAACTTAGAATCGAAAACTAGATGTTCTCTGAAATTATGGCGGTACAGGATAAATTTTGTTAGATTGCTGAGGTTTATATATATATATATATATATATATATATATATATATATATATATATATATATATATATATATATATATATATCTGAAAGCAAAGGGAATGACCACTATAGACCGAAAACCAGACTCTCTGGCAGATGTTAGCACCTACGGAGAATTCTTCGTTCAGCTTTCGGCTTTCGCATAAATCAAAGCCATTGTCCACGCCAGAGCCGAAAACCAGAAGTCACACTCTGTTGCGTATGGACTCGCTTGAGATCCGGCGCAACGTAATTTGCTAATCAGTGCAAATTTCACACGTCTCTGCTCAAATAGTCCATTCTAGTGGGCAATGTCTTTTGATCCAGCGATTAGCCGTGTTTAATTACTTTCAAACGAACAGTTCAGGGGAAGATAAAAGCAATTGTCTGCCCCTTTGTTCCAAGTAATCTGCTCTTAGATCGCCGTCTGATCCATTACAACGATTTTCAATCGCTGGCGTTAAGAATAAACTACAGATACCCCGCTTAGCTTTAGCTAATAGGTCTCTTCGTGAGCATACATCAAAGAAATAGCGAACAGCAACAGAATGCGTGCTAAATTTGAAAAAGGGACAGATCTCTGAGTGTATGAATGGTTTATGTTATCGAAACAAGCGTAGGTGAAAGTTTGGTAAAAGAAAAGTGTAGATATAGAAATAGATAGATAAAATCTATTTTCATAATATGTCACAGTACTCCCAAGTTCCATATGGAGCAGGAAGGAAAAAAAAATAAAGAAATAATGTTCATTCTAATTATAATGTTCACAAGTACAAACCTTTATAGATGTAAATGAAAATATATTCTATTTATATTGTGAACAATTTTCAAACAGTGTAGATGTAACTGAAAACATATTCAATCTATATTGTGAACATCTTTCAACCAAAGTAAATGTAAATGTAAACATATTCTATCTACAGTGTTAGCCTTTTCATTTAAATGTAAAGTAAATATAAAGCTATTCAATATAAATGTAAAGTACGTTTTCTCTCGAGGGAGTAAGCTTATTTCTCATCGACAGTAATTTCTGAGGTAGATGGGATGGTGGAAATGGGAGAAGCTGACCCATAACTATGTGTCGGAAAACACAATACTCAATAGAACGTTTTGTTTCTATTCTTTTTCCATATTTGTTGGTGGTACCAGTGATGGCACTAATCTCTGGAACAAAGTGCGGGTAGAAGTGGACTGACATCAAACTAGAAACCATCATCAGAGGGTTTTAGAGACGCGTGACCAGCTTTGCAGTTACTCCCTGATCTTCCTTTGGAACGTGCTGCGCCTTTAATCTTGATCAGAGATGGTAGAACTCCAGTGACCTATCTGCACAGAACCAAAAAACCCAGCGGGAGAAAGAACTACGATTTGCAGCTAAGTCAAACCTAAAAGCTACCAAGTGACATCTTACCTAATAAAAACTACCATCACACAACGATGAGTTTTTTTTCTGTTAAAGATTATTCCGTTTTTAAACTGTTAAAACATAGTTGATTATTAAATCCGTTATTTGTAAATATACAAATTTAACGTCGATTTAATCATTTTGAATGTACTGCATGTTTGTCTCAGTCAATTTACTAAATACACCCTTGGCAGAGCTATACCATAATACTAACAATTCCACTGAGTAAATCAGGGTGGGGGCTTGAACGAGCTGAAATTAATAATTGCTTAATTTTTTATAAAATGCGGCGGATCAGATATAAGTTAACAATTTCTCTGCCCAACGCAGCATTGTTCTTGACTTCTGAAATATCTTAGGAAAACTCCCTTTGAGGTAGAAGCGTCGTTATCCTTCTATATACAACTCTGCCAAGAGTAATCTTGTGCAAGGTAGAAAACTTTGAAGACCCATATTAGATACTCTTGAGTTTTGGCCATTGTTGGACAACTACTGCAAAGCAGGGGAGGCAATTCCGAGACATAATTTAACCAGAGAGAGGGCGATGTTATCCTGTAAGCTTGTTTTCTTTTGACCTGGTTGCAGGCTAGGCCTCGGTCATTCATCGATTGTCAAATGGGTTCCTGCCATCGAACTCTGGAACGTTCTGGAGATCTCGATTCCTGGCTATTGGTTCCCCAGATGTGTCGTGGTAGACGTTCTTCTCGAATTCTGCAGACGTGGCCAATTATCGTAACCTGGACTGCTCCACTCGGGTCAGAACAAGCAGTATTACAAAACTTCCCATCAAATGTGTCTACGACCAGCGCTATTGTAAATATTTCTTCTTCTCCATCCATAGCCACCAACCGACACAGCAGTCCGTGGCCATCACGCCTAGTGGCGTCTTATAAGGCAACAAGAAATCGATTGCTGTTCCATCACGCCTAGTGGCGTTTATAGGGCAACAAGAAATTAATTGTTGTTTCCGTAATCACAGTGACTTGCAAGCGGGTGATCAGCCCACAATTGTAAATAAGCACAGACATAAATATGACATAGGAAGAGAAACTGTGGTTACAGAAAAACACATTCTTAATGAAGTTTGTGTTGTTGGATTTAAAGCGACTCTATTTAGTGACTTTCGTAATTTACTGGTTGGTCCACCAAACACCAAGAGATGTTTAACCCGTCAGCTACTAGCTACTAAATTCATTGCTTCTAAGATACTGTGTTGTTCTGTGGTGAAGTGGGATGTTATAAATACTTATAGGGAACTTAGTGTACTGACTGAGATCAGCTGTGAAGGTATCTATATCTATTAAGAGTAGTGTATTATAGATAACCTTACTTGCTACCACATATCTATATATCTCAGTCAGAATTATTCTGGAATAGTGTGATGCTACGTTATGTGTCTAGGGTATGAGTATGGTGAAGTGTAAGTCACAACAACAGACAGATAAACAATTTAATTTAATCCACTACTCTTGACAACACTGTGACACTCACATACATATAACACTCTACAAAGATATCTTAAAAGAGTCACTGATAAACTTTCAAATAACAATATGTATTCATTACTGGCATGAATGAATATGTGTCCTGATTCAACTACAAGGGAACCAGGAATCACAATCAATTTAAATTACAAGTTATGTACAGAATGTATTTAATATGAATATTGTAGTGACATATATTATTACAAATGTTCTATGTGTGTCAGTTGTGTAGTAGTAAAATGAGGTAATACTGGTTTTGTTTTGTTCAAGCTCTGTTGGTATTTGTCATCATGACTTCAATAGTTTGTCTTTAGGGACCAGTATTGGAGATGTTCACAGTTCCTGATTTTAAGACAAGTAAATTCCCCTCTTAATGTTAATTTTAAAAAGTCAGTTCAAGATGAGGGGACATAATGTTGAGCTCAGCTGGCCAAGTTAGCTTATCTGGCGTGATGGCGGCAGGAAAGGACTCCTCTGCTCGAATTCTCCTCTGGGCTCTGGAGACACCTCACTGATAGCTAAAAGGACCAAGGAGTATGCTGTCCGACACTGGATTCAGCAAAGCTCTGACCAGGTGCTGCTCAGTACCATCAAGACCACTGTCCCTGAAATCAAGAAGGATGTACCTTCTACTTCATAACTAACTTAAATTCTCTTGTTACACTGATCACAACACAGCACAAACATTGAGTTCAGAGCATTAGGCCAACTGTCAGCTTCATTTGAAATACTTTATTCCAGTATTACCCTTCTTAATGGTTACTACGCCTCTGCACTTCCAGCATTATTTCTTTCTAGTCAATCATCCAGGTGTCAGTGTACTGTTTGGCCATTCCATGCCGTTTTACTTCTCTCCGACACCCTCTGTTCAGGCTGGAGCATTACAGGCTTTACCTCACGTTGGCCACTGAACTACACATATATATACAGGCATAAATCAACAATTCACATTCAATTTTCATTAAAAGATATTGAATGGTTCAAGCTTACCACAATTCATACGAATAAACACAGATACGTTGATTAGCAATGAATTCTGGCACAAACTGGCACAAATTCCCATCTGCTTATCTTCCAGGCTTTTATTTAGCCAAATATATGCTGGCTTCAACGCACTGATGCTTTATCAAGCTATTTTAAACAAGTGGTTTCGAACTAACGCTCCCAAGTGTGTATATCAGCGAGTCTGACCAATGAGCCCCGTTTCGACAAGTGTTTGAAAAAATGTTACCTTTCCCCGTTTCCCCTAACAACCAAGATAGTATTTATAGCCCGACCAATCGTGGTTAGGCTTTCATTTGTTGCGCTCCAATCAATTTGGAGTTTACATGGTAGGCTATTTCTGTAACGTAAATTTTTTTCAAACACGTTAAAAAAAAAATCTTATGAGCAGAAATGATTTTATGCTGTCAGGCACCCCCAATATTTTATTTTGGGTATAATTTATTAATTCCTGGACTATTTGCGTAACGTTTTACATATTATTTGTCAGCAAGCCCTAAGGAACCCAAAAATACAAATTTAAAGGAGCTACGTGGCTGCGTTCAAAATATGCAATTTCTTCTACCTCCTGTTTCGAAGATGTGCTGTCTGGGTACTGTTATGTTTTCAACCGTAAACCCATCTATTGTTATCTTTCCTAATAAGCGTTTTTTATGATTTTAAAACCTAACTCTGGGGAAGGGTAGTGTATTTTATCACTGTCCGTCTGAAAAAAAGTTAGTGCTTGTAGACTTACACGCGTGATAGTAGTAATTGTGTATCGCGCGACGCGTGTTTAATGTTCGGCTTTCTGCCTCTCCCTCTCGCTATCCTTTTGTCCATCTGTTCGTTCGTTTTGGTAACGTAATGTAGAAAAAGACATGAATGGAATTTAAAATTTAGGTCATTACGCAGTCTGCCTCTTAATGTTTTTCCAAGAAATACAGCACACGTTTCATTGAAGAAAGCGGGTATAATACAGTAAGCTTTTACTATCAACGTGAAAGCGTTACAATTTGCAGACGAAGCAGAAAACAAGGGGGATTTCGAGTACATTCTTTGTGACAGCACTGTCATTTTACCATTGCTCTTTTCTTTATTAATTTTATTTGTTAGGCTTCATATTTACCTAATAATTTATATATGTGGATTAGAATATTTCATGACACCTCCCCTCTTAAAACAGACATTATATGTCAGTCCTTTATTCTATATACACATAGAGAAATTTATTATTATTTCTGGGGTTTACGGTGATTCTCATCACACGGATGGCGGCTTAAAAAATCCGCTCCCAGATTGGTTTTTCCAGATATATACTCAATGCTAAAATTATATGGAGCCAGAAGCAAAGACCATCGGAGTAACCTAGAGTTCTCATGCTTAGCCTGTGCTAAAAACGATAAAGGTTTGTGGTCTGTTTGCAACTTAAATGCCTTCCCATATAGATAAATATTGAATTTCTTTATTGCCCATATTACTGCAAGACATTCTTTTTCGCTAGTTGAGTAGTTGATTTCAGCTTTATTCAACTTTCTGCTAGCATATGCCACTGGGCTTAATTCCCCATCCAATGCATCTGATTTCTGTAGTAGAGTTGCACCTAACCCAATATTACTTGCATCCGTCCTTACTATGAATTCTTGACTTAAGTCAGGTAATTTCAAAATGGGTTTACTTGTGAGCTTTTCCTTCAATTCTTGGTAAGTCATTTCACATTGTGGTGTCCATGTAATGCGATCTGGATGTCCTTTACGTGTCAATTCAGTTAACGGTGCACATATGGAATTAAAGTTTTTGATATACTTCTGGTAGAAACCACATAATGAGACAAAGGATCTCACGTCCTTCTTGGTTTGTGGTCTCGGGGCTTTCTGTAGTTTCTCTAAATTCTTTGGGTCAGGGGTCATGTTTCCCTGATAAACTGTGTGTCCCAAAAATTCCAATTCTTTACATCCAACGCAACATTTGGTTGGTCGGGCTGTTAAATTTGCCTCCCTAAGTCGATCAAACAGCATGTTCAGAGAGTCAATGTGTTCCTCAAATGTTTCTGTTGCTATAAGGATATCATCCATAAAATTTGTTATACAGGGATTATTCAGAGGATCCAATAATTTTCTCATCATTCTAGAGAAGACACTAGGCGCATTCTTCAATCCAAATGGCAATCTATTAAACTCATAGTGTCCTTCTGAGGTACTAAAAGCTAGGTATGGTCTAACCTCAGGCTTTACTGGAATCTGATAGTATCCTTTACTCAGATCCACTTTTGAGAAATATTTAGCTTTATTTAGTCTGGCAAACAGCTGATTTGTATCCGGCAATGGATCCACCTGTCCTTCTGTAATAGCATTCAGTCTCCTGTAATCTATACAGAGTCTATGTTCTCCAGAGGGCTTCCTTAAGAGTACAACACCGGAACTATACGAAGACTCACTGTGCGAAATAATTCCTTCCTTCAATAGATAGTCTATCTCTTCCTTCAAAGCTTTTTCCTTAGCAAACGGAATCGAATATGGTTTCATACAGACAGGTGTGGAGTCTATGAGTTTCATATCATATTCCAATAGGTTTGTATGCCCTGGTCGGTCTGTTAACACCTCTGCATGATTATTTAGAACCTGTTGCACTCTCTCTTTCTGAGTTTTCGTTAAATGTGTACTGATTTTCACCTGTGCTGCTGTCTCACAGGGGTGTAATGGATATTCAAATGATGAAAGTGGTTCCTTTTTCATCTCCATGGCGATGGACAAGGTCAACAAGTGTGTCTCTTCCTGATGTTCTCTTTCCAAATATTTCTTCAGGAGATTCACATGATAGATTTTTTCTTTCCCCTTCTTATCTATCTTATAATTTGTTCTAGACACCTTCTCTAGAACTGTATATGGACCCTGCCATCCAATTTGTAACTTATTCTGACTCCCAGGCAAAAGAAGCAGTACTTTCTCTCCCACAGCCAAATTTCTGTCTTTCGCCTTCCTGTTATAATAGGCAGCATGTTTCTTCCTGGCTTGTTTCAAATTTTCATTGGCAAGTTTCCAGCCAGTTTTTAACCGAGTGGTCAGCTCATTCACATATTGGTATGAAGATGTAATGTTTTCCTCTGCCTTTTCATCAGTCCACGTTCTTAACAAAGCTTCAAGTGGACCTTTTATTGGCCTTCCAAACAATAATGTTGCCGGGGCCATACCGGTTGAACTATGGGGTACCTCCCGATAAGCAAAGAGGGCGGCGTGCAGGTACTGGTCCCATGTATCTGGTTTTTCGTGTGCCAACTTTCTCAGGATCGACATCAATGTGCCGTTAAATCTTTCCACTTGGCCGTTCCCTTGGGGATGATACACACTACAATGGAAGTGTTTGGCCTGGAAGATCCTGAAAACTTCTTCAGTTAGTTTCCCCTTGAACTGAGAGCCATTATCAGTCAAGATTTGATTGGGAAAGCCTAACCTTGTGAAAATTGTGAGCAATGCCTCTGCCACATGTTTTGAATCAATCGATGACAGGGCTACTGCCTCTCCCCACATAGAACAAGTGTCCACCAGAGTCAGAATGTAGCTGTTCCTTCTCTTGGTTCGGGTGAGAGGTCCCACAAGATCCACGGCAACTCTCTCAAAGGGTGTTCCCACTATGGGCATTTCCCCCAGAGTTGCTGGTGCAGTCCAATGTTTAGGTGCTACTCGTTGGCACTCTGGACAGGATTTTACATATCGTTTGATATCTTCAGTTATTCCTGGCCAGAAATAGTGACAAGCTATTCGCTGTCCTGTTGCGCTGATTCCCATATGACCACTGAAGGGAATCGCATGCCCTAGTTCCAACACTTTAGTCCTATATGAAGTGGGAAGGACCAGCTGTCCGTGACCATTGGATTCAGATCCAGCCTTCCTATATATCAATTTGTTCTTCATATAAAACTCTCCCTTGCCTGGAGGTGTATGAGATTTGGGCAACTTCTTGAAACATGGCTTGAGTGTTTTGTCCTCAGCCTGTGCCTTCCTCATCTCATCTGGGTGAGTATTTATGGGATTATCCTCCTCCTTCTTTGTCTGTGATCTGGTCTGCACTGTTGCCAATATCACAGGTCTCTTGGGATTCCCCAAGAAGACATATCTACACCCCAATATTAGAGGGTAGATTGGCTCATTTATCACTGCTGCTTTTATGATTCCTTCCACATATCGCGTTTTCACTTTTATTCGGGCGACGGGAAGTGTCATGGTAGCTACATCCTTGGTTGCAGTTTGAATCTCCACTGTTTCTGTGGTGTATTGATCGGCCTGCACCAGGTGAGAACTCACAACGGAATCGTAATCTAAACCGGTATCATATAAACATCTTATAGTGACACCATTACAAATGACATCTTCACACACTGGGGGGTGGTATGGTTCCTGTAATTCTTCAGGTTTGCCCTTCTTTTCCTTTTTCCCCGATGTCATAGCAGCAAAATGAGGAGGTTTCCTTCTACAATGGTCAGTGTCATGATTGTTCATCTTACAATTTTTACACCACCTTTTTCCTTGGTTGAAAGATTTTCTTTCATCATATTTCCTTTCATCGAATTGTGGGAATTTATTTTTATTTTCATACCGTGGCCTATCAAATTGGTGCTTACCTTTATTTTGATCCCTAGGATCAAATTTATTAAAGTTCTGTGGTGCCCTAAAGTTATCCACCTGTTTCTTTTTATTACCTGTTACCTCTGCTTGAGCTGCTTGATACCTTTCAGCAACATTTAGCAACTCACCCAGCCTCTCTGCACCTTGTTCCATGAGAAACTTTCTCAGGTCTGGAGCCATGGACTCTCTTAGTTGCTCTATAAGGACCATTTCCTTAAGATCTTGGGTTTTCCCCAGAGAAGTCCATTTCTCCAAGTATGTCTCTATTCGTGCAGAGAACTGGTGATAGGTTTCACCTGACAGTAGTTTAGCATTCCTAAATTTTTTCCTGTAAAACTCTGCATTCTTTTCATACCTTAACAAAAGAGCCTGCTTTAGCATGTCATAATTTTCCTGATCACCTCTGCTCATTTTTGCAAAAACTTCATAAGCTGCCCCACGAAGTCCCTGAGATAACTTTAAGCTCCACCTTTCTCTCTCTAACCCATATGTGGTAGCTAATAGTTCATACCTATTTATATAGCTCTCTATATCATCGTCTTTCTCAACAAAATGATCTAAATGAAAATTCATAGCTGAGGTTGAGGCTCCCTGAGTAACCGTAGCATCAGAGGCAAAGGGACTGGCACCATTTTCAGGAGCATGGCCTTGAAACTCAAACTCCCTTAGTCGTAACTCATGTTCCCTTTGTAATCTCTTCTCCTCCTTTTCTGCTTCCCTCTCTGCAGCTAATCTCTTCTCTTCTCTTTCTGCAGCTAATTTCTTCTCTTCTCTTTCTGCAGCTAATTTCTTCTCTTCCCTTTCTGCAGCTAATTTCTTCTCTTCCCTTTCTGCAGCTTCTTCTTTCCTCGCTTCCAATGCTTTAGCCTCTTTGTCAGCCTCAATCTGCAACCTCTTAGTCTCAGCCTCAGCTTGCAACCTCTTAGTCTCAGCCTCAGCTTCAAATTGTAACTTCTTAATTTCCCTTTCAGCCTCTAACCTTCTTTCGGCTTCTTTTCTAATCTTCTTTCTTCGCGTTCAATAAATTTGTCACATTCCGTTGTGACATAGGCAACCATAACTTGCCCATCTAATCCTAACTCTTTTGCAGTCTGAACCGCAGCAGATCGAAATTTGGCCAGGTCCGCCATTGTCTATCAGGTAAATTTTTATAATGTCTACCCAACAATTCAATTTCTAACTATATATCTAATGGACAACACAGGCACCGTGAGCTCAACCTTATTTAATTCCACCCAAGGATACCTTTTAATTCTTATATTCCCTGAAGTGAATTACCCCCAATATTTTTAATAGTTAAAGATTCAAAATCCCAAGAGCGAGACCCCAATATATGTGGTGAAGTGGGATGTTATAAATACTTATAGGGAACTTAGTGTACTGACTGAGATCAGCTGTGAAGGTATCTATATCTATTAAGAGTAGTGTATTATAGATAACCTTACTTGCTACCACATATCTATATATCTCAGTCAGAATTATTCTGGAATAGTGTGAGGCTACGTTATGTGTCTAGGGTATGTGTATGATGAAGTGTAAGTCACAACAACAGACAGATAAACAATTTAATTTAATCCACTACTCTTGACAACACTGTGACACTCACATACATATAACACTCTACAAAGATATCTTAAAAGAGTCACTGATAAACTTTCAAATAACAATATGTATTCATTACTGGCATGAATGAATATGTGTCCTGATTCAACTACAAGGGAACCAGGAATCACAATCAATTTAAATTACAAGTTATGTACGGAATGTATTTAATATGAATATTGTAGTGACATATATTATTACAAATGTTCTATGTGTGTCAGTTGTGTAGTAGTAAAATGAGGTAATACTGGTTTTGTTTTGTTCAAGCTCTGTTGGTATTTGTCATCATGACTTCAATAGTTTGTCTTTAGGGACTAGTATTGGAGATGTTCACAGTTCCTGATTTTAAGACAAGTAAATTCCCCTCTTAATGTTAATTTTAAAAAGTCAGTTCAAGATGAGGGGACATAATGTTGAGCTCAGCTGGCCAAGTTAGCTTATCTGGCGTGATGGCGGCAGGAAAGGACTCCTCTGCTCGAATTCTCCTCTGGGCTCTGGAGACACCTCACTGATAGCTAAAAGGACCAAGGAGTATGCTGTCCGACACTGGATTCAGCAAAGCTCTGACCAGGTGCTGCTCAGTACCATCAAGACCACTGTCCCTGAAATCAAGAGGGATGTACCTTCTACTTCATAACTAATTTATATTCTCTTTTACACTGATCACAATACAGCACAAACATTGAGTTCAGAGCGTTAGGCCAACTGTCAGCTTCATTTGAAATACTTTATTCCAGTATTACCCTTCTTAATGGTTACTACGCCTCTGCACTTCCAGCATTATTTCTTTCTAGTCAATCATCCAGGTGTCAGTGTACTGTTTGGCCATTCCATGCCGTTTTACTTCTCTCCGACACCCTCTGTTCAGGCTGGAGCATTACAGGCTTTACCTCACGTTTGCCACTGAACTACACATATATATACAGGCATAAATCAACAATTCACATTCAATTTTCATTAAAAGATATTGAATGGTTCAAGCTTACCACAATTCATACGAATAAACACAGATACGTTGATTAGCAATGAATTCTGGCACAAACTGGCACAAATTCCCATCTGCTTATCTTCCAGGCTTTTATTTAGCCAAATATATGCTGGCTTCAACGCACTGATGCTTTATCAAGCTATTTTAAACAAGTGGTTTCGAACTAACGCTCCCAAGTGTGTATATCAGCGAGTCTGACCAATGAGCCCCGTTTCGACAAGTGTTTGAAAAAATGTTACCTTTCCCCGTTTCCCCTAACAACCAAGATAGTATTTATAGCCCGACCAATCGTGGTTAGGCTTTCATTTGTTGCGCTCCAATCAATTTGGAGTTTACATGGTAGGCTATTTCTGTAACGTAAATTTTTTTCAAACACGTTAAAAAAAAAATCTTATGAGCAGAAATGATTTTATGCTGTCAGGCACCCCCAATATTTTATTTTGGGTATAATTTATTAATTCCTGGACTATTTGCGTAACGTTTTACATATTATTTGTCAGCAAGCCCTAAGGAACCCAAAAATACAAATTTAAAGGAGCTACGTGGCTGCGTTCAAAATATGCAATTTCTTCTACCTCCTGTTTCGAAGATGTGCTGTCTGGGTACTGTTATGTTTTCAACCGTAAACCCATCTAATGTTATCTTTTCTAATAAGAGTTTTTTATGATTTATAAACCTAACTCTGGGAAAGGGTAGTGTATTTTATCACTGTCCGTCTGAAAAAAAAAGTTAGTGCTTGTAGCCTAACACGCGTGATAGTAGTAATTGTGTATCGCGCGACGCGTGTTTAATGTTCGGCTTTCTGCCTCTCCCTTCTCGCTATCCTTTTGTCCATCTGTTCGTTCGTTTTGGTAACGTAATGTAGAAAAAGACATGAATGGAATTTAAAATTTAGGTCATTACGCAGTCTGCCTCTTAATGTTTTTCCAAGAAATACAGCACACGTTTCATTGAAGAAAGCGGGTATAATACAGTAAGCTTTTACTATCAACGTGAAAGCGTTACAATTTGCAGACGAAGCAGAAAACAAGGGGGATTTCGAGTACATTCTTTGTGACAGCACTGTCATTTTACCATTGCTCTTTTCTTTATTAATTTTATTTGTTAGGCTTCATATTTACCTAATAATTTATATATGTGGATTAGAATATTTCATGACATGTTCTAACTTGGATAAGTTGATTCTCGACTTTCATGATTTAGAAAGTAGCCCATATACATTACGATGACAGTGCGGCATACAAGCACATTATTTTTTTTTCTCTGGAACTGGAGGAATGGTCTACCTAGCTCTACAAACTCCGCGCCAGAAAGTCACAGTTAATATAATAAATAGACATCAGAATGAATAGCATTGACTTACGTACCCGAAATATGTGATTTTAAATCCCTTAGAGCTGGGGTTCCCAGCCTGGGACACGCCTACCACATGGGGATACGGGAAGCATCTCACGTGGTTACAGAATATTTAATAAATAACTACGGGATGGGCCAAACGTCTGGAAATGTAAGCAATTTGCCCTTATCTAAATTTGTTCGTCCTTCTAACATATAATAATTTTTTTTTCTGTACACATATGGATTCAACATTAGCAGCAGAAGAACGCACAGAGATTGTTCTCAAGTACGCAAGACAGGGATCCTCACAAAGAGAAGTAGCTGCCGAATTATCTATGAATCTAGACTTTTGGGCGACACTGTAGATAATCGAACTGAAATATTAAAAAAAAATAGTAGTGTTAGCGAGAAACAAAGTTGTGGGATGAAGAGAGAATGGCCAGGTCTTAATCTAATCGGAGCAAGAACGAAAAAACAATTGGAGTCTGAAAATGATATGAGGTTGTCTCTTTCAGAAACTGTACCATGAATAAAACTGTTGATTGACAAGACAAAGAATCAAGGGTATAACTAATTCATTTAAATGTATTCTGATAAACATATTTAAACAGTTCTTATACTAAAATATGTTGTTATGTACCTACTAATGTTTTCTTTATGTCACATTAATTAACCTGTTTGTGATGTTAGTCCTATTTATTCGGAAATTAATATGAAACAAATATAAAGGTATGTTATCAGGCACTCGTAAGAAATAAAGAAGTAGAACACTAGACAACAGAAAAACAACAGACATGAGTGGCTTACCCAGGATTTGAACCCTGGACCTTTCGTGCGACAACCCCGCCTAGCTATGCAAGAGAACCACACTATCCTCCCTGCCATCTACGCATCACCAAAAAATGATGTTTCGACGACAGGTCATTAGTGCTAACCTCTATACATAACACCGGAAGTTTACCATGGGCAGTTCATCCTATTAATGACGCAATCACTTCTGTTGTTCCCCTATATACCAGTATTGGTCAGTCCAATAAGACAAAAACCTAAATACTGCGTCCAGTATGATAGTAGACTTAGAACAGTAAGAACAGGACAGAGGGTAGGTTTGGTATTGTATAAACATTTATATCACATAAGGAAGGGAAACCCGTGGCCTGTAAACAGTAAGTTCTTTCTGCCCATCATGACATAGTTAAATAATTTCTTTACTCAATGACCTACAATATTTTCAACATTATGACGTCATCGACACACAAAAGATAAATATCCCTACACTACTAATTTTCTTAATGAAAGTTTGTAACCAGTGAAACAATGGCGCCACGTTTTCGGGTGTTAGAGTTTAGAACGTAACGCCAGCTTCGTTCCTGTTATATTGGCTTTGTGCGGTAATGTGCGATGACCGCACGAACCGGATGTTGTATGGTGACCAGCCAAGAGCCGCTCGTTTTTCCACTGTATGGTGCTGGATGGCAGTTCAGCTTGGAACATACGTTCCTTATCCTTTTTCATTGCGTACATAATCATCTTGGTTGTCAACATATGTGTTCCATTGAAGAAATTAAATTGTGGTTTATTTATTCAAGGCCTTATTTATTATGTTGTGAATTGATTACACAACACTGACTACAAGGTACATGACATTGGCGACAAGGAACATGAACTACTGCGGGAATATTTCGTCACCAAATCCTGTACTACGTAAGTGGTCAAGTCAACACATAACCAAGGGTAATCTCTAAGATCTTTACTAAAGCTCTAACACGTCGTTGTCGCTAAATGTGCACCAGCTTCTAGTAACAAGAACATTGTAGCACGGACATTTTCCAGGTTGCAGTATTTTATCCTTATTTTCACATTTTTCCTGCCAATTAAAGCTTCACAGTTTCAAAGTTACTACTGGCTTTTCATACTAAACAGTTTAACAGTATGGCAGAGCAAGCAGCAGAAGTGATCATGTTGCTTAAAATGTTCATGGAACAAATGAAACAGCAAAGTGAAGACCAAAGAAAAATATTAGATCTCCTGTTGCAGAAGCAAACAACTAGCAGCAGCTCAGATGGAGCATTGGCACATCATTCCACACCAATCAAAGAACACATTCCTGCATTCCCTGAATGTAAGCTAGAACAGGATAAATGGGACATTTATCTGAAGCGACTAAATCATCATTTTGATGCTCATCAGCAAACAGATGACCTAATACAAAGGCACTATTTCCTTTCTTGGAATCTTCTTCTTTGATCCTTAGCTGCCGACCGTCAAAGCAGTCAGTGGCCATCACGTCTGGTGGCGTCTTGTAGAGCAACAACAAATTGATTCCACTTCGCTCCGTTGCTAGCCATTGTCGTAGATTTCCGATAGGTGATTAAGACTTAGTTTGGTCCTTTCTGAATAGACATAGAAATAAGTGATAGCTCAGTGGGAGGTGAAAAAAATAGAAATAGATTTCACGAGTGAGGTGGAGGAAATATAGTAGATTCTGTCTCTGACACTCGAGAAAGCTTCTCACAGTCAGTCTATCATCTACAACAGCGTTAGATTAGTCAGACAAATCTAATATAATATAAATTAATATATATTGTCCCTCACATACCCACACACATAAGTGACGACAATGGACGCACAAACGTGAAACTATGACAATGAAAATTTAGATACTTGGGAACGAACTGACCGACACACTGGAATAAGTTTATGTGAAGTTTAATTATCATAATAAACCTCCATTACAACATATAAAATTACATCAAACATATACAATAAGTCATAAAGTCAATGAATTGCTACAAGAATGATAGACCCAGTGGTATGATCCTTTCCCTCGATGTATTGCCCACAGTCCTGTTAGAAGAAAAGTGATAGCCTCAAAGAGTCACGGATACATATGATTTAGTCTAAGATTTCCCTTTAAAGGTATGAACAGACTTGGATACTCTGATCTATCCTAAGGAAAAATATTGTTATCAACAAAACAAAATGTGCATAAAGAAATTTAAAACAGCAAAATGGGTGCCAAAATACAACAATAAAGGAATCACTCAGTCCTGCATTCCCTCTATTCAGTCAGCCGTGATCACGTGCTTTCATTCGTACTTACAGCTTTGGTAGCAACTTCTGGAAACACAATTTTTAGGAAATGCACATACAGACTCTCCAATGATAGTCTTGGCCAAGAGAAACCCAGTTCCAAAAAAGACGGTTGAATTCACTACTTCAGGGAACGTTTTCTTGGTTATACTTATTTTAGTATATCTGGTTCTGTCACATTAAAATTGTCCAGGCACGAACGTTAACAGCGAGCACAGTGTCAATAGCTTAGGTTTCTAGTAATTAGGAATGTCAGGTAACTGCCTTCTCTCAGTATAGGACTTTATTTGGTCACACCACCACTAGTCACAACTCCGTCGGAAGGTTACTGATATTAATATTTTGCTTGCCACAAGGGCTGAAATGTACTTGAGGTTTTTCTCTGGAAGAATTAAATCAGGCTCGATGGGCCCAATTACTTCATTAAATCTTTAAAAAAGTTTATGTAATGGGTACTCTGTCGTTCTGGATACCAATGCAATCTAGACAGGTTTTACTTTATACCCCCAAGTCTTTAAGAAAAAAATGTTTTAGTTCTTCACAGATATTTCTCCGTACAAAACGCTGGCAAAGTTGGGTTACCCCAGTTTTCACTGAATAAAGAAAAACAAACATATAAAATACTTATACATACTATTCCTCGGTTATAACTTACATTATAAACTGCAAGCGTAGAGCTTGTCTTATCGTTTAAAATCCCGTGAAATAAGTTATATTCATAAAATCAATCATCATGAATTAGAAATACATACGTATTTCGTCAATACTCAATGATGAATCAGTGCAATTATAAGTTAGTTTAAAATATTCTCGACTGATTACTAGTAGTTTAATAAAATTCATTAATAGCCGAATGAGTTTAAGCTAGAAATTATAATTTATTCAGCTTTCCACTGTAACATGTCGACTAGCGAATATAACAGACTTATAAATTATTTACTCTGCACAAAAATCTACTAGGTAATGAAATAGGTAATTTAACACTTAATCACTTAACACTATTATATATTTATATATTTACATCCACACAGAACTACAGATTTAATAACACGAACTATAATCCTTCAATATAATGGTAGTCTAGAACTCGGCAAAATGTTGTCAAGAAACTCAGAACTTTGCAATACACAAGATATTTTCTAGCACGAGTGATCTGTCTACTGCATATTTTGGAGTATGAATGACTAGTCTAAAACTCTCTCGGGTAGATATATCTTAAACAGACAAAGGATCCCACGTTATTTCGAAAATCCGAAATAGTCTACCCTTCTCTTATAACACTTCCCATAAACGCAGACGCCTGCCATAACCTGTCAATACGCATCTTAACACCTCACGCTGAGAACTAGCCGTAGAAGCGTGAGTGTCATGGAAAAATGAGACGAATGTCTGCCATTCGGTCTCTCGAGAACGAATTTCTCACACTATTTCGTCTGCTGCAGGGACTGACACGATTATGCAATACAATGCGTTACCAGTATGAGAAAAGAAACAGCAAAGTCAGAATGGGAAAATAATATTTAGTCGCAAACGAACAAATGCGAAAAAACCCCATGGAAAGGATAAAAGAGCGATAATAAAGTAGAGGACACGGGTAGAAAAGAAAAGAATATAGAAAATGTATTGATCATAAATCTCTATGCGACAGCCATCCTTCGTACAGGGCCCCAACTCTGGTTCATTCTTTGCATCTCAGCCTCCACAGTCCTCCGCCAAGTTCTTTTTGGTCCGCCTCTCTTTCGTTTTCCTTCAGGAGTCCATAGGATCGTTGTTCTTGTGATGGCATCGGGGTCTATTCTGAGGACATTGCCAACCCAGCTCCAGCGTCTGCCAGCTATGATGGTATGCATGTCCTCTTGCTTGCTCCGAGTAAGCAGATCTTGGTAGGTGATGGTATTCGGCCAAAAGATTCGGAGAATGTTGTGTAGGTATGTTGCGTGAAAAGAGGACTATTTCGACATTTCCTTCTATGTAGCCAGTCCTCAGTCCACTGTGACATACTACTAATTGGTGCCTTTGGACCAGTTCTCATTCTACCACCCGGGTTACACTTAATCTCTTGACGGGCCGCTTTATCACCTTTATCCGTCTGATTGATAAACCGACTGAGTAATGCACGTCCTTTAACTTCATCGGTCTACAGACTCATTCCCGCGGAGCTTAGAATATATTTTTATGGGTTGTCTTATATTGTTCCTATTCATTCGTCGATGTCAGGACCAGAATTTCTGTAAGGTCTTTTCAGTGCCCACCTGTGTCTCAAAGGCCTTCCACACTTGGTCCTTGGCTTCAACCCCTCCGTTATTCATTGTACTTATCTTTCGTGCTTTCGTCCATTCTTTCGTCGCTCTTTCATTTTCTATCCATGCTTTTTCTACATCCTCATTCCACCAGGGTGGTTGAATGGAAGGTGTTCTAGTAGTCTTTTTCCTGGCATTTTGACGTAATATATGTAGAGGGCTATTACAGTCACGTAAGCCTGCAGGGTACTTAAAGTGTGTTTAGGCCTGCAGTGTCTGGTTACCCTCCCTTTTGCAATAAATAAATAAGTATATGGATTGAACAAGCAGAAACACTCGAATAAACTTACGACGTAACGGCCAGACAGCCAGCTAGCGGTCTTTCACATAAATTTACTTCTTAATGGCTAATACAAAAGTGAGGCCCCCCTCTCTCCCCCCCCCCCCCCCCCCCCCCCCCCCCAAAAAAAAAAATAAATTAAAATTAAAAAACATGACAGAGATAACAGCCCAGTGGTCAAAATGTTATAAAAATTTACACAATATACCCCACTTACAACAAAGAGATCACACCTCTTGTCAGGTTGCGACGTGATGTCGAATCTCGGAAATAAGTGGAGAACAAACATAACCATGTGATATTTTAAGCAGCAGAGATAGAGTCGTTAGGGGAAGACATCCACATTTGTTCAAAGGGTAACAACATAACTATTTAAAAACTATAAAACTAAATAACATATCTTCATAACTTATTTGAATTTATCAATTCATTATAGAAAGTTATTTAAGGCATAAAGGATTCATCTATTTTTTTTAGTTCATTCTTTAAATTATTAAAATTTCTTTTCTTTTCCATGTTTACAGTAAACAAACTTTTAATAATATGGAGTTTATGCACACGCTAAAATATCGAACACTTATATGATCTATCACTTTCAATGACAATATAATTGAAACATGAATAGCATACTAACATGTTTCATCGGTGCTCGAAAGCGCACTTCGACAATACTTTAAACACATTTTCTTTCATGGACGTTCCTCTTCTACCCTGGAGCTGGAGTGGCTAAGAGGTATGGCATTCGTCTTTAAGTCCAAAGGTACCGGAATTATTTCCCGGTACAGGGAATGGATTTGATGGAATATTTTCATACTCCCCCTGATCCCCTGCGTAATGAGATCACATACCTAGCCTTCACGGATAAGGGGTGAAAAAATAAGAGGTCCCGTCTGCAAGTTGTGCCTGTTAAAAGATCTTCGGCAGTTGAAAATCACAAAGAGTAGTCCATACGTCCACTGCAATGGCAGAATTTACATTGGGATCCTCGTGGTGCTTTAGAGTTTGTGCGCTGTGCTGAGATCCTCCTTGTGTGATCTAAGGGAGGAGATCGGAGCACTGATGGAGTTGACCGTGTGCATTCAAAATGGTCCTTAAAACAAAACAAACCTCTTCTACCTTGGGGTGTAGAATTTGTCACAGGACGGATTGGGGCGAACTCTTCTCAATCTCTCCTCCACTACGACAGTACTCATTTTCAATTGTTGTACATACTGATTACCTGGAATTTCCGTGTCGACACATTTCTTTCTGCTATGTAGCAGACATTTTGTATTTTCAAACATTCATACACTCCTCAAAGAGATAAGTCGTCACGTCTTTTTGGTTATCCGTTCCTCCCTGCTTTGCAAGAAACGGCTGAGATAATGATTACTCGATAACCATGTTGGTTAATCTGGGGTGTATCCGACATCAGACTACAGATTAACACTAAAATCGCTCCGCGCATTTGCTTAATTGCTGATAAGGCCATGGTGCGTTCTTCGCCAAGATCGTAATACATTGTAAGTTTGATAGCCACTACGGGGAGACACATTATGGGCAGACATCTTCTGTTACTTTGTCATCATTTCGGTCTAGGTACAGGCTATCGCCTGAGGTGTTAACTTCCTAAATTACTTTACAATTCCATGTTCTTAATTCACCCTTGCTAACACGTGTGTGATGATGTCGTTATAATTCTCCAACTGTAATTCCAAACAAAACAGCAAACCTTATATAGTTGATAACTGCCAAGTGATCATGTAATCCTTTATTCAACTTGAAGGAACACGAACAGCTTTATGTATATAATCAAAGTACATCAACGAAATCATCTTCAGTTCCTCTAATTTTGTCTGTAAATCTTTTAATATTATTGACAGTTTGGCAATGCTACTCCACAGTTTTAGCCTTTGTAGCTTGGTTAATTTATTCCTCGTAGTACTCAATTAGATTCTTTATTTTTTCTCCATCTACTAATACTTCAGGTGTGTCTATTAAGGATTTGGGGGCCCCACTTGGAGGACCCTCTAATTCATCAATGGCTAATTCTATCAGTTTGCTTATCTCTGCTATTTCGTTGCTACATTGGTTCATAGCTACAACTTTTCTAGCTGAAAGTAATAATTATACAGTCAGCACCATTAACCAGTCAGAACGACTTTCTACTTATGTATAAAAGTCAAAAGTACGATTTCACACAAAATCTTGTTCTTGGCGATGAGTGTAAAACCCTTGTCAATATCCTGTAAACCACAGTATAATAAATATCTTGAGATTCTCGAAGACTGGGCCGGACTTTTGTGACAGTCTGGTTGAGCGCCTGGTTGCTACATCATTAGATAAAATCACGTCCTTGTGCTATGGCTCTCTATATGCAACTAACTAAGAAAATGTATTCCTTTACTTCATACGTGGTGCAAGTCTTGCCGACTTAGAGCATTTTTCATTGGTTATACAAATTGTACAGATTTATTTCATTCGCTACAACTATCCAACCTACTTATCATAGAATTTAAATAAGCTCATGCAAATGAGGTGATGTAGTTCGCTATTTAGCGTTGCTGTCAGCGACAATACGTAAGGGAACACAGTTAGAAAAAGTTGTGTGCTTCGAATTCTACGATGCATATAGTAATTTATTATGTCTTTATTTATTACGTTAACGTGGGTTACTAGCGTTAGCGTAGGCCATCCGGTCACATAAATATGGAATCATGCTTCATGGTTTACAGTAGAAACAGGGGTGAAACAAGGCTGTATTATGTCACCACTACGTTTTGGAATAGCTATTGATTGGGTTATGAGAAACTATACCCACAATGAACAATTAGGTATAAAATGGACAAATGGAAAATTCCTGGGGGACCTGGATTTCGCAGATGATGTATCATTCTTAAGTTCAACACCAAGACAATCCCAAGAAGCAATAAATAATTTGTGTCATCTCTCGGTTAAAATAGGTCTCCAAATAAATGCCTCTAAAACTAAAGCTATGAACTTTTCTAACGAGATCTTTGATATCATCTTGAACGGGGAAAAACTACAGAAAGTTGAAAGTTTCAATTATTTAGGCAGTAAAATGACTCAGGATGGTGACACAACAAGAGAAATCCATACTAGAATTGCTTTGGCAGCTAGCGCCTTCAATAGATTATCTAACATTTGGAAATTACGATCATTGAATATATATACCGAGCTTCGTCTGTTTAATTCAAATGTTATCTCAGTGTTAACATACGGCTGTGAGAGTTGGAAAATAACAAAATCATTGGAGAACAAGCTGAATACATTCGAGAACAAATATCTTAGAAAACTCATGAACATCAGTTGGAAAGAATTCAAGACTAATCGACACATAAGAGAAGACTCTAGGCAGAAATATGTCTCCGACTATATAAGGAAAAGACGATGGTCATATATCGGTCATGTCCTACGAATGCAAAACAACAGAATGCCACTACAGGCGCTCACTTGGGTTCCTGAGGGTAAGAGGAAAAAAGGAAGACCAAAAGAAACACTCAGAAGAACAATAATAAGAGAAGGAAGAACGTTGGGCCTAAATAATGTGCAAGAGCTAAGAGGAGTGGCGTCACAACGAACAACCTGGAGAGCACTGGTTTCTGCCTTATGCACCGTGTTTGGTGCTTAAAGAATTTATTATTATTATTATGCTTCTTAAAATATGCTTGGAAGTAAGTTGAGCTTGCTAGCTGTATATGCCAACCAACTTGTAAATATAGAATCTTGATTCTCAAAATGCGCTCTTGTGAGTTGAACTTGATATTTTGAATATGTAATCAACTTGTGAGCACTTGATAAAAGGTGAATAAAATTGCTGCGTCCACCGTCTTAATCGTGGGCGAGAAAGCATGTGTTAACTTATTAAGTGAAAGATGTCCTAAATGGCAAATTCTGTTTTCCAGATGTACACAAGCGTCTTTCTGGTTATACGTCAAACACGTAAGGGGTAGACTCAGATCTCTGCTGGACTGAAGGCAAACAAAAGTCTTCGTGCGTTTGCACACTTAATATCAATGGCTTAATTTCTATTATACTACTCCTCAAAAATGATGATTTCAATTCTCTAGTAATTGTGTTTGACATTAGATGCACTTGATAAGTGTTAAATATATTGCGCATTGGAGTGTGTGCACATACAAATCTGTACGGATTGTCTATAAATGTAGATGAAGTGAAGTATGAACTATCAATTACCTCCTATCATCTTAGATGAAAATCTTGTGATTTAATTAATCATTTATGAGAAGGATTAACTGAAAAACTGTCTTCTGCACATTTAGCTACGATGCTAAGTGCAAAAGTGATCTTAACTAAACACTAAGAAAACATTTTAATATTTTTTATAAGACTCACTAACCTCCTTTTCACTTTCGCAAACTCCTTTAAGAACACAATACACAGCAGGTATTAATTATTTTATCCACATTATATTAATTGCCCTCTATTCTCTCCGATTTTTTTTTCCATAACGCTGTTGAAAAATTTGTACTAATCTCCAGGGAACATTACACTACATTTTTTTTTCTAAAACGTCCTAGATGGATCCATTGGGTCGGTGACGTATAACTCCGCCCATAAACCAAGAGCCAATGTTGTCGCCCAGGCCTTGAATCTCTTTTGCCCCCTGTCAGCGCGTGTCACTAGATAAAGTGGGATGGGCTATTCGACACAAACGGTCCATGCTGTGCTGCATTACCAACGGGAGATTGTTGATTGGCCGGCTAATGCAAAAAAAATCACCCACTTTCTGACTATTACAAAGCGTTCTGTATGTTAATAGCTTTTTGCGTCAATTTTATTTCATTATCTTGCCTGCAGCTTCCTTTATCCTTGTTTCATATCTAAGATTCCTATCATTCTACCGTCGGTTACCATCTGGAAACAAAGATTGTCCGTGTCACGTGTCTTTGATGCCCCTCGTCCGGAGTATTTTGTTTGCGTGCGTCCATTCTTCCCCAAGGTGGTGACATATTTTCTGTTTGAACAGCGGACTGCCGACAAAAAAGGCTAAACTCTATTGTCTAGCCGGCTCCTTCAACAATAATCAAAATACCCTCTGACAATATTTACAGGGGGAAAGAGATATCAAAGACGTTGTTTGGTCTGGTTTGGTTTGAAGGATTATCTTTATTCCACACGGACTACTCCAAAAGAAGTTGAACCACGCCCATGTGTGTTTCACCAGATTTCACACAAAGCAATCTGGAGTCGGCAATATCACGCCAGTTGTCAGAAAAAGTTAAAAGCGTATTAAAGTCCAGTGGTGATTAAAAGATTAACTTTAGCAGCGATGAAAGACCGAAATGGTTGAAAATGCAATGGCGAAAGATGATGGAAATGAGAGCGGAAGACTTGGAGCTTGTTTATCACATAGTCATATTTACCAATTTTCCGTAAATATATTAAAACCACTATTATTCTCCGCTTAGCAATCGTCAATTTTTCGTTCTTGTGGTAAAGTGGGATGTTATAAATATTTATAGGGGACTTAGTGTACTGACTGAGATCAGCTGTGAAGGTATCTGTGTCTAATAAGTGTGGTGTATTACAGATGACCTTTCTTGCTACCACATTTATACCTCAGTCAGAATTATTCTGGAATATTGTGATGACTACGTTACATGTCTAGGGTTATGAAAATGATGAAGTGTAAGTCACAACAACAACAGACAGATAAACAATTTAATTTATTCCACAACACTTTACAACACTGTGACACTCACACACATATAACACTCTATAAGACTATCTTAAATGAGTCAAGTGTAAAGTTTCAAATATATATGGAATAATTCCTGTCAATAATGGATATCCTGATTCAACTACGCAGTGAACCAGGAATCACAATCAAATGTAATTACAAGTAGTATGTACACAGTTTATAAATATAACCTTTGTATTAACATATTTTATTATTCTTATTCTATGTGTGTAAGTTGTGAAGTAGTAATATGAGGTAATACTAGTTTTGTTTTTCAAGCTAGATTGTTGTTTGTCATCATGACTTCAAGTGTTTGATTATCGTGGAAATAGTATTGGGAAAAGTTCACAGTTCCTGTCATTTGAAACAATTTATTGTCCCTCGGTGTTTACTATAATGTCAATTCTAGAGGGGGGGGGGCACATAATGTTGAGCTACTCTGGCTACAGAAGCTTATCTTGCGTGATGGCGGCAGGAAAAGACTCCTCTGCTCGATTGCTTCCTGTGTTCTGGAGACACCTCACTGGTCGCTATCTGGACCAAGGAGTATGCTGTCAGCCTCTGGATTCAGCAAATCTCAGACCAGGTGCTGCTTCATGTGACGTACGTCTAAGTATGACAAATGAATTTCCCTGATTCGATGGATGACAACAGAATATTGGCCTCTCATAACTTTAGAACCCCTGATCATCTGTTGTAACTTTAACCTGCATGCAGCATTTCCACGAGAATTTTACACGCTGGATCAAAGACAGGCTGATCTTCAGAATTCAACGTGGGGCGGTATACGATCTAAAGAAATCAGGGAACTCCCAGCTAACGTAGTTAGCTTCTCGAGAATTTTTTCGCACTCTCATTCGAGCAGCCTGAGACGAAGAAAATCGGTAGACCGGGGGAAACGGAGGAATCGCAGCGGTTAACACAACGGCGAGATACCTCGGATTCTGCTCGACTTCAAGAAGGGTGTGAAAATCTAACACGTCCTATTTAAGTTACATTTGAGAAGTATAAATAAAGAACTCCGAAAACTGCATTTCATCGTTCGTTCTGACAGAATCCTAGTTTCACTAGCATAGTCAGATTCCTGCTAGATTTCATCTACCTTCGTTGACTATTGGAGTGTATTCTTTCTGCGCAGACGGTAATTTATACATTAGCTTCGAGTGATCAGTGGTCTAGTTATTTCAATTTATTTCATTGGATTGTGGTGTAAATTTAACCTTATTAAATAAACCCATTTTCAAAGTTCTAGTGCAAACTAATGTTACAGCTAAAAGTATTTCCTAATACACTTGACGCGTAAATTAATTTTGCAGACGTTAAAAGGAATTATAACCAGTAAATCCAGTTTAGTTCTGTATAGATAGATGTGCTTTTAATTATTTTAACTCACGGGGAGTTTTCCTGATTTGTTAATTGACGACGCTAATAAAGAAAATAGGCTAACTGTAATTTATCGCGTGTCAGATTATAATATGATTTGTAATGCATTTCTTGTTTTGATTATCTTTCATTCAGAACGATCATTCAACCTGCATCCCAGCAATTATTAATTATATACAGAGTTCTGCCAACTCAATTTGATAACTCCAGTAACCTATGAACCTTTTTAAAGCTAAACTTGTGGCGACCTGTAATGGGCCCCGCTCCTCTGAATTTAACTGAGAATAAAGCCACCCAAGAAACACTTTTAAAATACTAGTTCATATAGTCCTTAAAAGTAAAACTGGAAGCAGAACATATTTTATTCACTGCCCTATTTGTGAAGAAAAAACATAGGTCTACCTGAACACTGTCTGTCAAGTATATTCAGTGGATTTTACACACCCCCGAAGAAGAACTTACCTCAGTGTTTTTTTTAACTTGTGACATTACGGAAAAAGAAAGTTATCTCCACCAGCTGTGCCAATTTTAGGAACCACACCATACCTCACGTTTAGCCAAGTGCCGGTGCCATTCATTAGGAACTTTATCTAAACCAACAGTAGCCTTTACGCTTCACCGTCTGGCGATTTTTTGAGACTATTTGTTACCTCGTTAAATCTGGGGCCTGACACGGAAGAAATAAGAGGACCAGTCCATTATTCCACGGTATTAGCTGCTGTGGTAAATAATTCCTAGAGTGACAGAATTCACCATTTTGGTAAGTCTGCGTGTGTGTTTGTGGGATGGCCAGCCCTAGTGTGTTTTTTTGAATGAAAGGAGATTTAATCTTTTCTTTACCCTTTTAATTAGTTCGACCTAGTATTAAGGTGCATTATATTCCTTGTACGGGATTTCTCCTAGCGGGATTGTGTAACTGTGTTCATTCCCCCTCCCGTAAAATTTGTATGATTAAAGGGAGACATTTGAGAACCCTAGCTTTTCCTCTACACCCCCCCCCCCTTTTACTGTAACCCCTTGCCTCAGAGTAATAAATTTACCAGTGGGTTAAATTGCCTATCTCTGATCACACCCCCCCCCCTTTCTTGTCTTTTGGACCGGGTCTTGTCTGTTAGTAAATACAAACGGGAAACGGTGGATGGGATATTTCTCCTCAAACCCCCCTCTTCCCTTATCATATTTGTATTCTGTAACCTTTGATTTTGACTGTAAATGTATAATTATTTGTGACTGCTTTATGATAATAAAGCTATTAATCTTTATTGGTGTTGGTTGTCGGCTGGCCCAAAACTCCAAACATTTCCATCTGTGTAGGCTGTATTCATGTACGTTGTGCGACAGAATCACCAAATCGGTGAGTGCGCCTGAGCGACTGGAACTGACAAACAATTGTTTGTTCAGAAGAGAGATAGGAATAGTCTGTGAGAAACAGATATTGTCGTAATAAGAGACTGTCCTTGCTCTTCCTAGCGCTTGTGAATCTACTGCCTCATTCTCCTAAATCCTTATTCTCACAGAGCTTTCAATATTCCTCTACACTCTAAAGGGACCAATATCCATCAGCACCCTCTCAGATAAAAATTACGACAATATATAGGGGCTCGTCCGGGATTCTGGACCTAGTTAACATAGAGTGTGGTTGATTGTCTTTGTGAAGTAGGGTATAATCTTTAAAAGTAATTACTTCCCCTAGACCAAGCCGTTCAGTATTTGGGCCGACCACACAATAATTAAGGCAGGTTTGTTTTTTCCACAGGAGCAGGCAGTTAGTGATAATAAAAGATTTGTCACTTTTGTATTCCCTGGCAGAGGGAATTGAAATTTTTTGGTTATATAATTGCTGGGACTGCGTGATTGTTTTACAATCACTAAAGGGTTTGAAGCGTTTGAGTTGAGCTAAGCTAAAGACGGATCGTTCTGATTTTTTAAAAATTAAGTTAACTACGTCTCATTTCAAAATTGTCTTCAGGGACGGAGTTTGTTGTTAGAGAATTAACATTTTCTGGGGAAAAATAAAAAAATTTTTTTTTTCCTTTTAAATTGTTTTAATATAAATATTTCTCTACTGTTAGTAATAGTAGATTTTTTTTTTCTAGTGTAACTTATTAATTTAATTGGCATAGTTGCTTGCGTTAAAAGTCTTAAGTGACAATAATAGCGGCGATAAGTTAACACACGAGGTCATTAAATAAATTTTTTTTTTAACTTTCGTTTTTTCTCGTAGCGGCTTTGCATTTTTTTCCCTTCTTGTTCTTTCGTACTATTCTCTAGTCATATTACATCTTATTCTTTAACAATGGCAGAGAGGATACAGATGAGATCCATCCTGAGGCTAGAAGCGAAAGAGGCAGGCTTAGACGCAGAAGCGGCGAATCTGTTTATCAACCAGGAATTGGAAATATATGACGTGCAGCAACAAAGAGCAGAAGCAGAGAGGAAGGAAGAGAAACAAAGAGCAGAAGCTGAGAGGAAGGAAGAAAAAGAGAGAGAAGAGAGGGCAGAAGCTAGAAAGAAAGAAGCGGACGATCGTCAATTGGAGCAGAAGAAAATTGAGGCAGAGATGGAAGCTCGCAGGGAAGGAGAGAGAGAGCGAGAAAGACAACATGAACTGGCACTTAAGGCTTTAGAGAGTCTTGGCGCCTCTACTCCTAATAACGGAGAGCCGTCTTCGCCCCAGTCTCAGTCAATGGACCTCTCCAGCACTCATTCTGCCCAATTAGCGGCGATGTCTTTTGCTTTAGAATCTTTTCCTAGCCCTAATGAAAAAATTGACAGCTACCTAGAAAAATTCGAAAGGCTTGCGAATCTGTATGGGTTAGAGAGTTTCCGCTTTGCACTTAAGCTCTCAACGTCACTAAAAGCTAATGCTTATGACGTGTACACGAAGCTGGGAACCAACCAACATGATTACGACATGCTGAAAAAGGGCTTGCTAAAACGGTTTGAGATGACCGCCCGAAAATTCCTGCAAATGTTCAGGAACAGCCGAAAAGAGAGCACGGAAACATTCCCACAATTCTCTTCACGTCTCACGGGCTATTTGACAAAGTGCATTGAATTATCTGACCTACCTTTTACATATGAGGGACTACTTGAACTTGTTCTTGTGGAACAGATAAAGGCAACTTTGTCAAACGAAACCCGTAGATTTTTGGCTGAACAGGGCGCAGTCAGGCTTGAGGATATCCTCAATAAAGCCGAACGCTATAGAAATGCAATGGCCGAACTTCCCAGCACTAAACGTAAACCCACAGATGAGCCATCTCCAAAACAAAATCTAGAGCAGTCTTCCTATTCTTCCAATCCTTCTCAGAATTATAACCAACGAGAAAATAATACCCAGAGACCTCCCCAGGAAAAATCGAAATTCCACAAAACCCAATATTCCCCCCAACAACAATTCTGATCAACCCACCAAGCCTACGTGGCAGCGCGGCCACCAAGGTCAAGGAAAAGGAAAGACCCCTACACCAGGAACGTCTGATCAGGGCAAGCAGACCGGGCCTTACCGCGTTGGATGTTTGCATACAGCCTCGAAAGATAGAGTCAATGTCAGTGATTCCCAACCTGAGGGCGACCGACCCTCAACTCGAGGAACTGTAATTTTGAATGGTACCTCAACCACTTGTCTCTTTGATACTGGATTAAGTTTTAGTTGCATTGTTGCTAGACACCTAGTCAAACCAGGTCAGGAGACAGAGGAAACCGTCAAACTTAGTGGAGTTTTTAAGAGTGATGCGCCCAGGACGCTGCCTATCGCACTGGTAGAAATACACTCTGACTTTGTCAGAGGGGTTATTAAAGCGGCTATTATGGATGATCCTATCTACCCAGTTATCCTGGGATGTAGATATGTGTTTATTGGGAGATCAAAGGAGCCGATTGTGGCAGCGGTAACCACAAGAGGGCAAGCCAAGCAAGAGAGGGAGCCTGCGCCAAATTTGTTGCCGAATTAACTGAAGGAGGCGCAACAAAAGGACCCTACCCTGGAGCCCTGCTTTAAAAGACTGCCCATGGCCAAGGACCCCCAGACACAACGGAGACATCTTTTATAAGGATGGCGTATTGTATCGTAGAACGGGCAACCCGGACACGGGGAATAACCAGCTCTTAGTACCGACGCAGTACAGAAGCCAGATCTTAGAAATGGGGCCCTCTCTTCCCTTTAGCGGACATATGGGACAAAACGCCACTATTCAGCGAATAAAAACCCACCATTGGTGGCCAGGAATGAACTCTGACATTATCAGGTATGTGAAATCCTGCGCCCAGTGCCAACGGGTAGCACCCAAGCACTTGACACCCCCAGTCCCCATGGGGCAAATGCCAATAGTAGGGACTCCATTTGAACGGGTTGATGTCGACATCATTGGACCCCTGGAAAGGACCAAAAGAAAGCACAGGTTCATCCTGACTTTAGTCGACACTTGCACAATGTGGGCCGAAGCTGTACCGCTAACATGCATAGATTCCAAGCATGTCGCAGAAGCCCTCGTGCAAATCTTTACACGGTTGGGATTCCCTCAACAAGTTTTGACGGACAATGGATCCCAATTCCGTAGCCTGTTAATGGAGGAGATCTTTAAGCTCTCGAGGGCCAAACATATCCACACAAGTCCCTACCATCCGGCCGGAAATGGGCTCGTGGAACGTTTTAATGGCAGCCTCACCACCATGTTACGTAAGCTGGGTCAGGAGAAACCGGAAGACTGCGACCTATATATATCGGCTGCCTTATTCGCCTACCGAGAGGTTCCTCAAGCGTCTACGGGATTCGCGCCAGCTACACTTTTATTTGGCAGACCTATTAAGGGGCCACTAGAAGCCTTACTTCGGTCCCTGACAGACCAAAAGGCTGACGAGACAGTCGTCTCTGCAAGCAAGTATGTATCTGAGCTCAAGGAAAGGCTAAAGCTAGGTTGGGATCTAGCTACAACCAACCTTAAGAAAGCCCGCGCTAAACACGCTAAAAGATACAACAAAGCTGCAAAAGAGAGAGAACTACAACCAGGGGAGAAAGTTTTGTTGCTACTTCCAACCGGAAGCAATAAACTTCGCATCGGATGGCAAGGGCCGTTTACCGTCCTTAAAAAGATCTCACGTACCAACTACAAGATCTCCATCAAAGGAAAGGAGAAGGTCTTCCACATAAATCTGCTCAAGAAATATCTGGAAAGACCAGTGCCATCCTCCGAGCATCTCCTGGCTGTCGCCATAGCAACGGAAGACGAGGAAGATGATGATGGTTGCATGGAGTACCCATTGCAACCCACAGAATCCTTTAAAGATGTCAAGTTCGGCGACAATCTCTCACCAGAACAACAAACAGAAACCAGGTCGCTACTACAGCAGTACAGTGCAGTCTTAACGGATGTACCTGGTCGAACAAATCTCATCGAATTTGACATGAAATTAACAAACGAGACCCCTGTTCGAACCAGAGTATACCCCATTCCGTACGCCAAAGCTGATGCACTTCGCGGAGAAATAGACAAGCTGCGTCAGGCAGGAATTTTCAGCGAGTCTACATCTCCTTACAGTTCGAGTGTAGTGCTGTTGCAGAAGCCCAATAAGGAAGTTCGGCTGTGTATTGATTACCGGTTGCTAAACGCTGTAACGGAATTCCAGCCTGAACCGCTCCAAACTGCTTCTGAGTTGTTCACCAAGCTCAGGAAGGCAACAATTTTCTCCAAGATTGACCTCAGTAAAGGTTATTATCAAATACCAGTCAAGGAGGAAGTTAAACCTCTGCTAGCTTTCAGCACTAGTGAAGGACATTACACATTTAATGTGATGCGGTTCGGACTGCATAACGCACCAGGAGTGTTTACCAGGATGATGAGAAAGCTTTTAGAACCCTTGCAAAGTCCCCACATCCATAATTTCATGGACGACATCTTAATTGCATCGGAATCCTACGAAGAACATATTGCTACAGTCGCTATGCTCCTTAGGAGACTACAGGAAACTGGTCTCACAGCCAGACCTAGCAAATGTCTCATCGCATTTGAAAAGCTGGACTTCCTGGGGCACACTATTTCTCACGGCTGTAGTTGGCCTATTAAGAAGAACGTGGAGAAAATAGTGGCAGCAAAAAGACCCCGAACAAAGAAAGACATCAGGTCATTCTTATCACTATGTGCTTACTATCAGAAATACATCCAGTACTTCAACGGACTGACAGCACCTCTGACTGACCTCACCAAGAAAGGTTGTCCTGATAAGGTCATGTGGAATCAAAAGTGCGAACATGCATACAGCACTTTGAAAGGACAGTTGGCGGCATACCCAATCCTAAGGTTACCTGACCTTAAGAAACCTTTCGTACTGAGAGTTGACGCGTCAGGTCAGGGCATCGGGTCAACGTTGCTGCAAGCCGAGGACAGTGACCCGAACCTGCTATTCCCAGTTCCTTACGGCAGTCGGAAACTGAATAAAGCGGAACGCAAATACAGTGTCGTTGAAAGAGAATGTCTCGCTCTGATTCATGGCATCAGACGCCATCATGAGTTTCTGTATGGTACTTCTTTCACGGTGCAAACAGACCATGCTCCATTAGCTTTCCTGGGTGCCAATAAGGAATTCAACGCAAGGATAATGCGTTGGGCCTTGCTATTGAGTGTTTATTCCTTCAAAGTGGAATATATTCCAGGAAAACAGAATGTCGGAGCTGACTTCTTGAGTAGAAACTGGACCACGGAGGAAGAGGAGAAAATCGACGATGCCAATCATCCAAAAGCTACCGATCAGGGAAGCTTCATTGTCATAAATGAAACATGAAAACGAGTCTCCATGTCTCAAAAGTGGGGACGATATTGTGACGTACGTCTAAGTATGACAAATGAATTTCCCTGACTCGATGGATGACAACAGAATATTGGCCTCTCATAACTTTAGAACCCCTGATCATCTGTTGTAACTTTAACCTGCATGCAGCATTTCCACGATAATTTTACACGCTGGATCAAAGACAGGCTGATCTTCAGAATTCAACGTGGGGCGGTATACGATCTAAAGAAATCAGGGAACTCCCAGCTAACGTAGTTAGCTTCTCGAGAATTTTTTCGCACTCTCATGCGAGCAGCCTGAGACGAAGAAAATCGGTAGACCGGGGGAAACGGAGGAATCGCAGCGGTTAACACAACGGCGAGATACCTCGGATTCTGCTCGACTTCAAGAAATGTGTAAAAATCTAACACGTCCTATTTAAGTTACATTTGAGAAGTATAAATAAAGAACTCCGAAAACTGCATTTCATCGTTTGTTCTGACAGAATCCTAGTTTCACTAGCATAGTCGGATTCCTGCTAGATTTCATCTACCTTCGTTGACTATTGGAGTGTACTCTTTCTGCGCAGACGGTAATTTATACATTAGCTTCGAGTGATCAGTGGTCTAGTTATTTCAATTTATTTCATTGGATTGTGGTGTAAATTTAACCTTATTAAATAAACCCATTTTCAAAGTTCTAGTGCAAACTAATGGTACAGCTAAAAGTATTTCCTAATACACTTGACGCGTAAATTAATTTTGCAGACGTTAAAAGGAATTATAACCAGTAAATCCAGTTTAGTTATGTATAGATAGATGTGCTTTTAATTATTTTAACTCACGGGGAGTTTTCCTGATTTGTTAATTGACGACGCTAATAAAGAAAATAGGCTAACTGTAATTTATCGCGTGTCAGATTATAATATGATTTGTAATGCATTTCTTGTTTTGATTATCTTTCATTCAGAACGATCATTCAACCTGCATCCCAGCAATTATTAATTATATACAGAGTTCTGCCAACTCAATTTGATAACTCCAGTAACCTATGAACCTTTTTAAAGCTAAACTTGTGGCGACCTGTAATGGGCCCCGCTCCTCTGAATTTAACTGAGAATAAAGCCACCCAAGAAACACTTTTAAAATACTAGTTCATATAGTCCTTAAAAGTAAAACTGGAAGCAGAACATATTTTATTCACTGCCCTATTTGTGAAGAAAAAACATAGGTCTACCTGAACACTGTCTGTCAAGTATATTCAGTGGATTTTACACATCCCCGAAGAAGAACTTACCTCAGTGTTTTCTTTAACTTGTGACATTACGGAAAAAGAAAGTTATCTCCACCAGCTGTGCCAATTTTAGGAACCACACCATACCTCACGCTTAGCCAAGTGCCTGTGCCATTCATTAGGAACTTTATCTAAATCAACAGTAGCCTTTACGCTTCACCGTCTGGCGATTTTTTGAGACTATTTGTTACCTCGTTAAATCTGGGGCCTGACACGGAAGAAATAAGAGGACCAGTCCATTATTCCACGGTATTAGCTGCTGTGGTAAATAATTCCTAGAGTGACAGAATTCACCATTTTGGTAAGTCTGCGTGTGTGTTTGTGGGATGGCCAGCCCTAGTGTGTTTTTTTGAATGAAAGGAGATTTAATCTTTTCTTTACCCTTTTAATTAGTTCGACCTAGTATTAAGGTGCATTATACTCCTTGTGCGGGATTTCTCCTAGCGGGATTGTGTAACTGTGTTCATTCCCCCCTCCCGTAAAATTTGTATGATTAAAGGGAGATATTTGAGAACCCTTGCTTTTCCTCTACACCCCCCCCCCCCTTTTTTTACTGTAACCCCTTGCCTCAGAGTAATAAATTTACCAGTGGGTTAAATTGCCTATCTCTGATCACACCCCCCCTCCCCCTTTCTTGTCTTTTGGACCGGGTCTTGTCTGTTAGTAAATACAAACAGGAAACGGTGGATGGGATATTTCTCCTCAAACCCCCCTCTTCCCTTATCATATTTGTATTCTGTAACCTTTGATTTTGACTGTAAATGTATAATTATTTGTGACTGCTTTATGATAATATAGGTATTAATCTTTATTGGTGTTGGTTGTCGGCTGGCCCAAAACTCCAAACATTTCCATCTGTGTAGGCTGTATTCATGTACGTTGTGCGACAGAATCACCAAATCGGTGAGTGCGCCTGAGCGACTGGAACTGACAAACAATTGTTTGTTCAGAAGAGAGATAGGAATAGTCTGTGAGAAACAGATATTGTCGTAATAAGAGACTGTCCTTGCTCTTCCCAGCGCTTGTGAATCTACTGCCTCATTCTCCTAAATCCTTATTCTCACAGAGCCTTCAATATTCCTCTACACTCTAAAGGGACCAATATCCATCAGCACCCTCTCAGATAAAAATTACGACACTTCAATAACTTAGGACCACGGTCCCTGAAACAAGAAGGTTGTACTTCCTATTTCAGAACTAATTTATAATCTATTTCCACACTGAACACAATACATAACAAACTCTGATTTC
This sequence comes from Oreohelix idahoensis, assembly GCA_024509875.1. Taxonomy (NCBI): domain Eukaryota; kingdom Metazoa; phylum Mollusca; class Gastropoda; order Stylommatophora; family Oreohelicidae; genus Oreohelix; species Oreohelix idahoensis. The sequence continues at coordinate 450,364 of JAMPIV010005655.1, forward strand.
AGAGCTGTAGGCCAACTGCTAGCTTCATCTGAAACAATTTACACCAGTATACTCCTCCCTAATGGTTACTACGCCTCTGCAATTCCAGCATTAGTTCTTTCTAGTCAATAAGATAGGTGTCAGTGTACTGTTTGGCAATTCCATGCAGTTATACTTTTCTCCGACACGTCCTGTTCAGGTTGGAGCAATATTTAGGCCTTGCCTCATGTTTGCTACTGAACCACACACATATACAGACATAAATTATCAATTTACATTCAATTTTCATTGAAAAGATATCAAATATGTCAAGCTTACCACAATTCATGGAAATAATAACAAATACGTTGACTGGCGATGAATAATGGCACAAATTCCGATCTGCCTCGGTCCCAGACTTTTATTTAGAAAAATATGATCTGGTTCTCAACGCACTGTTTCTTAGTAAGTTTATTTTAAAATGTGGCACTGAACAGACGCTCCTAATTGACTATATTAGCGGGTCTAATCAATCGGGCCATGTTTACACAGCTTTTCAAAAATTTTTACCCTTCTCACGTTTCCCCTAACAACCAAAATTAGTATTTGTAGTCCGACTAATCGTGTTTAGCCTTACATATCATTCCCGCCAATCAAATAGGATGTAACATGGTGGCCTATTTCCCGTAAAATGGTGGTTTCAAAACATGCCACTGTGCGATTATTATTTGGTGTTTTCTGACACCCTCACTATTTTCTTTTGGCTATAATTGGTTAAATATTAGACTAATTGCTTAGCACCTAACATATTCTTTGTCAGCAAGTCCTAAGGAACCCAAATATATAAGTTTTAAGGGAGCTAAGTGGCGGCGTTCAAAATATGTATTTTCTTCTAGGATAGTCGTGCTGTTACCACCTCATCACTTCCAAACTTTAGGGTGTCTGCTGTACTGTCAGGCTTTCAAACGTAAACCAGTATAATGTCAGGTTTCCTAATAAGCATTTTACAGGTTTTTAAACCTATCTCTCGTAGTTGTAGTGTTTTTTCATCACTGTCTATTTGAAAAAAGTTAGTGCTTCTGGCCTTACGCTTGGGGTGGCATTAATTATCGCGAGACGCGTGTTAGTGTTGCATGCGTTCCTGCTTTCAGCCCTCCCTCTCTCTATCCTAAGTTCATCTGTCTTCTCATTACGCAGTGTATAAAATGAAATTAATGCTAGTATTAATCTAGGTCATTAATCAGCTTGCGTATCTCAAGGTTTTCTTAGAAATGCAGTACACGTTTTATTGTTTTGTGGAAACGCGTGTATGCTGCTATAGGCTTTACTATCAACGTGGAAACGTTACAATTTGCAGACGAAGTAGAAAACAAGGGAGATTTTTGTACGCCATTGTGACAGCACTGTACTTTACCATTCTTCTTTCCCTTTTATGGAATTTATGTGTTAGGCTTTACATTTACCTGATAATTTATATATGTGGATTTAGAATGTTTCACGACAAATTCTCCCCTCTTAAAACAGACTTTATATGTCAGTCTATAATTCTATATACACATAGAGAAATTTATTATTATTTCTGGGGCTTACGGTGATTCTCATCACACGGATGGCGGCTTAAAAAATCCGCTCCCACATTTGTCTTACCAGATATATACTCTATGCTAAACTCAAATGGCTGCATCAGTAATGACCATCTGAGTAACCTAGAATTTTCATGCCTAGCCTGCGCTAGAAAAGACAAGGGTTTGTGATCCGTCTGCAACTTAAATGCCTTCCCATACAGATAAATATTGAATTTCCTTATCGCCCATATTACTGCAAGACATTCTTTTTCGCTAGTTGAGTAGTTGGTTTCAGCTTTATTCAACTTTCTGCTAGCATATGCCACTGGGCTTAATTCCCCATCCAATGCATCTGATTTCTGTAACAGGGTCGCACCTAACCCGATATTACTGGCATCCGTCCTTACAATGAATTCTTGACTTAAGTCAGGTAGTTTCAAAATAGGTTTGCTTGTAAGCTTTTCCTTATATTCCTGGTAAGCCAATTCACATTGTGGTGTCCATGTAATTCGATCTGGATTTCCTTTACGTGTCAAATCAGTTAACGGTGCACATATGGAATTAAAGTTTTTGATATACTTTTGGTAGAAACCACATAATGAGACAAAGGATCTCACGTCTTTCTTGGTTTGTGGTCTCGGGGCTTTCTTTAGTTTCTCTAAATTCTTGGGGTCAGGGGTCATGTTCACCTGATGGATTGTGTGTCCCAAAAATTCTACTTCTTTACATCCAACGCAACATTTGGTTGGTCGGGCTGTTAAATTCGCTTCTCTAAGTCGATTAAACAGCATATTCAGAGAGTCAATGTGTTCCTCAAATGTTTCTGTTGCTATAAGGATATCATCCATGAAATTTGTGATGCATGGATTATTCAGAGGGTCCAATAATTTTCTCATCATTCTAGAGAAGACACTAGGCGCATTCTTCAATCCAAATGGCAATCTGTTAAACTCATAGTGTCCCTCTGAGGTACTAAAAGCTAGGTATGGTCTAACCTCAGGCTTTACTGGAATCTGATAGTAACCTTTACTCAGATCCACTTTTGAGAAATATTTAGCTTTATTTAGCCTGGCAAACAACTGATTTGTATCCGGCAATGGATCCACCTGTCCTTCTGTGATAGCATTCAGTCTCCTGTAATCTATACAGAGTCTATGTTCTCCAGAGGGTTTCCTTAAGAGCACCACACTGGAACTATACGAAGATTCACTGTGTGAAATTATTCCTTCCTTCAACAAATAGTCTATCTCTTCCTTCAAAGCTTTCTCCTTAGCAAAAGGAATCGAATAGGGTTTCATACAGACAGGTGTGGGGTCTATCAGTTTCATATCATATTCCAATAAGTTTGTATGCCCCGGTCGGTCTGTTAACACCTCTGTATGATTATCTAGAACCTGTTGCACTCTCTCTTTCTGATTTTTCGTTAAATGTGTACTGATTTTCACCTGTGCCGCTGTCTCACAGGGGTGTAATGGATATTCAAATGATGAAAGTGGTTCCTTTTTCATCTCCATGGCAATGGACAAGGTCAACAAGTGTGTCTCTTCCTGATTTTCTCTTTCCAAATATTTCTTCAGGAGATTCACATGATAGATTTTTTCTTTCCCCTTCTTATCTATCTTATAATTGGTTCTAGACACCTTCTCTAGAACTGTATATGGACCTTGCCATCCAATTTGTAACTTATTCTGACTACCGGGTAGAAGAAGCAGTACCTTCTCTCCCACAGCCAAATCTCTGTCTTTAGCTTTCCTGTTATAATAGGCAGCATGTTTCTTCCTGGCTTGTTTCAAATTTTCATTGGCAAGTTTCCAGCCAGTTTTTAAACGAGTGGTCAGCTCATTCACATATTGGTATGAGGATGTAATATTTTCCTCTGCCTTTTCATCAGTCCACGTTCTTAACAGCGCTTCAAGTGGACCTTTTATTGGCCTTCCAAATAATAATGTTGCCGGGGCCATTCCGGTTGAACTATGGGGTACCTCCCGATAAGCAAAGAGGGCGGCGTGAAGGTACTGGTCCCATGTATCTGGTTTTTCGTGTGCCAACTTTCTCAGGATTGACATCAACGTGCCATTAAATCTTTCCACTTGGCCGTTCCCTTGGTGGTGGTACACACTACAATGGAAGTGTTTGGCCTGGAAGATCCTGAAAACTTCTTCTGTTAGTTTCCCCTTGAACTGAGAGCCATTATCAGTCAAGATTTGATTGGGAAAGCCTAACCTTGTGAAAATTGTGAGTAATGCCTCTGCCACATGCTTAGAATCAATCGATGACAGGGCTACCGCCTCTCCCCACATAGAACAAGTGTCCACCAGAGTCAGAATGTAGCTGTTCCTTCTCTTAGTTCGAGTGAGAGGTCCCACAAGATCCACGGCAACTCTCTCAAAGGGTGTTCCCACTATGGGCATTTCCCCCAAAGTTGCTGGTGCAGTCCAATGCTTAGGTGCTACTCGTTGGCACTCTGGACAGGATTTTACATATCGTTTGATATCTTCAGTTATCCCTGGCCAGAAATAGTGACAAGCTATTCGCTGTCCTGTTGCGCTGATCCCCATATAACCAGTGAAGGGAATCGCATGCTCTAGTTCCAACACTTTAGTCCTATATGAAGTGGGAAGGACCAGCTGTCCGTGACCATTGGATTCAGATCCAGCCTTCCTATAAATCAGTTTGTTCTTCATATAAAATTCTCTCTTGCCTGGAGGTGTATGAGATTTGGGCAACTTCTTGAAACACGGCTTGAGTGTCTTGTCCTCCGCCTGTGCCTTCCTCATCTCATCTGGATGAGTATTTATTGGATTATCCTCCTCCTTTTTAGACTGTGATCTGGTCTGCACTGTTGCCAATATCACAGGTCTCTTGGGATTCCCCAAGAAGACATATCTACACCCAAATATCAGAGGGTAGATTGGCTCATTTATCACTGCTGCTTTTATGATTCCTTCCACATATCGCGTTTTCACCTTTATCCGGGCGACGGGAAGTGTCATGGTAGCTACATCCTTGGTTGCAGTTTGAATCTCCACTGTTTCTGTGGTGTATTGATCTGCCTGCACCAGGTGAGAACTCACAACGGAATCATAATCTAAACCTGTATCATATAAACACCTTATGGTGACACCATTACAGATGACATCTTCACACACTGGGGGATGGTATGGTTCCTGTAGTTCCGCAGGTTTGACCTTTTTTCCATTTTTTCCAGATGTCATAGCAGCACAATGAGGAGGTTTCCTTCTACAATGGTCAGTGTCATGATTGTTCATCTTACAATTTTTACACCATCTCTTTCCTTGGTTGAAAGATTTTCTTTCATCATATTTCCTTTCATCGAATTGTGGGGTTTTATTTTTATTGTCATACCGTGGCCTATCAAACTGGTGCTTACCTTTGTTTTGATCTCTAGGATCAAATTTATTAAAGTTCTGTGGTGCCTTAAAGTTATCCACTTGTTTCTTTTTATTACCTGTTACCTCTGCTTGAGCTGCTTGATACCTTTCAGCAACATTTAGCAACTCACCCAGCCTCTCTGCACCTTGTTCCATGAGAAACTTTCTCAGGTCTGGAGCCATGGACTCTCTTAATTGTTCTATAAGGACCATTTCCTTAAGATCTTGGGTTTTCCCCAGAGAAGTCCATTTCTCCAAGTATGTCTCTAACCGTGCAGAGAACTGGTGATAGGTTTCACCTGACAGTAGTTTAGCATTCCTAAATTTTTTCCTATAGAATTCTGCATTCTTTTCATATCTTAACAAAAGAGCCTGCTTTAGCATGTCATAATTTTCTTGATCACGTCTGCTCATTTTGGCAAAAACTTCATAAGCTGCCCCACGAAGCCCTTGAGATAACTTTAAGCTCCACCTTTCTCTCTCTAACCCATACGTGGTAGCTAATAATTCATATCTAGTTAGATAGCTCTCAATATCATCGTCTTTCTCAACAAAATGATCTAAATGAAAATTCATAGCTGAGGTTGAGGCTCCCTGACTAGCAGTAGCATCGGAGGTAAAGGGACTGGCACCATTTTCAGGAGCATGGCCTTGAAACTCAAACTCCCTTTGTCGTAACTCATGTTCCCTTTGTAATCTCTTCTCCTCCTTCTCTGCTTCCCTTTCTGCAGATAATCGCTTGTCTTCCCTTTCTGCAGCCTGTCTTCTTTCCTCGGCTTCCCTTTCTGCAGCCAGTCTCTTGTCTTCTCTTTCTGCCTCCAATTTCTTAGCCTCAGCCTCAATCTGCAACCTCTTAATTTCTTTTTCAGCCTCTAACCTCTTATCTTCGGCCAACCTTTCAGATTCTAATTTGCTTTCGGCCTCTTTTTCTAATCTTCTTTCTTCACGTTCAATATATTTGTCACATTCCGTAGTGACATAAGCTATCATAACTTGCCCGTCCATTCCTAACTCTTTAGCAGTCTGCACAGCAGCAGATCGAAATTTGGCAAGGTCCGCCATTTTCTAACAGGTAAATGTATATAATGTCTAACTAAACACTACAATCTGTAATTAATTATCTAAGGACAACCACAGTCACTGAGAGCTCAACCTTATTTAATTCCACCCAAGGATACCTTTTAATTTTTATTATTATTCCCAATATATATAATAGGAGAAAGTTCAATATTCCGGGAGCGAGACCCCAATATATGTGGTAAAGTGGGATGTTATAAATATTTATAGGGGACTTAGTGTACTGACTGAGATCAGCTGTGAAGGTATCTGTATCTAATAAGTGTGGTGTATTACAGATGACCTTTCTTGCTACCACATTTATACCTCAGTCAGAATTATTCTGGAATATTGTGATGACTACGTTACATGTCTAGGGTTATGAAAATGATGAAGTGTAAGTCACAACAACAACAGACAGATAAACAATTTAATTTATTCCACAACACTTTACAACACTGTGACACTCACACACATATAACACTCTATAAGACTATCTTAAATGAGTCAAGTGTAAAGTTTCAAATACATATGTAATAATTCCTGTCAATAATGGATATCCTGATTCAACTACACAGTGAACCAGGAATCACAATCAAATGTAATTACAAGTAGTATGTACACAGTTTATAAATATAATCTTTGTATTGACATATTTTATTATTCTTATCCTATGTGTGTAAGTTGTGAAGTAGTAATATGAGGTAATACTGGTTTTGTTTTTCAAGCTAGATTGTTGTTTGTCATCATGACTTCAAGTGTTTGATTATCGTGGAAAAAGTATTGGGAAAAGTTCACAGTTCCTGTCATTTGAAACAATTTATTGTCCCTCGGTGTTTTAAATAATGTCAATTCTAGAGGGGGGCACATAATGTTGAGCTACTCTGGCCACAGAAGCTTATCTTGCGTGATTGTTACGGTGTTATTTTTAAATGATGGCGTCTGCTGGGGTTTACCCATGTGCAAACGTTTAGGGGTCATTAGTATTTATAGAATATGTCGATATTTTACGGTATAGTGAACGCGAAATATATGCGGAGATGATGACGCATTCGCGTTGGGTAGGTCACGCCGGGTGACTTGGTTACTGGGCCTTTGTTACGTTATCCGTCAAGCACGAAGGTCGTGTCTTGTAATTCTTCCAAGGAATTAAGGCTGATTATATAGCCTATATTTTATAGATGAATCGATGTAGACTTCAGGGTCAGTTCGGAAATTAATCTAAGCATGAGATTAATTAAATTAAACTAATAATGGAAGAAGAATCGTATTGTGATTCAATTTGTAGATGTCAAGAGCTCATGTGCTCATTTCTGGCTGTTGATTAAACAGCGCACGTATATAGCCACGATGTTCTTCTGACACATTGTTTTGACACGGACGGACATGAATACTATGCATGTAATTTCCTAATGAACTATGTATGAACTATATCTGGATGTACCACAATGTGAACTGTTCTTCGTGCGTCAATTTTGTATTAAATATTGGACTCAATCGAAGGCTTACCACATTCCTTTGATTACGTTTTGATTGCTTCAACTTGCATTGTTGATGGTCCTTTGACCTGGTGAACTCTCTTCTTGTAAGAAGTTATAGAAATAAATGGATCAGTTCGTACGGAGCCGGGGTTTGCTTAGACACAAGTGGCGTAACGATAATTAAGCAAGCATCCCAACTGAACTTACAATAATAGAACAAAGGACCCTCCAACACCAGTAAACCACCCACGCAACAGTGGTGGCCATTGTGGTAGGGAACTGGAATTTTATTGAAGAAAAATACTCAAGATTAGCAAGTTGAAAGAAATAATTTTCCTTCGATCAAAAATGAACACTTTTTCTATCTACACCGATGACGTCACACCAGCTTGGCAACAGGATGAATCAGCTGTAGTGATGGCAGCCGCACTTCAACGTCTTCGAAGAAAAAAATTATTTATAAACGTTTCATTGAACATTGCAAAATTAGATTCATTCAACATGAGCAGTAAATATAGGTCCTACTGTCCGTTGGCGAAGCAAGCACTGTATGAATCTATCGAGGCAAAAAGATAAGTAACTCATTTTGAAGGTTACAATAAGTCAGTCCTATTTGTCCTACAAATGCCATGTTCTTCTTTTTTTTTATGTAGCCATGTTATATCTTGTTTCTGTCCGTTTACATGTAGTGGGAGGTAGGATGGGAATCGGAATTGAACTTATGGCTTTTCGAATGTCAAGCTCAATTTCGATCGTTCTTAGGGCTGTGAATTAATAGCACCTCGCAAAGAAAGCGTCGAATTATCATTATCGGTGATCGTTCGGGTTCGGTCTTGCATTAATTCACTTTGCATGTTAGGTGTATAGTCATGTTATAACTGTTGTTTTCATGTGTATTTGGTTCTTAAATTTTATTCATTTACAGTCCTATGTTCGTAATCTATCTTGTTATTCTGATCTAGCTATCTTTTATTTTAATTAAATGTATTGTATTAACGTCAAATGAGTCCTGTGACGTCATCTTTCATAGTACCAAATATGTTCGTTTCCTCAGTTAACCTTCACCCTTCTACATTTCCGGTTAGTACACTTGGTTTTATAATAGCATTTATTTTTGTGAAAGTGTCATTTTTGTATTGTGCTCCTGTTCTGTAATCCTTGGTTAACCCATTTGTATTGTTTGTATTCATTACATATTTTATTAATTTAATATTAATGCTATAATTTCTTCCTTAATTATAGTGTAGATGAATATGATTAAATTTTTATCAGCTTTGATGAGGAATTAGGGACTTTGCACATATTTGCAGTAGTGGTCCTAGAAATGGGCAATGCACTTTATGCCTCATGATTATGGCATAATATATAATGATTAATTGTTAAAACTTTATAACATATTAATACATATTTAATATAAATTAGTACACTTTCTCTGTACTATATTGTGAACTTAGTGACAATTAAGACTAATTATTTGGGGATAATACACATAATTATTAAATATTAATATTAAGCGCTTGATATAATTTCAGCAGCTTATATAACTAACTATCATAACTATTTATGATAGATATCAGTGAGTATATATATAATATTTTTACAAAATATTATAGATTGTGGAACTTATACATAACAATACAGTAATATTACAATTTCTTGTATTAATTATTCATTCGTTGAGTAATTATAATTATCGACATTGATTATATTGTTGATTACAATACATAAGTAATTGAATACTTAAATAAATTAACTCAAAGAATGCTTACCTTGGACCATTTCATTAAAATTGGAAAAGATTGTAATAAAAAGGGAGAGGCACTCCTTGAATTTGCTGAACAACAACTAGCAAGATATAAAGCAGAGATGGAAGAACTTGACAGAAAGGAAGCTGAAAGGAAAGCCATTGCTAAGGCAGAGATGGAAGAACTTGAAAGAAAAGAGGCTGAAAAGAAAACTATTGCTAAAGCAGAGAGAGAAGAATTAAGACAAGAAGAGGAAAGAAAGATAGCAAGAGATGAAATCCTACGGATTGAAGAAGAGAATAAATTGAAACGACAAGAAATCATACTACAGCAAGAAATGGAATTGCAACGGCTTAAATTGGAAACAGCAAAACTTAATTCGCAGAGTGCTGCAGCAAATCAAAATGATATTGCTCAATCTGGATCTTCATCCACCCGACTTAAAGGTAATTATTACTTTAAACTACCACCATTCAAGTTACACGTGGATGACCTTTCATCGTGGCTGGCGCGCTTTGAGGATATATGTAAGGTCAATAACCTTGACAAAACTGCATGGGCACTTAAACTTAAGGAATTTCTGGATGGCGAACCTGCAAGTGCAGCACAAAACATTGATCCTACATTAGCAACAGATTATGAGGCCATTAAGACGTTGTTATTACGTCGTTTCCACTTGAACGAAGAGGCATGTAGATTACGTTTCAAAAGTTTATTGCCAGATAACAATAAAGATTTCACAGGTTTTATTGCTAACATACGCAATACTTTTAACAGATGGGTTGAACTGGCAGGTGTCAACAAATCTTACGACAAGTTAGTCGATTTGTTATTAAGGGATAAAGTATTATCTTCTGTCAGCTCACCATTCTTTGCTTATTTGCAAGAAAGAAAACCAGAAACAATTGATGAGTTAGAAAAAATTTCTTTAAATTACTGTACAGCACATCCGAATGCTAATATTTCTGGCTCGTTGATAAGAGAACCACTTCCTGTAGCCTCCAATATGGCATATAATAATAACAAACCGAGAACACACAGTGTGGACAGAGGTAGGTTCAAAGGAAACTATGACAATAATTTTCATAAGGGACAGAATAACTTCAACAATAACTTTAATAGAGGAAGACAACAAACCAGAAATTATTCACCTCAGTCAAGATACAACAGTAATCCTCGCAACTCAAGTTATAATCGGTCATATCAATATAATAATGATAACAATTGGAAGAATGGCGATAATTATAACTCGAGACATCGAGATAACAATTATAATAGACGACAACGAGATAATTCAACTAATTATTCTCGTAATCGTTCCCATTCTCGTGGATCTTCACATTATAACCATAATACCGGGGCAGCAGTGACAAATGATATCACCCCTAAGGTTCAGGTTCCACCTAACGATAATACAATGAATTCTTCTGCTGCATGCTTTGCTATAAATTATAACGTGGCAAATAGTTGCCCACAATGCAATCTTATTTTTCAGAAGGCAAAGGAGACAGTGCTAAACTGCGGACACATTACACCAGAAGTAGGTCTTGCAGCCAATGATGGAACAGGCTCTCTGATTTTTAACAGAGGGATAGTAAATGGTTCTGTAGTTTCTGTATTGAGAGATTCGGGGTCCACAACCATTGGAGTGCGACAGTCGCTGGTACATCCTAGCTGTGCAACGGGGGAATATGTCCGTTGCATGACTTTTGGGGGAACTATTGAGTTTTACCCCACAGCTATTATTCATGTTAACACACCTTTTTTCACAGGTAACGTGAAGGTATGCATGCTGAAAAAGCCAATAGCAGACCTGATAGTTGGTCGCATACACGGCAGCAAGGATTGTTCACCAGAAGATATTATTGAATGGGAGAGACACAATCTATGCACTGGAAACGCCGTGACAACTAGAGCTCAGACTATACTCATGGAGAGTGTCAATGTTAATAATATGGATGCAGAAAAACAGGAGAATATTGAGGTCAATTCACCTATTGACAGGGAATCATTTGCTAACAAACAAAAAAATGACAAATCTCTAAATAAATTTTTTAAACTTGTTAATAAGGTTGATAATTTAACTTCAGGTAATAAGAACAAACATTGGTTTATTATGAAAAATGATATACTAATTAGATGTTTTAGTGATAAATCACTGGTAAAACAACAAGTGATGGTACCGGCTGCTTTTAGACGGTACATTCTTCAACACGCACATGACTCGCAGTGTGCAGGGCATATGGGATATACTCGAACACGATCTCGAGTATTATCTTCATTCTTTTGGCCAGGAGTGTCACGTGATATTTCGCAATATGTACGTTCTTGTACTACGTGCCAGGAAGTGAAAGCACGTGGAGCTTTTCACACGGCGCCTATTCAGGCTTGCGATATCTCAGTACGACCTTTTGACAAGATGGCCATAGACATAATTGGTCCACTTCTACCATCTGCGAGAGGACATAGATTTGTTCTCACGTGCATTGATTTATGCACACGATGGCCAGAAGCCATTCCATTGAAGACGACCACTACCACAGATGTAGCTGATGCATTACATCTAATTTTCTCTAGAATAGGGTTTCCTAGAAAATTATTATCTGACCATGGGTCGCAGTTTATATCAGATACCATGAAGGAGGTAATGAAAACCTGGAACATTGATAGGAACTTGAGTAGTATTTATCATCCCATGAGTAACGGTGCAGTTGAAAGACTTAACCGTACGCTTAAGCAACTTTTACATAAGGTTACTGTTAAACACCCTCAGGACTGGGACAGAGCACTCCCAGCTGTCCTATTTGCTTACCGAGAGGTGCCACATGAACAAACTGGCTTCTCTCCATTTGAGTTGGTTTTTGGTGCCCCTCCAAGAGGTCCTATGGGACTGATAAAAGATTTATTAATTGATGCAGAGATGACTCAGGACACTCAGTCATCTTATGAGTATGTGATTAATCTTCGGAATAATATTATTGAGTCTTGCCAATTGGCAACAGCTTCTTCTGAGGCTGCAAAAGCTAAGGCTCGATCTATACAAAACCGATCTAGACGATTACGCCAATTATTCCCGGGCGATGAGGCTTATGTATTACTCCCTCACAATAACAATAAGTTATTGATCTCATGGACTGGTCCTTATAAGGTTACTGATAAAATTTCAGACGTTGATTACGTCTTAGATATCAAGGGACACAGAAAGATATTCCATATTAATATGCTCAAGCAATTTCATACACGTCCTATACACTTACAGTCAATTTTTCATGAATTAGATGACAATACTGTATCTACTTGTCATTATTCTAATCTATCTGTTATACAGGAGGAAGAATCTTCTTTTCCTGAAGTGCAGATGCCTTTACCTGTACTTACTGTCCAATCTACTGAATCTTGGCGTGATGTGACCATTTCTTCTACGGTTACACCGCAACAGCATTAACGCGTTGCTGATCTTCTACAATCTTTCCCAGATGTGTTAACTGATGTACCGGGTTGCACATCTGTAATTGGTCACGATATTATTCTGAACGATGATACACCAATTCGTGTTCATCCTTATTCTGTACCTCTACATTTTCTGAGTAAGACATCTCAGGAACTCGAACAGATGATATCATTAGGTATTATTGAGACTAGTACGTCTCCATTTTCTTCTCCTTTAGTCATTGTCCGGAAAAAGGACAACAACATACGTTTATGTGTTGACTATACGAAACTTAATGCGCAGACAGTACCAGATAGCGAACCACATCCTATCCTTGACGATTTACTTCCTCGTCTATCCAATGCTACACTTTTCACTAAAATTGACTTAACTAAATGTTATTGGCAGATTCCACTAACCGAAAGAGCCAAATACTACACAGCATTCTCAACTCCACGAGGTCTTTACCAGTGGAACGTGATGCCTTTTGGGCTAATGAATGCTCCAGCTACCTTTATTCGCATGATGCGAAAAATTTTATCAGGTAGATCAGATATAATTACCTATATTGACGACATATGTTTGTTCAGTTCATCATTTGAGGAACATTTTTTGGGTCTTAAATCAGTTTTGGAAATATTGCGGGATAACCATTTAACCGCTAAACCAACTAAGATTCAAATAGCGTGTAATGAGATAACATTCCTGGGACACATTATTGGATCGGGACGTATCCAAACAATTCCCAGTACGGTTTCTAAAACATTAAATTTATCTGTTCCTCAAACGAAGAAACAGGTTAGGAGTCTGTTAGGTTTAATCCAATTCTATAGCAGATTTGTACCTCACCTATCATCCATCACGCATGTCCTGTCTTCGTTACTGAAGAAGAACATGCCTTTAAGGATAAATTGGACCGACGAATGTGACAAAACCTTTCGCACTATCTTAAAAATATTTTCATGTCTACCTATTTTAAGAATACCAGATGCTTCTAAAAAGTTTGTTCTACGTACAGATGCGAGTAATTACGGACTCGGGGCATGTCTACTGCAATATCATGATGATGTCCTTCACCCCGTAATGTATGTCTCACGCAAACTGAAACCTCCTGAGACAAAATATTCCACTGTGGATCGAGAATTGCTCTCCGTAATCTGGGCAATTACAAAGTTGGAGAAATTTTTACTGGGATCACCATTCCTGATCCAGACTGATCAGAAATCAGTGGCAGCATTACGTCGCTCAAATCATAAAAGTGCTAAACTTGCAAGATTTGCTATTACGTTGCAACCCTACGAATTCGAGATACAGTCGATACCTGGAACTGAAAATGTCATAGCCGACACGTTGTCCAGACATCCTACGGATTCTGAATGAATTTTCAATTTCACGAAAAATTTTCTGACTAGTCAAGCATTACATTTGCAATAAACAGTATTGATATCAAGTCAGAATATTCAACAATTCAGTTGGACTTCCTACCTAAATAAGGACATTTCGAAATAAACTATGGTGATCAAAATTATCAAGATTTACGGATCGTTTGAAGGTTTGAACTTCAATTCCACTTTGAGTATCACTCAAAATAAACAATCTCTGATGAAGAAGGGACAGATACTTTGATGACTTAGTCAATTAACTTTCAAAGTTTAATAAAGGAACTAACAATGAATGGATCATCAAATCATAATTTGATAATATGAACCTTGTGTCTTAATGAACGTTCATACAATTCAACAGGAGGTAACAACGATTGGATCTTCATGTCCAATATTATTAATTTTTCTAAATTAGTATATAATAGATAATAAAGTCAAAGTGTGATGAAATAAAAAAAATAAAATATACTATGAAAAGATGAAACAAAAGAATATCACACCAATTAAACCTTTTAATTAGTGTAATTATCAAGGTAATGGATAATACATTATGACATTTCATATATATAGTTAAAATGTATGAATTTTTTCTGTTCTTTTGATTATGTCAATTTAATTAGGTGTCTATCCTTACACTTCATTTTCACACACATTCTAATTTAATGTAGACTTTAATATTTGGTTTTAATTGTCCGTACTTCTCAATTTTATTTCTTTTAGTCTCTTATACTATTTCTCATTTTCTTCAATTAGATATTAATTAGTTAATACCATACGTACATACTATAATTAATTATTTTAATTTTAGTTAGTTAGAATAATTTTAATAACACCTCACATTATTAGTTAGTCTATACATACAACAAATTATTTAGTTAATTAATTAGTGACAGTAACATTTACTTGTTTAATATAAGTTATATGTATGATATGACGTTGATTTACTATAAGATATTACTGACATGACTGCGACACTGTTCTAGATAGAACATCGTAGTTCATACGTCGGGTTTTGTTAAATTTTTGATTAATATTGTTCAAAAAAAAAAAAAAAATCTATTTCATAGATTTTTTTTTTTTGCCCCCGTCTGACAGGAAATCTGTTACGGTGTTATTTTTAAATGATGGCGTCTGCTGGGGTTTACCCATGTGCAAACGTTTAGGGGTCATTAGTATTTATAGAATATGTCGATATTTTACGGTATAGTGAACGCGAAATATATACGGAGATGATGACGCATTCGCGTTGGGTAGGTCACGCCGGGTGACTTGGTTACTGGGCCTTTGTTACGTTATCCGTCAAGCACGAAGGTCGTGTCTTGTAATTCTTCCAAGGAATTAAGGCTGAGTATATAGCCTATATTTTATAGATGAATCGATGTAGACTTCAGGGTCAGTTCGGAAATTAATCTAAGCATGAGATTAATTAAATTAAACTAATAATGGAAGAAGAATCGTATTGTGATTCAATTTGTAGATGTCAAGAGCTCATGTGCTCATTTCTGGCTGTTGATTAAACAGCGCACGTATATAGCCACGATGTTCTTCTGACACATTGTTTTGACACGGACGGACATGAATACTATGCATGTAATTTCCTAATGAACTATGTATGAACTATATCTGGATGTACCACAATGTGAACTGTTCTTCGTGCGTCAATTTTGTATTAAATATTGGACTCAATCAAAGGCTTACCACATTCCTTTGATTACGTTTTGATTGCTTCAACTTGCATTGTTGATGGTCCTTTGACCTGGTGAACTCTCTTCTTGTAAGAAGTTATAGAAATAAATGGATCAGTTCGTACGGAGCCGGGGTTTGCTTGGACACAAGTGGCGTAACGATAATTAAGCAAGCATCCCAACTGAACTTACAATAATAGAACAAAGGACCCTCCAACACCAGTAAACCACCCACGCAACAGTGATGGCGGCAGGAAAAGACTCCTCTGCTCGATTGCTTCCTGTGTTCTGGAGACACCTCACTGGTCGCTATCTGGACCAAGGAGTATGCTGTCTGCCTCTGGATTTAGCAAAACTCAGACCAGGTGCTGCTTCAATAACTTAGGACCACGGTCCCTGAAACAAGAAGGTTGTACCTCCTATTTCAGAACTAATTTATAATCTATTTCCACACTGAACACAATACATAACAAACACTGAGTTCAGAGCTGTAGGCCAACTGCTAGCTTCATCTGAAACAATTTACACCAGTATACTCCTCCCTAATGGTTACTACGCCTCTGCAATTCCAGCATTAGTTCTTTCTAGTCAATAAGATAGGTGTCAGTGTACTGTTTGGCAATTCCATGCAGTTATACTTTTCTCCGACACGTCCTGTTCAGGTTGGAGCAATATTTAGGCCTTGCCTCATGTTTGCTACTGAACCACACACATATACAGACATAAATTATCAATTTACATTCAATTTTCATTAAAAAGATATCAAATATGTCAAGCTTACCACAATTCATGGAAATAATAACAAATACGTTGACTGGCGATGAATAATGGCACAAATTCCGATCTGCCTCGGTCCCAGACTTTTATTTAGAAAAATATGATCTGGTTCTCAACGCACTGTTTCTTAGTAAGTTTATTTTAAAATGTGGCACTGAACAGACGCTCCTAATTGCCTATATTAGCAGGTCTAACCAATCGGGCCATGTTTACACAGCTTTTCAAAAAATTTTACCCTTCTCACGTTTCCCCTAACAACCAAAATTAGTATTTGTAGTCCGACTAATCGTGTTTAGCCTTACATATCATTCCCGCCAATCAAATAGGATGTAACATGGTGGCCTATTTCCCGTAAATTGGTGGTTTCAAAACATGCCACTGTGCGATTATTATTTGGTGTTGTCTGACACCCTCACTATTTTCTTTTGGCTATAATTGGTTAAATATTAGACTAATTGCTTAGCACCTAACATATTCTTTGTCAGCAATTCCTAAGGAACCCAAATATATAAGTTTTAAGGGAGCTAAGTGGCGGCGGTCAAAATATGTATTTTCTTCTAGGATAGTCGTGCTGTTACCACCTCCTCACTTCCAAACTTTAGGGTGTCTGCTGTACTGTCAGGCTTTGAAACGTAAACCAGTATAATGTCATGTTTCCTAATAAGCATTTTACAGGTTTTTAAACCTAACTCTCGTAGTTGTAGTGTTTTTTTTATCACTGTCTATTTGAAAAAAGTTAGTGCTTCTGGCCTTACGCTTGGGGTGGCATTAATTATCGCGAGACGCGTGTTAGTGTTGCATGCGTTCCTGATTTCAGCCCTCTCTCTCTCTATCCTAAGTTCATCTGTCTTCTCATTACGCAGTGTATAAAATGAAATTAATGCTAGTATTAATCTAGGTCATTAATCAGCTTGCGTATCTCAAGGTTTTCTTAGAAATGCAGTACACGTTTTATTGTTTTGTGGAAACGCGTGTATGCTGCTATAGGCTTTACTATCAACGTGGAAACGTTACAATTTGCAGACGAAGTAGAAAACAAGGGGGATTTTTGTACGCCATTGTGACAGCACTGTACTTTACCATTCTTCTTTCCCTTTTATTGAATTTATGTGTTAGGCTTTACATTTACCTGATAATTTATATATGTGGATTTAGAATGTTTCACGACAGTTCTCTATCTCCCTCTCTCTCTCTCTCACTCTCTCTCCCTGTCTTTCGCTCCATGCCTCACTGATACTCCCTCACATTCCAAATGAAGACATGTAGTAACCTTACCTAAATGACATGTGGAGCAGTGATAATGATCTAATGGACCGTAAATTGACTAAAAAACTAAAATTTCTTTGTTGATAACTTGTGTCGTAATTGTTCGCGCATCTTTTAAAATCTTGCCCTGTTCTGGCTTACTCCCTCGATGGTGCATTGACCATGGAGAAGGAAGAAATACTGACGGCAATTCATGTTCGTTTATTAGAAAATAACACTGAAATCAATGAATCATCAAGGCTAAGACTGCTGGAATTTGGCATCAAACGTAAGACCAGCATGGATGGGCGTATGAGAGGATGCATCCACCGTGTATACAACCAGTGCGCAACAGGAACAATAAGCATTCATACCGACATTTTCTGAGGGAGACTGAGCACCTATAGGTTTCCCAGGAGTGCAATGACGTCGATTCTGATTAACATTAACATTAACATTAACATTAACATTAATATTAACAAAACTTTTCTGTAGAAGCGCTATTGTTCTATTTATAATTTCCACAGTGTCCAAACTCCAAAAAATATCTGGCATGCATTTGCTTCCGAACTGGACAAACAAACTGAAAGCTGTATTAAAATGGTTTTCACCTGAGAGTGTCAAAACACTGTTTAAATTGCTTGCAACAATGATATGAATATCAAAGACCGAGTTTCCATCCTAAAGGATAACAATACATAACTACAAACACAAAGACATTAAACAAAAAGAAACAAATACAATAACAGAATTCAGTCATGTAGATTTTGTTCCGGCAAAGACGCATTAGGTGGCTTTTGTATCACCTGAGGGTAAACATAATGAAGATGGAGTTTCTAAAGGGTGGATCAGAAACAGTTTTTTCGATGGTTTTCTCACGCTGAGACCTAATTTATATTTAACTGAGATATACGATACATTTACCAGTCTTTTGAACTACTGCTGTCGTCTATACGTGTTGTTCGTGGGGTTTCCTGATGAGAAAAGGAAATAAAAGGATTAGTGATTTCTCGGGCATGTCCACAGAGGTATACCGATATGAGGTTATACTGTTGATTGGCTGAGCGTTTATTTCTACAGGTGCAGAAGGTGACAAACAAGCTACGTGACCTACTGATGTGAACTAAAATGTGTCAAATAAGTTACGGGACCAATGATGTGAACTAAAACGTGTCAAATAAGTTACGTGACCAACTGATGTGAACTAAAATGTGTCAAATAAGTTCCGGGACCTACTGATGTGAACTCAAAGGTGTCAATACGTTACAGGACCTACTGATGTGAACTAAAAGGTGTCAAATAATTTACGGAACCTACTGATGTGGACTGAATATGTCAAGTAAGTCTGGGACCTATTGATGAGAACTAAAGGTGTCAAATAAGCTACGGAACCTATTGATATGAACTGAAGGTGTCAAATAAGCTACAGGACCTACTGACGTGTACTGACGCAGCAACAGAGACCGCAGTCAGCGACTCATAGCTTGACTGCCTGCGTCAGGACCAGGGAACCAGAGCTGGTCAAGACCGTGCTCCACCTCCACGTGGTGGTCCTGGAAACAGTCTGCAGCAGTGCAGGCTGGCTGAGCGAGCACGGATCGCAATGGGAAGGCAAACCCGGTCCTAAAAAAATGCCGTGCAGAAGTCGGATGTGTCGACCGAAAGGTGCAGATATCACAGCTACGTTGTAAACAGACACAACGCAACCACCGTCCTTTTCAGGGCGAACGAAGAAGAAGAAGAAGAAGAAGAAGAAGGTGTAAAATAAGCTACGGGACCTACTGACGTGAACTGAAGGTATTAAATAAGCTAAGGGACCTACTGATTAATTAAAAGATGTCATATAAGCCACGGGATTTACTGATATCAACTTAAACGTGGCAGATAAGAAACGAGACCTACTGATGTGAGCTCACATGTGTCAAAAAAAAGCTATTATTGTGACCTAAAAATTGTTAAACAAGCCACACAAGCTACTGAATGATCCAGAAGATGTCAGAGACATACTGAACACATCACGTGATCTAAAAGGTGCATAATAACCCACAAAGCCTCCCACCTTCGCCGTCAATATTCCAATGTTGAATTTTTAAACGTGCATTGAAGCGAGCAAAAGTGCAGAAGTGTTAACAAATAATCCATGTGTCAATTGTTCTAGATCTATTGTAACTTCGTCGTTTGCATAATGAATTACTAATTGTGGTGGGTTTTGATGTTAAAGAAATAGAGATTATTTGTAACAGAATATGTTTTCAAGAAACCTGGCTGCTACCACCTAATGACCTCAACCTGTCATATATTTTCTCCTAGTTAAGTGTACAGGTGTGTGAGTGTTGTCTAGCTAGATGTCTAGGGTATATGCGATGTAATGTAATGAAATGACAACCCTACACTTATAAATTAATGAACAATAATGAAACAAGTCGCTGTTAAAGTTTAAACGTTACAATCTTTTTTACAATTTATTTTCCGGTACCTCCGTTCTGTTTTGGATACCGGAGTAATGAAAACTCAAGATGATAATAAAATGTATTTACAACAATTAATTCAAACTATAAATGAGTCTGATATTTTTCACAAATATAAAAATGTCAATCTTGAAAAGTGTCAATTAAATCTTGATCCTATGAACGGGTAATAATAGGAAGCACGTCTGTGTTTATCATATTCTGAATTACGAAAATACACGTTTTGAACAGAGAGTGGTTAATCTGAGGTATCATGTGCCCGTGGACGAATTCTTATCTTTGTAGGTGCAGAAATACAATATCGTCTCAGTCCACGCTAACAGCTTCAACTGCCAAGTCAGGATACTGCCCTTGAATTCACAGCAATGAGGCAAACAGACAAAACTGCCTCAATTCTTCAGGTGCAGATATACATACAGGTATATGATGATCAATGGCACACTTTGATTCAGAGATGAAACCCTGGAATAAGAGTAATAAGCCCTCCTGAACACCTCATAAACCTCTCTATCCCTAACTCATTAAACATGTTCAACAAAGTCAGAATCAGCATGATAACTAAACAATTAGTTAACGTTCTTATTTGGTTTGGTACCCCATTCATGGTCATATATACCTTCAAACTACAGTTTGACACTTTCCTTGACATAGGAAACATTTTAATTAATTATATCAAGTCATTTTCAAAGACGGTGACTTGCTGAAGAAGACGGCCAGTGGTTTTCTGGTCTTACATCATAAAAATGTGTATCACTTTTCCCATTAATAATTAATTTTATTTTCTCCCAAAGTGTCAGAAACCCTGTCTGGCTTTTCTACAACCTGTTAATATAATTCCTAACAACTCTGTGAAACAACACAAAGTTTGATGTTGACTTCCCTCTAGAAAAACTTTTACCCACATAATTTTCATACATATTCAATAATACATACATAATAATAATAATAATGATGATATAAATGTTTTCTTCTTACCGCATCAATGAAATATTCCTACTAATAGTTTAATAAGAGATAATATGGTCAAATCCAGATCGCTTGCTGGTGCAGATCAGCAAATGGCAAAACTGTACTGTAATTCTTGCCTTAAACACAACAGTAGTGTAGGAATAATATTTTAATAGTGGCACCTAAAGCCAGCTTCAAATTGTTTTTATCCCCACTGTTAGTATATTAGACTCCAGCCAATCAAGGACCATTATGCCTCTAGCATTCCTTTTCAAATTAAAACTACAACTTTCAAATTTGGGATTACCTCCCCCTTCCCAATGTGGCAAGCTGAGAAAGATATACGTCTGTTCGTTTATCTGTCTCCTACCACTATCTCAGTTATTTACTAAGTGTTTCAAATTCTGAAAAGAAATTATTGATCATGCTGCTGTCTGTCACACAGTAGTTATATTTTTATTGTTTCCGTTATTATATTTACTATTAGTGATTTTCCCCTTTATTTATTCAAATAACATATTTTTCTATCTACGGTAAGATACATTAACATCTCAATATTCTATTAAACCATTAATGTCATTGTATTTGTCAACTGTCCTTTCTTTTAGAGTGTAAGAAAAGTATCTAAATTTTTCTTCTCTATCCTTCTATGCTTTGCTTTTGGTTCAAATTCAAATTTCTGTAAACAACGAACTAGTGACACGACCACCTATGCTCCTATTCATCCCTTCTCCCACTGTATTTTTAAATATTCCACGTTAATTGTTTTATTGGGCTGTACTATTGTTCTCATTCAAATTTGAACCAACGCATCACAAAACTGCAATTTTTAGACCGGAAGTAAAAAACGGTGTGTGTGTTTATGCTTTTAGTCTGCAGATCTAAGAGGTTATATAGTTTGAACTGCGTGTCGAGCGAAAAAGGGGACGGTAGGGTTTTTGTGTCGTCTTTTGAAAAGCATGCTAAGTAATTGCCTCGCACTTTCGTTCGGTTCGCGAGGCCAAACTCCAACGCGTGTCAAAAGTTGCATTTTTTTCTCTCATTCATTTCCCCTCCCTCGTTCTTTCTTCTGTCTATCTCTGACTGAAACGAACACTTAGCTGTCTGCAAAACGGCGTTTAGATAATATTTAATGATTCGCGTTAATTCTTACTGCAGTTTCGTTCTACACTTCTGGAAAATGTCCGAATTGCTACTATTAGTGGCGTTAAAGTTAAAATCTTACTTTAATTCAGAACGGCAGTTTGGTGTCGCAGTTCTGGCACATGTTAATTGTAAGTCTCAAGGACGAAACTAGGAAAGCGTGTAATATTTATCGGCGGGATCATTGTCTAAGCATTACTACTGTATAAAATTCAGCGCTCTACTGCCGTAGAGGACGATGATAGGCAAACACACACGGGCGGGTTTATTTATTTTCATAGGAGTAAAATCTTACTGAATTTAGCGATTGTTTCACAGATTTCGCTACACTCGTGTTATTATTTGTTCTTGTGTTTCACTTTAGAAGGTTCATACTTTGCTTCTCGCATAAAGCTAGTAAGTAAAGCGGCAGCATACACACGATAAGGACTGTCGGAGTAATGTAAACAAGGTACCTTGGAATAGCTGAAATAGCGTCCAATCAGATTCGCGCATTTTGTGCAAGCTCGCAAATGTTCCAGCGTTACCCTTTGTTACTTCCATTGGTTTATAACTGTCCAGGCTGTCAGGGAGGATGTGTGCATTTTCACCGTGGTTCATTAATTGTCTCGCCACTATCTTCTCAAGAAATTTGCCTTAGACATTCTGCAATGTGAGGATTCGATAGCTGCTAAGCAGTTTGGGGTCTTTACTAGGTTTAGGAAGTGGCCGTAGGTAACTATGTAGCCAGTCTTGCGGCACCTCAGCATTCTGTATACTGGTGTTGAAATCCATCACTACATGCATAATGCATCTGTCATCAAGCTCTTTGATGTGTTGATGCTGTACACCATCAGGACGCGGAGCAATGTTTCTACTTGTTTTTAACGTATACATAACGTCTTCGTCAGATATGAGGTCGAAATATATCTGGTCTCTGACTCAATTATCCATCACACGACGGGCAGCTTTATCACCTTTATCCGTCTGAGTGATATACCGACTGAGTAATGCACGTCCTTTATCTTCATCGGTCTACAGACTCATTCCCGCGGAGCTCAGAATATTAG
Source organism: Oreohelix idahoensis (assembly GCA_024509875.1). Classification (NCBI taxonomy): domain Eukaryota; kingdom Metazoa; phylum Mollusca; class Gastropoda; order Stylommatophora; family Oreohelicidae; genus Oreohelix; species Oreohelix idahoensis. Next base: position 473,688 of record JAMPIV010005655.1, read on the forward strand.
GTATGGGTTGGCTTATATTGTTCCTATTCATTCGTGGATGTAAGGACCAAAATTTCTGTAAGGTCTTTTCCGTGCCCACCCTGTCACGAAGGCCTTCCACACTTGGTCCTTGGCTTCAACCCCTCCGGTATTCATTGTACTTCTCTTGCGTGCTTTCGTCCATTCTTTCGTCGCTCTTTCATTTTCTATACATGCTTTTTCTACATCCTCAATCCACCAGGGTGGTTTGATGAAAAGTGTTCTAGCAGTCTTTTTCCTGGCATTTTGACGCAATATATGTAGAGGGCTATTACAGTCATGTGAACGTGCAGGGTCCTTAAAATGTGTTTAGGCCTCCTGTGTCTGGTTACACTCCCTTTTGCAATAAATAAATAAGTATATGGAATGAACAAGCAGAAACACTCAAATAAACTTACGACGTAACGGCCAGACAGCCAGTTAGCGGTCTTTCCCATAAATTTACTGGCTAATATAAAAGTGAGCCCCAGCCCCCTCCCCACCTCCCCCCCCCCCCCCCCCCCCCCAAACCCCAATGAAAAAAGGACAGAGATAACAAACAGCCTAATGGTCAAAATGTTGTAAAAATATGCACAATATACTGTACTTAAAACGGAGAGATCACACTTCTTGTCAGGACGTGATGTCGAATCTCGGAAATAAGTGGAAAAACAAACATAACCATGTAACATTTTAAGCAGCAGTGATAGAGAAGTTAGGGGAAGGCATTTAATTTTTTTTCACAGGGAAACAACTTAATTGTTTAAAAACTATAAATCTAAATAACATATTTTCATTACTTGTTTGATTTTGTCAATTTTTTATATAAAGTTAATAAAGGCATTAACGATTCATTTATATTTATTAGCTCTTTTTTTAAATTGTTAAAACTTCTTTGGTGCATTATGTTTAGAGTAAACAAGCTTTTAAAAATATGGAGTTTATGCACATGCTAAAGTACTGAACACTTATATGCTCTGTCACTTAGAACGATAATAATAGGGCACTCATCCGTTGCAGTCAAAGATGTGCACACTAACATGTTTCATCGGCGTTCGAAAGCGCACTTCGACAATTCTTTAAACGCTGCGTTCTTTGATGGAAATTTGCGTCTGCAGATGCATTATTTTTCACAACGCCCCGTTTTTATAGTGGGTAACTTGTAATGTCTATAGTTTTTGTGTTTCATGGTCAATTGGTATCATTTTTTGAATTTCTATAAATAAATGAATGATGAATCTGATGATATAAAATTTGTTTGTGTACATGTTAGATGTGATATGAAGAGAGGAAAGGAAAGATGAAAAATACGAAGAAAAAAAAATTAAAAAAAAAAAAACACCAACAAACGAAGAGTCCATACCCCTTGCATCTCAATGACAGTCATTTGACCAATACAAATCAAATGACGATCTTTTCGTTACACCCATCATCAGTAGCCAAGCAACTTTTTTCAATACTTGGGTTTGTGACGATTCTTCTGTTCTTTCCTCTATCAAAACTCTCTCTACGTGCTTGAAGGTTTTTGTTACCCATTCTTTCCATTTAGCTTCTTGCTTTTGTTTGTCACTTGCCTTTTCCACTGCTTCTCTGTCTATGTTAATCTCCTGTCTCTGTCTATGTTAATCTCCTGTCTCTGATTTTCTATCCTTTTTAGTGTAATTTCATTATCCTCTTTCAGTTCAGATAGTTTAACTAGCATCATTTCATTTTCTTCTTTCAGTGCTGACAATTTACCTACATCCTGGGCTATTTGGTGTTGTATGGCTTTTATTTCTTGTAGTATTGCCTCTGCACTTTTCAGTGCATTCGTACCTTCCGAGGATGTAGTTGAATCATCCGACTGGTTTTTTGGTACTGTTTTGTTACTTTCTACCTGGTCCTTACTTTCTTTTGCCAACTGTGACTTAATCATTTTGACTTCCTCTTGCTCACTCTTAATTTCTGTTATTACTTTAGTGCTCGTATAAGTATTGTTTTCCTTTAATTCTTTAATGACCGTTTTGAAAGGAGTTTTGGTTGTTATAGCTTCCTTCAGTGCTATTTTGGTCTGCTGATATACTGGGCAGCCCTGGAACCTGGCGTTGTGGTTCCCTTTGCAGTTAATGCATTTTCTGTTTGCATTATCCTTTTTATAGTCAGTATCTGATTTAGCCTTTTTGCACTGGTTAACAGGGTGCGAACCAGCACAAAACCTACATATTGCCTTCCCCCTCAAAACTGTGTCGACCATGGCCAAACTTCATGCAGTTGGAGCACTGCTAAACTGGGGGAATGAAGGCTTCTGTGTTTGTTATGCTTTCCCAAATAGTACTGTCTTGGGGGTTCCCTCCCTTCTGTTGTTATTACTATCACTGGGGTTACTATACTCCTTTTCACTGTTACTCGTTCAACGTGTACCAGCTTTAAATCTGGGTTTTGCTTGGCCAGGTTCTTTAAAACGTCCTCACCTGACAGGGTTGGGTTTATACCTTTAACAACACATCTTCTGGTTTTTTTTTAGATTTATATTTTGTATTTTGATGCTGTGAGCCAGTTGAATCAATTTTGGTTTATCTTTCAGTTCTTCTAGTACAGTTTTGGTTTTTTTCTGATTCATTTAGTGTTAGCACTATTCCACTGTTTTGTTTTTGTATTTTGGCAATGGATTTTTTGTCAATTACTTTTTCCAGGATCACCAGGATTTTGTCTTCCGGGAGAGATCGACGCGTGGCTTCTGTTCCAGCCATTTGTTATTGTCACTTTTTTGTGGGTTTCCTTTCAGTTGGAGTCTTCTTTGTTTGCTCCTCTGGTTTCATAACTTCTTTTGGTTGTATTTTCCTGGCTGTCCTGATTGTCATCTTCCCTGGGTCCTATCATTTTATTCGCTGTCCTGGTTTCTTTCGCCTTTATTGTTTATGCTTATTGTTGTTTTTACTTCTGAGCCTCATACCAGTTTTTCCCTTATTGTTTCTATCCTGTCCTTTATTTCTGTGTCTCTGACTTCAGGGTTCCTGGTCCTGTTTTTTCTGTCAGTTTTGGTGTTTTGTATTTTACCGGTGTCTTGACCCACGCTTTTCCTTCCCCGGACTGTTTTCTGGTTACAAGTGGCATTTTCCTGTCTTTTAATTTGCTACTACTCTTTTTATTATGTGCTTGGTTTTGTATGAACTTTAATGTTTATCCTTAGTCTCACTGCTTTAATCTTAAGTTATGTGTATCCTTGCGTTCTCTTTTTTTTGTATTAATTAATTTATTTTTTTAAAATAATATTATTATTTAAGAAACATTTTTAAACCTGTCTAGTAGACCTTGTCGAACAGTTAAATCTAGTTCGCATTTTTTCAGGTAGTTAAATTATATTTTGACGGTTGAATATTATTTTTAGTAATCTATGGTTTTGTGGTTGATTGTATTTAATTTTCCTCAATACATTTCCTAAATTATACAAATATGTATAGTAATAGTTAAATAGTCTCCTAACACTTAATATTAACTGCAATAATCTAATACTTACAAACAACTACAAAGGAAATCACCCACTTAAATTATGTCTATCAACATGTCTGCCAGAGCTCACACAAGCAAGTGCCACGTGGCGCTTGGATCTATTTAAATTTCTTTTTTTTTTAAATATTATTATTCCAAACGATATTTAACTAGTCATTAACTAAAAGGGAATCGCCACTTATATTATTTGTTTCTATCAAGCGTATTTAATATAATTCCTAAGTTGTGAATATCCTTGCTTTCTCCTTTCTTTTTTTTTTAGATTTTATAATAGTATTATTTAAGAAACACTTTTAAACCTGTCTAGTAGACCTAGTAGAGCAGTAATATCTAGTTCGAATTTTGCCAGGTAACTAATATATTTGTTTTCCTAAAATTGTATTTTGATGGCTGAATATTATTATTTGTAATATATGGTTTTTGGGTTGTTTTATTTTATTTTATTCTCACAACAAATCCTAAATTATACAAATATTTAATACAATAGTTAAATAGTTCCCTAATGCTTAATATTAACTACAATAATCTAATACTAACAGCAAACTACAAAGGAAATCAGAAGTTAGGTTCTTGTGTGATTATTCACCGGGAAATTATATTTGTGGCAATTTATAACCAAAACCGAGCACCGTACTTTTTCTTGACTGACTTTTTCTTGACTGAAAAAGGGAGGGCAAGTTAAAAACAAAAAGTGCGTTCATTCTTAATTGACACGAACCGTGCGTACGGGTTTTACCCTTCGTCAGCCCTCCCCCTAGATGTTGGGCATGGTGAAGCATCAGAAATGATAACCACTAGCACAGAAGAGAAAATCAATGATGATGAAGATGACATAAAGATGGAAGAACTGAAGGCAGCACTGGAGAAAATCAGTCTAACCAGCTGTAAAAGGGTACCTGACTCTGATAGGGACTTGAAAGCTGATGATGATGAGGATGATGATGATGACTAGCAATTCCCTAGACTTAAAGGTCTTTTATATTTGGACATGCTCCCTAATATAACCGACAAGGTTGAACGGGACGCACCTTGCCAAAACGAGATAAAACCTTAAAAAAATAAACATTCGAGGACGGGGTGGGTAAGAGATTTGTGACATCCCGTAAGGGGGTGGCAAAAATGTGAAAGTTTATGGAATTTTCCGAAGGTTGCTTACTCTACATCTTTGCTACCTGGGTTGATCATGTATAACTAGGTTTACAGTGTTCCTCGTGGGGCTACGTTTTTCCTTAGGAGACTGTGTATTCCGATAGGCTTCTAAAATGATCTCTTGATCAACCATATCTGGGTATTTAAACTGATAATCGATTTCTGGTTGTCTTCGTGTTCGATATTTGCTTGTGTTCTGATAATATTCTGTGCCATCCGTGTATACCATTTCTCTTTTCGGTGCTTCCAGGTATCCTCCGGTCAATTGTTTAGCTTGTTTTGAACTCTCCGTATTTCTCCATGAGGGTATCAGTAAAAAATATGTTGGCCTTGTAAAAAGACACAGTACCTTACTAAAAACCATAATAGAAGGCGGAGTTAAAGGCAAACGTGCAAGAGGAAGACAGCGCTATTAGTGTAAATGTAACATCAAGAGATGGACAAGAAAGAGTCCATCACAATATCAAGAGTAAAAACAGAACACGCCTGAGATCCATTTCAGCCGATCTAAGATATTGATATGTCTGATGATGATGAATATTATTGTTGTCTCTCTCTGCCCCCACCAAAAAAAAAAAATAAATTTATTGACAATCATCTTAACAAGACTATTTCGAGAACTACACGTTAAATCGTTGAAAGTATTCAAAAAGAGACATGAAAATAGGTCGTATATCTTTATCATCACTGCCCTACAAATCGCAAAGGAGCATGATGATGATGATGATGATGATGATGATGATGATGATGATGAAAAAAAGGTAAAGGTAGTCGCATAGCAGATACTGCCGTAAGGGAGTGAAGTGTTAGAGACTTCACTATACTAGGTCCAGCATCGAGAGGTGGGGGGTGACCAGTTCCCTTCCTCGGTGCCTTTTCCTTCCCTAACTGAATGGCAAAGTCAGGTACCCATTCACAGCTGGGACGACTGGAGCACGATGATACCGTGAATCGAACCCGGTACCTTAGCCGCAAGAGACCAGCGCTCTAACCACTCTGTCATTCGGACACTTATTAAAAAATCATGATAACGGATACAAACAGAATGTTAAAAATATGAAGGGGAAAGGGGAGAGGAAGAGATTAGTGACGTCTCGTAAGGGGGTGGCAAAATTCTTTTTATGGCGTAAAAAGTACGATGCTCCGTTTACCCTCAATATTTCAAAAATTTTCATCGCCGGTGAATTATCACACAAGAACCGAAAATATATTTAAGGGAGAAGAGGGGAGTAAGTCAGATAAGAGCTGGATGAACTACCAGCAAGTCATCATCAGCCTTGGTAGAGAATGTAGAACTTGGGCCTGTCGGACAGCAGAGCTAGAAATTGATTAGCTTATACATAATAATGCTGGTAATGATGATGCCATTGTGTACACTGATGGGTCTGTAATCTGCGGCAATAAATCAGGGTGGGGCTACTCTGCTAGAGTAAAGGGCAGAACCGTCGCTGAACATAGCGGGGCTTACAAGATAACAACCTCCAGCATGATAATGGAGGTTGAGGCAGTTACTGCTGCCTTAAGATGGCTGTCTGAGACTATATTAATAAAGGCAGTTATTGTTTCAGACTCACAATCCATGCTTCGAAGGGTCCAAAATGGCTGGGTTCGACATGAATGGAAAATCTCCATAGAAGCATCGAATCTTCAAGAACTGATATCGATCTACTGCCCTGGTCATGTCGGGGTACGTGGCAATGACAGAGCTGACAGTCTAGCTTCAAGAACACCCGTAAAAGGTGCATTGACCATGGAGAAGGAAGAAATACTGAGGGCAATTCATGTTCGTCTATTAGAAAATGACACTGAAATCAATGAATCATCAAAGCTAAGATTGCTGGAAATTGGCATCAAACGTAAGACCAGTAGGGATGGACGTATGAGAGGACGCTTCCACCGTGTATACAACCAGTGCACAACAGGAACAATTAGCATTCATACCGACATTTGCTGAAGGAGACTGAGCACCTCTGGCGTCATTTCCTTTTCCAGGCACACTTGTCCGTTCGCGGGCAGTAACAGTGTTAGGACTTCGATGCCTTAAGGGAAGTACCTATTTGTATATTTTTTTATATTTATTTAGGTTCTCATGTGTCCTATCTAGCCTTTACTTTCTTTTATTTCCCTGACGAAGGCCTCGTGGCCGTAACCTTGGCTATTTTCTGTGTCTTTTGTCCTCGTAAGACGAATGACCTTTTTTCGATTTTTTTGTTTCACACCCATCCATTTAAATTGCTTGCAACAATGATGTGAACATCAAAGACCGAGTTTCCATCCGAAAGGATAACAATACATAACTACAAACACAAAGACATTAAACAAATAGAAACAAATACAATAACAGAATTCGGTTATGTAGACTTTGTTCCGGCAAGGACGCATTAGGTGGCTCTTGTGTCATCTGAAGGTAAACATAATGAAGATGGAGTTTCTATAGGGTAGATCAAAAAAGAGTTTATCGATTGTTTTCTCACGCTGAGACCTAAATTATATTTAACTGAGATATACGATACATTTAGCAAACAAAACCATGAGATATTTTAAGCAGCAGAGATAGAGTAGTTAGACGGAAGGCAGCCCCATTTTTTTCAAAGGGGAGCAACTTAACTATTTAAAAACTTTAAAACTAAATAACATATTTTCATGATTTATTTGATTTTATCAATTCATTATATAAAGTTATTTAATGCATAAAAGATTCATATAAGTTTATTAGTTCATTTTTTAAATTCTTAAAATGTTCTTTTGTTTTTCATGTTTATAGTAAATAAACTTTTAATAATGTGGAGTTTATGCACGTGCTAAATTAGTGAACACTTATATGCTCTGTCACTTTCAATGGTAATATGATCACCATCCATATTTTCGAGAAGGCACAAGCCAGATAAGTTGAATCTCCTTTTCATTTTAATTAATTAATTAAGTATTAGTAGATTAAAATTAGTTTATATCTGATATTAGATGAATAGTTAATTACGAGCTAAGAATATTAGGATAAATTAGGGATAGCCAAATAGTTAAAAAGATTAAAATGGGCCCAAGCGCCACGTGTTGTCTGGTGTGGTACAGCAGCCGTATTTCAGATAAATTCGTTTTTAGTCTGTAACATATTGAAAATAAATATATCAGTACCTCTAGTAGTAGTAAATCGCCTTTAACATTTGTTAATAATTGGTAGGAGTGCTAGTATAAATTAAAAATAGTGAAATAGAATAAATAAGCCCAGGTTGGCCTACCACGTGGGATCTTCATATTTAGGCCAAAACATAATTGAACATTTAAAATAGGCCTAGTCATAATTTATCTTAATTTGTGTTATTTAGCATTATACAGAGGGAACCAGAGGATAAATACTAATTATACGTCAGCGGTGATAGGTAATAAAATAAGAATAGGACAATTAGACAATAATTTAAAAAGAATAAAGGTATATAACTCATTAAAAATTTTAAAAGTATTTGTAGCAAACTAAATACACAATGCCACGGATTACCAGAATTACAGTCAGGGGAAGGAAAAGCGTGGAGCAAAACAGAAAAACAGACTAAGGAAGTTACATCGAAAAAGACAGAAAATGAAAGGAACAAAAGCCCTGGACTAAAAGATAGGCCTACAGAAATAGGGGATAAAATTAAAACCTTCAAGGAAAAAATAAAAGTGAGGTATGAATCAAATAAAGTCAGAGAATCAAATAAAACCAGCAACGAGAAAGAGATAGAAATAATGACAACCAGATCGCAGTCCGGGGAAGAAAAAACGAGGACCATTCCAGCTGGAAAAGATAGAACACCAAACCTGACAGAAAAGAACAGGACCGCAAGCCCTATAGTCAGAGGCACAGAAAAGAAGGACAGGGGAGAGACATTAAAGGAAAAACCGAAAGGAGACTCAGAAATAAAAACGGCAGTAAGTGGAAACAAGGACACCAACTGCAACAGAATTAAAATCACGCAGACAGCTGGAACAGAAGTCACGCTGAGAGCTCTCCCGGATGACAAAATCCTGGTAATCTTGGGAAAAATAATAGAAAAACAATGCATCGACAAAATGCAAAAACATAAAAATGGACTAACAATCACTTTAAACTACACAGGAAAAAGCAAGGCCCTATTAAATGAACTAAAGAGTAACCCAAAAGAAGTACAACTCGCACATAGGATAAATGTAAAGATTGAATTGATCAAGGAAATTAGAAGATTCGTCATCAAAGGGGTCGATTCAAACCTAACAGAAGATGAGATCCACAATAACATAACGAAAGAAAACCCACAAACAAAGATAGAAAAAGTAGAAAGAATAAAAACCAAAGAGCAAAAGAATACGACAGTGGTAGTGCTAAGTGTAAAGGGCACAGAAATACCCAAGCAGGTCAAACTCCACCAGAGACCCAAATTGACAGAGGTATTCATACCTAGCATTATACAATGCACAAACTGTCAGGGCTTTAGCCATACCCAACATGTGTGTAAAAGAGCGACACGGTGTAGTTTCTGTGCGGGAGCACACAGACATGTGGACTGTTCAATGGCTAAGGAGGACAAAGATTATAAACGAGAAAACAAAAACAGAAAATGTGCAAACTGCCAGGGTAACCACAGTGCCAGGTATCAGGGGTGCCCAATCTATCAAGAGACAAAGCACATATTAAAAGAATCACTAGAAACAAACAAACCATTCTGTCAAATAAAAGAAAGACAGAAAACCAACAACCATCTCCAAAACTCTCAAGAAAGTATCATTAAGAAACAAATACAACAAATAACCAGTGAAGTGAAAGACATACATCAACAAATCCAGAAAGAAGATAAAATTAAAACACTCATAAACAGTAAAAAAGATGACAACACAGAAGAGACAGAACATAACCTCATCCAAGCCCGACAGGTACTAGAAGAAATAAAAACAGCACAAAAGGAAATAGAGAGAGACCTCAAACAAATAGCAGAGATAAAAGAAGCTAATGAAGAAATCCTAAAAAAATAGAGAGAGAAAGAGCTAAAATGATTAAAAACCAGGACAACAAAGAAAATATGGAAGAAAAATTTAAGGAAACAGTGGAACTACACATACCATACTTCGCAGAAAGAGTTCGGAGTAAAATGGTTACTTGGAATGATGAGTTTGTAAAGAACATGAGAGATAGTGAACAAAACCAAAAAAAGTAGATCTCTTATCAAAGAACCTAATAAAAACAATAACATAACTAAGCTAACCATACTAAATGGGGACCAAAGACTCTAGAGCTATCAAAGTAGTTCAGTGGAACTGTAGGGGTGCCAGGAAGAACCTGATGTCTCTTATGGGACAATATAAGGAGGCAAAACCCATCTTTGCAATACAAGAAACCCTCCTGAACCGCAAACAGAAACTGAACTACCAAGAGTATATAACACTTAGAAATGATAGACCTGAGGGAAGAGGAGGGGGCGTGGCCTTTTTAATACACGAAGACTACAAAATATTAAATTGGGAACAATTCAACACAGAAAATATTGAAGGAATAAGTATAACATTAGACAGTGAGCCAGATAACTTAAAAATAATAAACATTTATAACCCCAAGGGTAATATAACCGATAGGGACATTGCCACTATTAGCACACAAATAGACCAAAGAACATTATTGGTAGGTGACTTTAATGCACACCATGAGGCATGGGGTAACAACAGTAATGATCCAGCAAAAAAAAGACTGTTGGACTACATTGAAAGTACTGAGCTAATCATACTAAATGATGGCTCAGTGACAAGGGTTAACCCATGCAACAGTGGAGGAGATACAGCAATAGACATAAGTATTATAACACCAAACCTAGCCTCTGCTAAATGGGAAGTACTGAATGACTACAGCTCAGACCACTTACGTATAGAAATAAACCTAAACGACAAATATAGAACTAGTCCAAGAAGCTCGAAACCTACATTCAACCTAAAAAAAGGCAAACTGGGAGTCCTTCCAATTGGAGCTAAGTAAACTAAGCATAGAACAAATTGAATCTAACAGTATAGATATATTTGCAGAAAAACTAACAAATGAGATTTTAAAAATAGCAATAAAATATATACCAAACAGGAATATGCCTGAGCACTTAAAACCAACACAAAAAGGTAAAAATAGGAAAAGAAACAAAGATAAAAATCCAGTACCATCGTGGACAGACAGATGTTCAGAACAACTGAAATGGAGGGAGAGGGCACTGACAAAGTATAGAAAAGCCAAAACTAAAGAGAATTACACAAACTATAAAAAAATAAGAAATGAAACAAATAAAATAATATTCAGAGCTAAAGAAAAGAGTTGGAGAACATTTTATCAGACATTAAACCATAGGTCACAAGTAACTACAGTTTGGAAAAAAACTAAAAGCAATTAAAGGAGGAAACAACAAGAAATTTAAAATCCCAACAATTAAAATACCAGAGAGAGATGAAACAGATAGAGAAAAAGCCAACATACTAGCTAAATACTTCTATCAGGTTAATTTAATAGACAGTCTAGATAAGGCAGAAATAAATAGGCGGAAAACACTGCTAGAAAAATTAAAAGGAGAAAATATGGACACCACACAGGATGCTAATTATTTAAATGCAGATATTACAGTAGATGAGATAGAAAGAGCTTTAGCAGGAAAAACCAATACTACCTCTGGGGAAGACGTTCTGAGCTATGAAACAAATATATAAATTAAAAAATATTATGGTATGAAATCAGTTTTACAAGTAAACGGTACACATGAGACAAGGAACGTTTCGGGTTTTACCCTTCGTCAGCCACAGTTACGAACAGGTGACAAGGACAAGAACTACATATAGGTACTACAAAGATCTGTGATGAGGAGGAAAACGTCAAATGAGCGATACAAGCAGATGAAATCACGGTGATGAGCGAAACGATAACAGTAATAATGCAAGAAAATCGTGAAACCAGAAAGACATGTCGAAACAAGAAAGTAAATAATCAACGAAACGAAGACAGGAATGAATAACACTAATAAAATGCGAGAAAAATCACTTAGCTGTGTCGAGGAAGGAAACATTCAAAATGGCTGAAAAACTAAGGCGTCATGCGGAAGTGACGTAGGAGCTGGTGACGGCTAAGAACAGAAAATAGAGGAAACGAGACGAACCAAAGCAAAAACAAGGATAGATAGGAAAATAACGACAGAAGCCACCAGAATTATGCAAAATGATGCTGAACATTCATCCCAGACGGAGCTAAAACGCCTATTTGAAAAATGAGGCGATTCTCCAACGAAAAGCGTGTTCGGTCGTCGCCGATACATGAACGGAGGGCAGTGACATGAATGTCAGAGTTACGCAAATGGTCAGGGCTGTTGAAGTGAAGGGCCACTGGTAAATGTCTGCCATGATGGATGTCATTCAAGTGTTTACGAAACCTGTCTGCCAAACGTCTGCCAGTCTCACCAATATAGGTAATGTCACACCTCTTGCAGATGATAGCATAAATCAGGTTTCTGGATTCGCACGTGAAAGACTCCCCAATGGCAAATTTACCGTTCGGAAAGGAGACTGACTGCGTTTGGAGTACAAAAGGACAGGTCTTAGATATGCGGCGTTGGCACGGTTTAGTACCAAAGTGAGAAGGACTAGTTTGTCTCAAGCGACTATGCACAAGAATATCCCTAAAATTTTTATCCCTACGATATGCCAACAAAGGGGTATAACGAAACAACTCTCTAGTATTAGGATCAGAGTGGAGAATAGGCAGATGACGGAACAGAATTTTTTTCACTGCCAAACAGTGAGGGTGGAAAGTTAAGACAAGTTTGAGTCTGTCAGATGTGGTAGTAGGTTTAGCAGTGAGTGCAACCTGGCGAGTAACGGGACTAATGCGATTAAGGGCATCATATAAGACTCTTTCAGGATAGTGACGTCGGCGAAAAAACTCGAGTATTTCTTGAGCTCGTTCACGGAAATCATCTTCATCGTGACATATCCGACGTAAGCGTAGACGTTGAGAGTAGGGAATGGAATTTTTACAGCTGGGAGGGTGAGAAGATGTGTAAAGAAGGAAACCATGGGCATCGGTAGGTTTATAAAAGACAGAGGTAGTAAGGCCAGTAGGAGTAATATTGACAGTGAGGTCAAGGAAGTTAACTGAAGTGGTAGAAATCTGAGAAGTGAATTTGAGCTATGAAATCCTCAAAAAGGTACCAAATACAACTCGAAGAGTGATTGCATCCCTCTACAACAAAATCTGGCACACGGGAAAAATACCATGTTCATGGAAGACAGCAGTAGTCATCCCCATACTAAAGCCAGATAAGGAAACACATGATATCAGCTCATACAGGCCAATATCGTTAACATCGCATCTAGGAAAAATTCTAGAAACAATAGTCAACAGCAGACTAAAATTTAATCTAGATAAGCATAATTTGTACAGTCCAACCCAGGCAGGCTTTAGAAGCCAACATATTACAATAGAGCAACTGTTGAGGCTGGAACATGATGTTAAAACAGGCTTCAAAAGGAATGAAAAGACAGTAGCAATATTCCTTGATGTAGCAAGAGCATATGATGAGTGTTGGAGGGAGGGTGCACTACATAAAATCAGGAAATTAGGTATAGTAGGCAGAACCTACAATTATCTAGAAAACTTCCTGCAGGATAGATACTTCACGGTACACATAAACAATGGTAGATCTGAGGTGTATGAGCAACAGAATGGAATTCCCCAGGGATCAGTAATATCACCATCTATCTTTACGATTATGGTCAACGACCTAGGCGACGAGTTTAAAGATTTAAAAAACAACATATCCCAGTTTGCAGATGACGCTGCGATATTGGAGAACGAGAAGAAATCTCCCATTCCTCTATAAAACAGTACAAAGGCAAATAGATAAAGTATCTGACTGGATGAACAAGTGAGATTTAATCTAAACGTTACAAATACCTAAGGAATGATTTTCAGTAGAGGGCGTGTAATTAAAAACAATATAATTGACATAAGCATTAATGAGCAAAATGTATGCACAGCAAAATCGACTAGATTTCTTGGTATGGTATTAGACCAGCAACTAAACTGGAACAAACACATAGACCTATTAGTGCAAAGCAGTAGGGGACTTGTTAACATGCTAAGATATATGAAAGGAAGTGGTTGGGGCGCCTGCAATAAGACCATGTTAACCTTCTATAAATCATTTATTAGGGGCAAACTTGACTATGCCAGTGTTGTCTATGCATCAGCCGCCCCAAGCAATAAGAAAAAACTAGACACAGTCCAAAACCAGGCACTGTCAATAATAGCAGGTGCCTCAAAGGGAACATCAGCAGAGGCACTAGAAGTAGCGCTAGGCATTATACCCCTGGAGCTAAGGAGAAAAGAACTGAGATTCAGCTACTGGGCAAGAGTGGCAAAAGATCCAACTCACCCAGCACATAAAACCTTTGATAGGGGTAACCAGTACATAGGCCACATTCCATTAAACCATAATAGATACATGTCAGGGTGGAAAACAATGGATGAAGTGGATCAATACCCAGACCTATTTAATGCAATAAACAGTAGTGCTCTGTATAAAGCAAAGATCCCACCATGGGAATTAAAAGTGCCAGAAACTGACTCCCACTTAACAAAGATCATAAATAAATCTAACGACATAATCTCAGCAACAAGTAAAACACTAGAGTACATAGAACGGTATATAAATAATAGCCTAACTATATATACAGATGGGTCAAAAGATGAAGAAGGACAATTAGGAGCAGGAATAGCAATACCAAAATTAAAAGTTTATAAAAGATACAAAGTAACGGGTAATACATCCATCTTTTCAGCAGAATTAGTGGCAATCCTAAAAGCTTTAGAAATAGCTGCAGAAAATCCACCAAAAAAAGTAACCATTCTCACAGATTCCCTATCATCAGTATTAGCTATCAGAAACAGAAATGAATGTAGTAGGCCAGATATTATAGAGGAAATTCTACAGGTTAATACATATCTACAAACTATAGGATGCAGTGCAACACTAACATGGATACCATCACATGTGGGGATAGCAGGAAATGAGCTTGCAGACAAAGAAGCTAAAGGGGGGAGAACTAGCCATAACAAAATTGAAGTAGGCTTAGGGAAGTTTGAAATTAAGAGCTTAATTGCTCAAGCAATAACTAAAGAGTGGATCACAGCATGGGACCAAAGTAAAAAAGCAAGACACTCATATAAAATCCTTAAAAAAACCATGCAAAAAATGTCAAATAAAAGATGAACTAAAAATACCAATTAATAAAAAATTGCTGAAGCTCAAGCTTGGAACTGGATATTTCATGATTGAGGAACCCAAATGTGAAGAGTGTCAAGAACCAAACACAATTAGACACTTTCTGTTGGACTGCAAGAAATATGACCAACAGAGGAAAAACATTAAGACATACTGTAGTAACCACAAGGTAGAAATGAGTGTAGAAAATCTCATAGGCACAAAGACCCCTTCAGAAATGCAAAAGTTAATAAAACACTATATTACAAAAGCTAAAGCTAACATATAAAAAAACAAATAAGGATTTGAGTCAGTAATCCAAACTGGTTAAAGACTCGCCCCAGATACATACAGATTAACCAAAGAAACCATACAGTGAAAATTAAAAACATACTAACTTAGAAAATAGCATATTTTGGAATTTCTTTTAAAAAACCATGTTGAACTATAACTACAAAAGGAAAAATACCGACTAGAGATAATATAGTATAAAATAAATACAAACAAAAACATATTACAATAAAGGAAACACGTCCTGATATAACCAACAACTCCATGTACATGGTAGATGGTTGAAAAAAGCGTGCTACAAAGAAAAGTAGCAAACACATTAATTTAAAAAAAAAAACGGTATTGCTTGGGAATTTAGTTGTTGCAGTCGCAGATGTGCACACTAACATGTTTCATCGGCGCTCGAAAGCGCACTTCAACAATCCTTTAAACACAATTTTTTTCTTGCTCTTTTCTCCTCTACCCTGGGGCCGGAGCGGCTAATAGGTATGGCGTTCGTCTCTAAGTCTAAAGGTACCGGGTTCTGTTCCCGGTACAGGGAGTGGTTTTGATGGAATATTTGCATAACCAGTGGGAATTAATAATGTCATACTGCACCTGATCCCCTGCGTAGTGAGATCAGATATCTAGCCTTCACGGATAAGGACGAAAAAAATATGAGGTCCCGTCTGCAAGTTGCGCCCGTTAAAAATTCTTCGGCAGTTTAAAATTGCACAAAGTAATCCATACGGCCACTGCCCTGGCATAATTTACATTGGGATCCTCGTGGTGCTTTAGAGTTTGTGCGCTGTGCTGAGATCCTCCTTGTGTAATCTAATGGAGGAGATCGGAGCACTGATGGAGTTGATCGTGTGCATTGAAAATGGTCCTTAAAACAAAACAAACAAACCTCTTCTACCTTGGGGTGTAGAACTTGTCACAGGACGGATTGGGGCGACCTCTTCTCAATCTCTTCTCCACTACGGCAGTACTCGTTTTCAATTGTTGTACCTGAAATTTCCGGGTCGACACATTTCTTTCTGCTATGTAGCAGACATTTTGTATTTTCAAACATTCTTACACTCCTCACAAAGTTAAGTCGACATGTCTTTTTGTTTACCCGTTCCTCCCTGCTGTGCAAGGAACTGCTGAGATAATAATTACTCGATAACCATGTTGGTTAATCTCGAGTGTTTCCTACATCAGACTACATTTGCTTAATTGCTGATACGGCCATGGTGCGTTCTTCGCCAAGATCGTAATACGCTGAAAGTTTGATGTAACGGGAGACACCTTATGGGCAGACATCTTCTGTTACTTGGTCATCATTTAGGCTTTTGTACAGGCTATCGCCTGAGGTGTTAATTTCCTAAATGACATTATAATTTCCAGGTTCTTAATTCACCCATGCTTACAGTTGTGTGATGATGTCGTTTTAATTCTCCAACAGTATTTCCATACAAAACAGCAAACCTTATATAGTTGATAACTGCCAAGTGATCATATAAACCTTTATTTAACGTTAAGGAATACGAACAGTTTCATGTATATTATCAAGGTACATCAACGAAATCATTTTCTTCAGTTCCTCTAATTTTATATGTATATCTTTCAATATTATTGACAGTTTGGCAATGCTACTCCGCAGTTTCAGCCTTTGTAGCTTGGTTAATTTATTCCTCGTAGTACTTAATTAGATTCTTTATGCTTTCTCCATCTACTAATACTTCAGGTGTGTCTATTAAGGATTTGGGCGCTCCACTTGGAGGAACCTCTAATTCATCAATGGCTAATTCTATCAGTTTGCTTATCTCTCCTATGTCGTTGCTACTTTGGTTAATGGCTACAACTTTTATAGCTGAAAATAATAATTATACAGTCAGCATCGATAGGCAGCCAGAACGACTGTCTACTTATGTAAAAAAGTAAAAAATACGATTTCACACAAAATCTTGTTCTTGGCGATGAGGTTAGAACCCTTGTCAATATACTGTAAACCACAGCATAATAAATGTCTTGAGATTCTCGAAGCCTGAGCGGGACTTTTGTGACAATCTGGGTGAGCACATGGTTGCTACATCAACAGATAAAATCACGACCTTGTGCTATGGCTCTCTAGATGCAGCTAACTAAGAAAATATATTCTTTTACTAATCTCATAAGTGGTGCGGGGCTTGCCGACTTAGAGCATTTTTCATTGGTTATACAAATTGTAAAGCGTTATTTCATTAGCTATGACTATCGTTACCTACTTATCATAGAATGTAAATAAGCTCATGCAAATGAGGTGATGAAGTCCTCTTTTTAGCGTTGCTGGGCAACTCCCGCCAAAACTTAAGGGAACACAGTAATTTATTCTGTCTTTTGAGTAAGTTGTGCTTCATTCCACACCCTTTTGCTCCCCAATGAGCATAGGCCTTCAACAAACACATGCCAAGACTTCCTGTCCTGTGCCATCCGCTCAAGTTCTTTGCAATTACTGTTATTTTACCGGATAGCTTAACCAGGAACTTTGTTCTTTGCTGTACTGTCTATTCTATGCCCTAGTGTTAATCTTTTCTCAACAAGAGGGGAAGGCACTTATTGGGTTATTTTCATGTATTTAACCAAAGATTATATATTTGATGTTGTAACGTTTAAGTAATAATAAACTAAACAAAACTTAATTTATTGTGTTGGTCAGCCCCAGTCTCCATTTACCATAGTTTTCACGTCTGTGAGTCCTGTTGTCACATAACTGTGCGTGTGTGTGTAAGTAGTTAACTTAAAATTGTATTTATAGGGAGGTTTGATAGATTGTCTATTACCAAAAGACAGTCGTATAGATCGGCTGGACTAGAAAATTCACTCATTCCAGAGACAGATCTTCACCTTAATCTATTCATTTGTGGAATCTATTCTAACACTTTCTTTCTCAGAGAACCCCAATTTTTCTTTTCTTTTTTTTCAGACGGGACCAAAAATATCTCTAATACCTATCTAAATGTACGACACAGAGTAATTCATTTATTCATAACCCTCTACTCCCAAAGGAGCAGAGGCCATCAACAAACACATGACAAGTCCTCCTGTCACGTGCCATCATCTCAAGTTCTTTCCACGTTCTCCTCATCACTTTCACCTCTGTTTCTAGCTCTCTTCTCCATGTGCTTTGGGGTTCCAGAACAAGGACTGCCTTATAATGCCTTCAGCAGGTTTCCTCAGTGTGTGTCCTATCCATCGCCATCGTCTTCTTCTCATCTCTTGTTCTACTGGCACTTGTCTAGTTCTTGTCCTCAGTTCCACGTTGGTAACCTTGTCATACCATTTTAATCCTTCTATTCTACGCAAGCACCCACTATGAAAGTCTGTAGCTTGCAGGTTATGATAACAGGGTTGAACATGAAAAAACACCAATACAAGATGTAGAAATGTACACATATGTTGGCAGAAATATAGACAAAGTTGGAGGGACAGACAGTGATATCAAACTAAGAATACACAAAGCAAGAGGAGCTTTCATTGCATTGGGAAATATATGGAGATCAAGAGAAATCGGATCCAACACGAAAATAAGAATCTTCAACTCCAATGTGAAGTCAGTCCTATTGTATGGCTCTGAGACATGGAGAACAACAAAGACAACAACCAAAAAGCTACAGACTTTCAAACTGAGTAATGCACGTCCTCTATCTTCATCGGTCTACAGACACATTCCCGCGGAGATCAGAATATTAGGTGTGGGTTGACTTATATTGTTCCTATTCATTCGTCGATGTAAGGACCAGAACTTCTGTAAGGTCTTTTCCGTGCCCCCCTGTGTCACGAAGGCCTTCCACACTTGGTCCTTGGCTTCAACCCCTCCATTATTCATTCTACTTCTCTTTCGTGCTTTCGTCCATTCTTTCGTCGCTCTTTCATTTTCTAGCCATGCTTTTTCTACATCCTCAATCCACCAGGGTGGTTGATTGAAAGGTGTTCTAGCTGTCTTTGTCCTGGCATTTTGACGCAATATATGTAGAGGGCTATTACAGTCACGTGAGCCTGCAGGGTACTTAAAGTGGGTTTATGCTTCCTGTGTCTGGTTACCCAACCTTTTGCAATAAATAAATAAGTATTTATAAGCCTTCGATCGAGTCTGGCATGAAGGCTTATGGCAAAGAATGAGAAAATTCAATTTTGATACCAACATCATAGATGTCACTGAAGCACTATACAAGGACGCAAACAGTGCTGTTTTTGCAAGCAATGACATTGGAGAATTTTTCAAAACAACTGTAGGAGTTCGCCAGGGATGTATCCTGTCCCCAGTGCTCTTTAATATATATCTAGAACATATTATGCAGGAGGCTCTCTACGATTATAAGACAACCATATCGATTGGAGGCCGACCTCTTTGCAATCTACGTTTTGCTGATGATATCGATCTGATAGCTGGAACAGAATCAGAACTTCAGGACCTTACCTCTAGACTGGAGAAAGTAACAAGAACGTATGGGATGGAAATTAATATAGAAAGGAGCAAGATAATTTTGAATAGCCATAAGAAACATGTTCCGACCAACATTACGTTAAATGGGCAAACGTTAGAAGAAGTTAACACCTTTAAATATCTCGGGTCCACTATATGTAGTGATGTAAGATCAAGTAAAGAAATCAAGACAAGACTTGAGATGGCCTCTGCTGCCAAGACAAGGCTGAATGTGATCTGGAAAAGTAACATCAGTTTTCCTGTGAAGATCAAATTATACAAATCACTTGTATTATCTATTCTCTTGTGTGGGTGTGAGGGCTGGACACTCACTGCAAATACGGAGCGAAGGATTCAGGCTTTCGAGCATAAATGTTATAGAAGAATTTTGCGCATTTGCTATAAAGAGCACAAAACAAATGTCTATGTTAGAGAGAAGATAAACACCTATGCAGGCCACCAAGAACCACTTTTGTCAGTAGTGAAACGTCGAAAGCTTGCCTTGTTTGGGCATGTAACTCGTCATGACTCCCTTTCGAAAACGATCCTCAGGGAACAGTCGAAAGTAAACGGAGAAGAGGAAGGCAAAGAAAATCCTGGGCTGATAACATCAAAGAATGGGCAGGACACGGTTTTTCCACACTTGTACGCATTGCTGAGGACAAAGAGCAGTGGAGGACCCTGTCTGCTGATGCTTCCACCATGGCACCCCTACGACTCATGACGGGTTATGGGTTGAGATGAGATGATGATGAAATAAGTATATGAATTGAACAGGCAGAAACCCTCGAATAAACTTACGACGTAACGGCCAGACAGCCAGCTAGCGGTCTTTCGCATAAATTTACTTTTTAATGGCTTTTACAAAAGTGAGCCTCCCCCTCCCCCTCCCCTCCCCCCCCACCCCCCCCCCTTTCCAATAAGAAAATGACAGAGATAACATCCTAGCGGTCAAAATGTTATAAATATTTGCACAATATACCCCACTTACAACGGAGAGATCCCACCTCTTGTCAGGTTGCGACGTGATGTCGAATCTCGGAAATAAGTAAAAAAACAGACATAACCATGTCATATTTAAAGCATTTAAAACACATAAGGAAGGGAAACCCGAGGCCTGTAAACATACCTTTAAGTTTGTCTAATATTTTTTTACTGTTTACAGGCCTCGCTTTTCCATTCCTTATGTGTTATAAATGTTTATACAGTACGAAAACCTACCCTCTGTCCAGTACTTACTGTTCTTAGTCTTCTATCATTTACTAGACACAGTATTAAGGTCTTTGTCTTGTGTGGACAGACCTATACTGTATAATAGGGGAACAACAGAAGTTATTGCGTCATTAATAGGCTGGACTGCCCATGGTAAACGTCCGGTGTTATGTGTTGCGGGTTGCACTAATGATCCGTCATTGAAGCATTGTTTTTTGGTGATGCCTAGATGGCAGAGAGGATTTAATTATCCTGCACCATAATATTTTTTCCGAGCAGGAAAACTCAAAAGAACTGAAATGATATTTACAGGTAAAATTAAATAACTTGGGGAATCTCTCTAATAGTGTTCACAGGGATAAATAATTTCTCTTTATGTTCTTCGGTAAACTCAACCTCACTGTCACTATGATGTACATGTTTATTGTTCTAAGGTATGTCCTTTAGACTGCATCATGAAAGGTATGTTATTTGCTGTCTATTTTTCAACGTGGATGATTCTATTAGATAAGCTTCAGTTGCTCCGGGTGGTGACTTATCTTTTTGGCTGCTGCTGATAGTCACTTCACAACTCAAGACCACACGATTAGCACATTCTGGAGGAAAATACTGCTGGATAGAGCTCCTGATATATGCAGAGCTATGTTCTCCAGTAGTCTTCCGTAACAATGGCCAGTGATGTCTTTATGATACTGACACCGAACCTGGAATCAAGGATAACCATATTCTATGTAGGTATTTGCTTCAACCCACACATACATATAGGACATCACAGCTTACCCTTTTCAGATAATGTGCTACCAGTTAGCACAGGACATATAATTTCTTTTCTACAATCAGTTCCATGTGATTTTTTTTTCTGTACTGATTTAATGTTAGTGTCCTTAGCCCATGCTTGGCTTCCGTACGATAATCATGTTAAGTACAAAACAGCATGTAACATATTGATTACTTCATTCGAACCTTTCCTGCACGCCTATCACATGATCTTTAAACAGTGTGTCACTTCCGAAGAAAATACTAATTTAAATCACTACTAACACTTACTGTCGTAATTTTTGCGATATTTGCAAACATACACATTTTTTTCATTTCGAACCTGTCTGCAAAACTACACACTTTCATAAATGGGTCAGTATGGCAAACACATTAGTTTCGCTTTCTACTTAGCATTCGAACACATAGTCTGGTTATACACACGTTAATAATTAACAAAATATACATATATATATATATATATATATATATATATATATATATATATATATATATATATATATATCTTTCTTACCCTCAGGCAAATATATATATACATACAATAAATTAATATTAGACAAACATAAAGGTATGTTTTCAGGCACTCGTAAGAAATAAAGAAGTAGAACACTTGGACAACAGAAAAACAACAGACGTGAGTGGCTTACCCAGGGTTCGAACCCCGTACCTTCCGTACGACAACTCCGCCTAGCTATCAAGCGAATCACACTGACCCCACGGCCAGCTAGGCATCCCCTTAAAAAAAAGATGCTTTGCTGGCTATTTATCAGTACGAAACACACAAGATAACACCGGAAGTATACAGTGGGCAACTCAGCCCTTAAATGACGCAATCACTTCTGTTGTTCTCCTATTAACAGTATGTGTCAGTCCAAACTACTAGCTGGCCGTGGGGTCAGTGTGATTCGCTTGATAGCTAGGCGGAGTTGTCGTACGGAAGGTACGGGGTTCGAACCCTGGGTAAGCCACTCACGTCTGTTGTTTTTCTGTTGTCCAAGTGTTCTACTTCTTTATTTCTTACGAGTGCCTGAAAACATACCTTTATGTTTGTCTAATATTAATTTACTGTTTACAGGCCTCGGGTTTCCCTTCCTTATGTGTTATTTATATATATACATACACACAAGCTGAACTGGCCCTCAAAAGGATCTAGAGCTGCTCTCAGATCAGAAGGCAAAGACTTGGTCGTTACTGTCTTTTAGATTCTGTCAGCTAGGTGCAGATTTTCAAATCGAGTGGCCCAGATCGTACGTCCTCGTTACTATTTATAGAACTACACCTGCCCAATCGGAAACACAGTCAAAACTGATTTTAGAGACTTGTTATGCGATTCTGATCTTGTTTGTATAATCTTACTAATTTTAAATATTTTATATTACAGTTATTTTTGGACCGATTTTAATTATCAAAGGTGATGATCAAACGGCCAATTTATCTCTATCCTTCTATACGTTTATTACCTTAGCTATTTCCTGGCATTTTAATCTAGGTAATTTTTAAGTAATTAAATCGGGTGCTACCCTGATGTAACAATATCACTAAAATAATTTTTTTTTTTTTAATTGACTTACATTTATGAGGCCGGATTTGTACCTATATATTAAGTTATATATTAGGTATTATAATAGCTATGTATTTAATTTTATTTATCGCTATTATTAGAGAAATAAAATAACTCCTTCCTGTCAAAAACACAGATTAAGCCCTTTCTGCTTAATCTAAAAAGTTTCTTTATAGACACTAGAAAAGGAGTGTTCTGATCGGTTCCCATATTTGGACCTTTTACCCTAGATTTTGGGCGAGGAAAATATGATCGTGTTGTGTATTCAGATTCAAATCATGACAGTCACATATACCAATTTTCCGTAAAATTATTAAAAACACTATTTTTCTCCGTGAGTATTCGTCAATTTCACGTTCTCTCTTTCTCTCTCTCTCTCTCTCTCTCTCTCTCTCTCTCTCTCTCTCTCTCTTTCTCTATCTATCTATCTATCTATCTATCTATCTATCTATCTATCTATCTATCTATCTATCTATCTATCTATCTATCTATCTATCTATCTATCTATCTATCTATCTATCTATCTATCTATCTATCTATCTCTATCACACACTCTCTCTCCCCCTGTCTTTCGCTCCATGCGTCACTGTTACTCCCTCCCATTCCAACTTCATTTGCGCGCGCGCTTCATATTCCGATCCTTTCTCAGCTTGAAACATATCTGAAGGCCAACCCCACAAATGCAAAAGAGTTGTTTGAATAGTTTCCCTTTCACAAATCTAGACGTAACAAAGCAGTGAAACTATGTTTAAACTAGCAAAAACCCGTTAACATTAACTTGTTATTAATCATAGTGTGATGTTTCTGTTACATGTATTACAGACAGTACTTTCACTACTGTGGTCATTTCATTGCAGGTGACCGTCATAAGATATTTGTAGTAAAAATTATATAGATGTATTAAATATAAAGACATGTAGTAGCCTTACCTAAATGACATGTGGAGCAGTGATAATGATCTACTGGACAGTAAATTGACTAAAAAACTAACATATCTTTTATGATAACATGTTTCGTAATTGTTCACGCATCTTTTAAAATCTTGCCCTGTTCGACTTACTACCTCTGAGAACAACGTTTGAAGTTTGACGAAACTCCAGTTCATGTACTGTTTATCAATCGTGTTATTGGTTTCTTTCCATAATAAAGCTGTTCATGCACACCTTCATTTGCGCACATTTTCTTTTTTCGGGAGAGTACAGACAGGGGGAAACAATACAATTATTGTCTAACTTTCGGGACCCAAGTGTAGCGAAATCTGTGAAACAATCGTTAAATTCAGTAAGATTTTACTCCTATGAAAATAAATAAACCCGCCCGTGTGTGTTTGCCTATCATCGTCCCCTACGCCAGTAGAGCGCTGTATTTTATATCGTAGTAACGCGTAGACAATGATCATGCCGTTAAATATTACACGCTTTCCTAGTTTCGTCCTCGAGACTTACAATTAACGATGTGCCAGAACTGTGACACCAAACTACCATCTGAATTAACGTAAGATTTTAACTTTAACGCCACTAATAGTAGTAATTCGGACATTTTCCAGTAGTGTAGAACGAAACGGCAGTAATAATTAACGCCAATACTAACACCGCCTTGCAAAACCCCTCTTCGCTCGACACGCGGTTCTCTGACTATATCCACGCTGTTGGACTCGCCAGAATATATAAACAGACACACAGTGTATTTCAGGCTAAAGATTAACTATAAAGTAACGTAAAGAAAACGCGTTGTCGAATTGTGTGACGTACTACAAAAAGCGCTGTTTCGTTTTGAATGAGAACGACAGTTAAAGGAAAAAAAATTACGATGTAACATGGAAATTTTTTTTGGAAAAATATATAGTAAGAGAGGGTTGTCGTGTCACTAGTTCGCTGTTTAAAGAAATTTGAATTTGAACCAAAAGCAAAGCATAGAAGGTTAGGTAGTAGGAAAACGATAATAGTAAATATAATGAATAAACATATAAAAAATAACCACTGTGTGACAGACAGCAACAGGATCAATAATTATTTATCAGAATTTGAAACACTCGATAAATAAAGGAGATATTGACAGAAGAAAGACGGACTAACAGACTCCTTCTTTCTCAGCTTGACAGATATTGGGGGAAGGGTAGGGTAGTCCAAGATTTGAAAATTGAGTGCAGTTATGCAAATACGGACGCTAGAAGCCAAACAGTCCCGATTGGCTGGAGTCTAATATACTAACGGAGGAATAAAGCTAGTTCGAAGGTAGTGATAGACGCCACTTGAGAAATAAATTTTCATCACTAAAGTTGTTTTACAAGCAAGATAATAGTACTGTCTTGACTTTGCTGATCTGCACCAGCAAGCGATCTGGATTTGACCATATTTATCGCAAATCAAACTTATTAGTGTTAATATTTCTCTGATGCGGTAAGAAAGAAAACATTTATATTATTATTATTATTATGATGTATGTATTATTGAATATGTATGAAAATTATGTGGGTAGAAGTCTATCTAGAGGCAAGTCAACATCAAACTTTGTGTTGTTTCACAGAGTTGTTAGGAAATATAGTAACAGGTTGTAGAAAAGCCCGATTCGCTTTCTGACCATTTGGGAGAAAGTAAAATTAAATATTAATGGGGAAATTGTTTTACAGTATTATGACATAAGACCAGGAAAACCACTGGCCGTCGTCTTCAGCAAGTCACCGTGATTGTACATGACTTGATATTATTAACTTAAAATGTTTCCTTTGTCAAGGAAAGTGTCAAACTGTGGTTTGAAGTTTATTTGACCATGAATGGGGTAACAAACCAATTAAGAACGTTAACTAATTGTGTAGTTACCATGCTGAGTCTGAATATGATTGAACATGTTTAGTTAGGGAAAGAGAGAGTATATCAGTGGGTGATGTGGGCCGCATTTATATTGCTCCAGGGTTTCATCTATGACTCGAAGTGAGCCCAGGTCAACATAGATCTGTATATACTTCTGCATCATAAAGAAGTGAGGCAGTATCAACTGTGTGCCTCCCTGTTATAATTCAAGAGCAGAAGCCTGACTTGGTATTGGAAGCTGGTGGTGTGACTATATTTCATCCTGTACATCAGCACACAAAGTTAAGAAATTGTCTGCAGGCACTTGATAGATCAAACCCAACTACTCTCATTTTCCAAGTGTTTAATACATCATTCAGATTATGATGAACATAGACGTTCTTCCTAACATTACCCATTCATAGGAGCAAGAATAAATTGACACTGTTCCAGATTGACACATGTAATTAAATTTGTGAATAATAATATATACAGTTATAAATTGAATCACTTTGATGTAAATATTTTGATTGATCATTTTGAGTTTCAATATTCCAGCATACACAAAATTGTGATACTGGAACAATAAATTGTAAAAAAATATTTCACATTTAAAACTTAACTCTGGGTGTTGTTAATTACTTTTCATATAGTTCTTAGGTGTATTTGTTGTCATTTTATTACATCACATTTTACATTACCCTAGACACTAGCCAGATAATATACATACACCATTATTGTACTTAGGAAAAATACGTCGCAGGTTGAGGTCGTAGGGTGGTAGCAGAAAGGTTCTCTGAAAACACAAAACCTATTATTTATTAGACTCAGGGGCCTTCACAGCTTGACCTCACATCTGCATAAATTCACATTTTACTATTTAACATCAAAATCCACCACACCAAGACGCATCAACAGTGAGGAATGCAGTAAGCGACCCATAGCTTTGACTGCCTGCGTCAGGGTCAGCGAACCAGAGCTGAACAAGACCCTACTACACCTCCACGTGGTGGTCTTGGAAACAGACTGCATCACTGCAGTCTGGCTGAGGAGTAGGGATCGAAGAGGGAAGGCATACCTGGTCCAAAAGATGCCGTGCGGAAATCGGATGTGTCGGCCGAAATGCACATATACCGCAGCTTCGCTGTAAACGGACACAACGCAACCAACGTCCTTTTCAGGACGAACGAGGAAGAAGAAGAAGTCTAACTTTCAACCACAGTTGCACCCCATTAGCTGAGGTTGAAAGTTAATGTACTCTCTCGCAAATGACGGTGCAAAATGTGACAGACAGACCAACCGACCGAAGTACTTACGGTAGGTATTATGGTATTGAATGTGCATGCTCTGAAAAGCCAGGTGGGGATATTGTTGTCTGTCCCCTAAATATCCAGAGTAGTTTATTCTTGGCACTAGGTGATGTTACTGTCGAAAAGAACTATTTCCTTTGCAATAACTATGACGACACCCATACAACAGCTGGATATGACAGAAGTGTTTTCTCAGACTAACGTATATGAAAACTTACGATAAGCGAAGAAGAGCTTAATGTTATGTTGATAGTATCGACCTAGAACGAACTAATAAAGTCTACCACAGACATCAATACTAAAATCATTCAG
Organism: Oreohelix idahoensis; assembly: GCA_024509875.1. Classification (NCBI taxonomy): domain Eukaryota; kingdom Metazoa; phylum Mollusca; class Gastropoda; order Stylommatophora; family Oreohelicidae; genus Oreohelix; species Oreohelix idahoensis. The sequence continues at coordinate 501,233 of JAMPIV010005655.1, forward strand.
CATATTGCACAACTAAAAAACAATAAAAATATACAAACAAACAAATTTATAATTATAATATTATTGTATTTTCTTTTCAATTCTATTTGTTATTTAATAATTTTTTTTTACTAGATGCTAGACATTTTTGTAGAAATTTTTTTTACAATAAAACGGATATTTGTATAACTTCCAATAACAATAACGTTCTTATCAATTATAATTTCTAATTTGGTACACGTATATCACTTAAATATTTTGGTATCGTTCGTTTAATCTTGACAATGAATAACGAACACAGTTTTTGTTGTCCACACAATTATCATGTGAAACCCTTGTGTGCCGCTAGGGACAAGTGTAACCACTATATTAATTATAAACTTCCCCACCAGTCAAAACCAATTGGAACAACCACTGCTTCCATTCACCTGAAAGTACCAATAACAAAATATTTTTATTAATCAGGCCAAGACAGATAAATGCATATTTCGTCAATAACAGTGCAAGCGTGAAGCATCCGCTGTTCCTCTGGATTTCTATAAATAATGTAATATGATTTGGGGAACAGTCTAAAAGGTGATGTTAGAGGAAATATATTAACGTTATTCTCTTGAGCATGCGTACAATTGAAGGAATATATCTAGACACTGAAGGTAGTGGACACAGTTGGCGACATGCGTACAAGTGAAGGAAGATATCTAGACACTGAAGGTAGTGGCCACAGTTGTCGACATGCGTACACGTGAAGGAATATATCTAGACACTGAAGGTAGTGGACACAGTTGCCGCGTGTAGTTCCCGGGTGAGTTCTCTGATGAGACAAACAAAGAATAGGGACATTGACCATTAGGATCGGGTAAGAGGCCACTAATATGAGATTGTGATATGTAGCTGGCCACCTTATGATGTAACATACATTGCTACAGAAACCACTGGTGCAAGAACTTATGACTGATTAACTGCAAGCTTCGTGCAAGAGGGGAGCAGCGGTGGCGCAGTGGTTAGTGCAGTGGTTAGCGCACTGGCTTCCTAGCTCGGTGGTCCATGGTTCAATCACCAGTTGAGGTGGGATTTTTTAGACCGCAAACGTCTCTGGGATCGACCCAGCCTCATGAATTGGGTACCAGAGCAACTCTCGGAAGGTGAAGGCTGCCGGCGCGATGTTGATCACATCACCCCTAGTGTGCCGATGGTCAATAAAAAATGGGCCTAACACCATATTCCCAATATGCCTCAATGGGCGTGTAACGGGATCCTTCGTACAAGACGACCATCTGTAGTTATGGCTGTTACGGCATTGCACGAGGAAGTAGTTTGAGTTTGTACATAAAGTTGGCAACCTTAACATGTAAACACAATGTTACATAAACCACTGCTTTAAGAGCACGTGAATGTTTTGGTGTAGACTTCGTGCAAGAGGATTAGCTGCACGACAGGGTCTGGAGGACTAGGCGGAGGTATATGTTGATGTCAACCGCATCGTGTAAAAAAGCTCTTACAGAAAACCACCCCTCCAAGCTTTGATTCTTGCTTCCCGCAAGGGAGCCAGCTGCATTGACGGCTGTTATGACTTACCCGAGGAGCCAGCGTGACTTTATCCTTGACCTTGGCAACAAAATCATGCACACCTAATTGTTATGTAATCCATAGCTATAAGAAGATTTGAAAGATGTGGCCACGGAGTCTTACAAAGAGAGGGGGTGGGGGGTCTGGAGGTGGAGCTACAGCCTTGGATTCATGCTGGCTGAGAATATGAAAGGGAAAGACGGTTCTTCGAGTGCACAGATCAAGTCCGTGCCATTTTAAAATATGAGGCCCCCTATTTGGTTTAGTAAAGACGGGTACAACAAATATAATGTAAATGAGCCTGATTTGAGCCCCCGTGTAAAGTGAGGCCCGAACCAAATTGCCCTCCAGGGTTCACACTCAACTCTCCATTGCTTAGGGCGTGGATGCATCTGTATTTACAACAGATGTTTGCGTTATTTCAGTTCTTGTTTTAATATGTTCAGTTTGGATACGCAAAAAAGGTAACACAGCATAGTTGTATTATGAATACTCTTACTTTGAGAGTGCGTTTAACTCAGTAGTTAGAGCTCTCGCCTCCTGAAGCAAAGTTTCTGGAAGTTGGGATCGAAACGTGGTAGTGTCATACCAATCCATCCAGCTGTAAATTGGAACATGACACTTTTTTGAGTGGGGAAGGCACAGCCAGCGAGGAAGGGATATGATCGCCTCGCCTCATACAGCTGGACTTAGTATAGTGAAGTCTCTAACTCTTCACTTCCATACGGTGGTATCCGTTATGAGACAACACGTTGTGTTCCATGTACTTCCCCAGGGTCTCTGAGGGAACACAGAAAGTATAAGACTGCTACTCTCTAAGGTAAAAGACAACTAGTATTAGTTGTACACTGGAGCTGACAAACTTATCTCATTAAACGAATAGATACATATATCACCACTGTAAGATGTGTCACCCTGTTGCAGTAATCTCATCTCATTAAACGAATAGATACATATATCACCACTGTAAGATGTGTCTCCCTGTTGTAGTAATATTATCTCATTAAACGAATAGATACATATATCACCACTGTAAGATGTGTCACCCTGTTGTAGTAATCTCATCTCATTAAACGAATAGATACATATATCACCACTGTAAGATGTGTCGCCCTGTTGTAGTAATCTCATCTCATTAAACGAATAGATACATATATCACCACTGGAAGATGTGTCACCATGTTGTAGTAATCTCATCTCATTTAACGAATAGATACATATATCATCACTGTAAGATGTGTCACCCTGTTGTAGTAATCTCATCTCATTAAACGAATAGATACATATATCACCACTGTAAGATGTGTCACCCTGTTGTAGTAATCTCATCTCATTAAACGAATAGATACATATATCACCACTGTAAGATGTGTCACCCTGTTGTAGTAATCTCATCTCATTAAACAAATAGATACATATATCACCACTGTAAGATGTGTCACCCTGTTGTAGTAATCTCATCTCATTAAACGAGTAGATACATATATCACCACTGTAAGATGTGTCACCCTGTTGTAGTAATCTCATCTCATTAAACGAATAGATACATATATCACCACTGTAAGATGTGTCACCCTGTTGTAGTAATCTCATCTCATTAAACGAATAGATACATATATCACCACTGTAAGATGTGTCACCCTGTTGTAGTAATCTCATCTCATTAAACGAATAGATACATATATCACCACTGTAAGATGTGTCACCCTGTTGTAGTAATCTCATCTCATTAAACAAATAGATACATATATCACCACTGTAAGATGTGTCACCCTTTTTAGTAATCTCATCTCATTAAACGAATAGATACATATATCACCACTGTAAGATGTGTCACCCTGTTGTAGTTATCTCATCTCATTAAACGAATAGATACATATATCACCACTGTAAGATGTGTCACCATGTTGTAGTAATCTCATCTCATTAAACGAATAGATACATATATCACAACTGTAAGATGTGTCACCCTGTTGTAGTAATCTCATCTCATTAAACGAATAGATACATATATCACCACTGTAAGATGTGTCACCCTGTTGTAGTAATCTCATCTCATTAAACGAATAGATACATATATCACCACTGTAAGATGTGTCACCCTGTTGTAGTAATCTCATCTCATTAAACGAATAGATACATATATCTCCACTGTAAGATGTGTCACTCTGTTGTAGTAATCTCATCTCATTAAACGAATACATACATATATCACCACTGTAAGATGTGTCGCCCTGTTGTAGTAATCTCATCTCATTAAACAAATAGATACATATATCACCACTGTAAGATGTGTCACCCTGTTGTAGTAATCTCATCTCATTAAACGAATAGATACATATATCACCACTGTAAGATGTGTCACCCTGTTGTAGTAATCTCATCTCATTAAACAAATAGATACATATATCACCACTGTAAGATGTGTCGCCCTGTTGTAGTAATCTCCATAGGGGACCATCTGCAATGACGGATCCATACTCCAGCAGGACAACAACAACAACAACAACAACAACAACAAGAGATTCATATAAGATATTCAGAATTTCTTTTGATAATATTTTATTTCTAATGTATCTTTATCTCCGCGTGTTGGTCGTGGGGTTTCCTGGTGAGAAATTGACATAAAAGAATTATTGCGTTCTCGGGCATGTCCACAGAGGTATACCGATATGAGGTTATAGTGTCAGTTGGCTGAGCGTTTATTTCTACAGGTGCAGAAGGTGACTAACAAGCTACGTAACCTACAGGTGTGAACTAAACTGTGTACGATAAGTTACGCGACCTACTGACGTGAACTAAAATGTGTCAAATAAGTTACGGGACCAACTGACGTGAACTAAAATGTGTCAGATAAGTTACGGGACCAACTGACGTGAACTAAAATGTGTCAAAGAAGTTACAGGACCTACTGATGTAAACTAAAGGGTGTCCAATAATTTACGGAACCTATTAATATGGTTAGTAGGGATGGACTCTTTAAAATCCTCCTGAAAATAGGCTGCCCTTCTAAAATGCTGGAAATGATAAAGTCATTCCATGACGACATGAAGGGAACAGTCCAATATGCTGGAAGCACGTCACAGCCCTTTGATATACGAAGTGGCGTTAAACAAGGCTGTGTTCTGGCTCCGACCCTCTTCGGAATCTTCTTTGCCTTACTCTTGAAACATGCATTCAGAGATGCAACTGAAGGAATATGCCTTCACACTAGGTCAGATGGCCGTCTGTTTAATCTTTCAAGGCTGAAGGCAAAAACAAAAATCAGAAGGGTCACTATAAGAGACTTGTTGTTCGCTGATGATGCTGCAGTCGTCACTCAAAGCCAACAGGAGCTTCAGAGCTTTATGAATCGCTTCACTAAAGCATGCAAGGACTTTGGTTTCACAATAAGTCTAAAGAAAACGAATGTGCTGAGTCATGATGCGGGTGCTGCACCAGTTATCACTATCGATAACTATGAATTGGCAGTGGTGCACCACTTCACATACCTAGGGTCTACCATCAATGACAAACTCTCACTGGATACAGAAATCGACAGCCGCATTGGCAAAGCTGCAGCTACCTTTGCCCGCCTCACATCGCGTGTTTGGGGAAACTCTAAACTCACAATGAAGACCAAAGCTGCAGTATATAATGCTTGCGTCACCAGCACACTCCTATATGGCAGCGAGACCTGGACGACCTATGCTAAGCAAGAAAGAAGGCTCAATACCTTCCATTTGCGGTGTCTACACCACATCCTCAGCATCTCGTGGAAAGATAAAGTGACAAATGTCGAGGTGTTGTCACGTGCTGGCCTTCAAAGTATGTATACGCTGCTTAGACAGCGCAGACTTCGCTGGCTTGGCCATGTTTGCCGCATGGAAGATGGTCGCATCACAAACGATATCTTCTACGGACAATTAGCAGATGGCAAGAGAACAGTTGGGCGACCACAGCTGAGGTTCAAAGATGTGTGCAAGAGAGATATGAGGGCACTGGACATGGATCCAGTAACATGGGAGGATGAAGCTGCCGATCGCAATAAGTGGCGATGCTATTTACGGCACCACCTCAGATTGGGCGAAGAGAGGCTCACACAAGAAGCAGAGGTGAGGAGAAAACGTCGAAAGGAGCACCATGAAAATAAGCAGCTGAGGGCTGCCACCTCAGGGGCGCATTCCAATAGTCAGTTATGACTGAAGGGGCTATTATAATTATTATTGATATGGAAAACTGAGGAAACCTGTTGATAGCATTACAAGGCAGTCCTTGTTCTGGAACCCCCAGGGCAAGAGAGGCAGAGATATACCAAGAAGCACATGGAGCTGCAAACAGAGGTGAAAATGATGAGGAGAACGTGGAAAGAACTTGAGATGAGGGCACGTGACAGGAGGACTTGGCATGTGTTTGTTGAAGGCCTATGCTCCTTTGGGAGTGGAGGGTTATGATGATGATGATTGATATGGACTGAATATGTCAAATAAGTCTGGGACCTATTGATGTGAACTAAAAGGTGTCAAATAAGCTACGGGACTTACTGCTGTGAAATGAAAGTGTCAAAAAAGCTCCGGGACCTACTGCCGTGAACTGAAGGTGTCAAATAAGCTAGAAAATCTACTGATGTCTAAAGGTGTCAAATATTTTAAACAATATTTTGCAGTTTTGCCTTGTTTTAGCGAAGAGCGCCCCGTTCAACTTAGACACGGTCTTTAGGTTATATTAGGATGCATTTCCAAATATAAAAAACCCTGTGATCTGAATATAGTAGGTGTCAAATAAGCTACGAGACCTACTGATGCGAGCTAAAATGCGTAAAATTAGTTACTGGACCTACTGATGTGAACTAAAGGTATGAAATAAGTACAGGACCTACTGATATGAACTAAAAGGTGTCAAATAAGATAAGGGACTTATTGATGCAAACTCAAAGGTGCCAAATAGGCTGCGTGACTTACTGGTTAATTAAAAGGTGTCATATAAGCCATGGGACTTACTGATATCAACTTAAAAGTGGCAGATAAGATACGAGACCTACTGACGTGAGCTCACGTTTGTCGGAAAAGCTATGATTGTGACCTAAAAATTGTTAAACAAGCCACACAAGCTACTGAATGATCCAGAAGATGTCAAAGACGTACTAAACACATCACGTGATCTGAAGGTGCATAATAACCCACAGAACCTCCCACCTTCGCAGTCAATATTCCAATGTTGAATTTTTAAACGTGCATCGAAGCGAGCAAAAGAGCAGAAGTTTTAACAAATAATGCATGTGTCAATCGTTCTAGATCTATTGTGACTTCGTCGTTTGCATAATGAATTACTAATGTTATTATTTGTTCTTGTGTTTCACTTTAGAAGGTTCATACATTGCTTCTCGCATAAAGCCAGTAAGTAAAGCGGCAATATATACAAGATAAGGACTGTCGGAGGAATGTAAACAAGATACCTTGGATTAGCAAAAATAGTGTCCCATCAGATTCGCGCATTTTGTGCAAGCTCGCAAATGTTCCAGCGTTACCCCATGTTACTTTTATTGGTCTATAACTGCACAGGGAGTCAAGTAGGATGGTGCATTTTCAAGGTGTTCCATTAATTGTTTCGCCACTGTCTTCTCAAGAACTTTGCCTTAGACATTCTGCAATGTGAAGATTCGATAGCTGCTAAGCAGTGTGGGCTCTTTACTAGGTTTAGAAAGTGGCCGTAGGTAACTATATAGCCAGTCTTCCGGCACCTCAGCATTCTGTATACTGGTGTTGAAATCCATCACTACATGCATAATGCCTCTGTCATCAAGCTCTTTGATGTGTTGATACTGTACGCCATCAGGACCCGGAGCAGTGTTTCTACTTGTTTTTAACGTATACATAACGTCTTCGTCAGATATGAGGTCGAAATATATCTGGCCTCTGAATCAATTTTCCAGCACACGATTCTTAATCTCTTGACGGGCAGCTTTATCACCGTTATCTGTCTGAGTGATATACCGACTGAGTAATGCACGTCCTTTATCTGCATCGGTCTACAGCTCGGAATATTAGGTATTGGTTGGCTTATATGTTTCCTATTCATTCGTCGATGTAATGACCAGAATTTCTGTAAGGTCTTTTCCGTACCCACCTGTATCACAAAGGCCTTCCACACTTGGTCCTTGGCTTCAACCCCTCCGTTATTCATTTTACTTATCGTTCGTGCTTTCGTTGCTCTTTCATTTTCTATCCATGCTTTATCTACATCCTCAATCCACCAAGGTGGTTAGGTGAAAGGTGGTGTAGTTGTCTTTTTCCTGGCATTTTTGACGCAATATATGTAGAGGGCTATTACAGTCACGTGAGCCTGCAGGGTACTTAAAGTGTGTTTAGGCCTCCTGCGTCTGGTTACCCTCCCTTTTACATAAATAAGTATATGGATTGAACAAGCAGAAACACTCGAATAAACTTACGACGTAACGGCCAGCCAGCGGTCTTTCACATAAATTTACTTCTTAAAAATGTTTAAAAAATGTGCACAATATATCCCACTTACAACGGAGAGATCACACCTCTTGTCAGGTTGCGACGTGATGTCGAATCTCGGAAATAAGTGGAAAAACAAACATAACCATGTGATATTTTAAACGTGCCGAGATAGAAATGTTAGGGGAAAGAATCCAAATTTTTTCAAAGGGGAACAACTTAAATATTTAAAAACTATAAAGCTAAATAACATGTTTGTATTACTTATTTAACTTTATCGATTCGTTATTTAAAGTTATTTAAGGCATAAATGATGTATCTACTTTTATTAGTTAATTTTTTAAATTGTTAAAATTGCTTTTGTTTTTCATGTTTAGAGTAAACAAACATTTAATAATATGGAGTTTATGCACATGCTAAAATATCGACTACTTATATATTCTCGATCACTTTTAATTACAATCTATGCGATCTATATATGAGCACACTAACATGTTTCATCGGCGCTCGAAAGCGCTCTTCGACAATCCTTTAAACACATTTTTTTTTCTTGGTCGTTCCTCCTCTACTCTGGGACTGGAGTGGCTAAGAGGTATGGCGTTCGTCTCTAAGTCTAAAGGTACCGGGTTCGGTTCCCGGTACAGGGAATGGTTTTGATGGAATATTTGCATAACAACTGGTAAGCCACTCATGTCTGTTGTTTTCCTGTTGTCTAGTGTTCTACTTCTTTATTTCCTACGAGTGCCTTATAACATACCTTTATATTTGTTTCATATTAATTTACTGTTTACAGACCTCGTGGTTTCCCCTCCTTATGTGTTATAAGTGAGATCACATACCTAGCCTTTACGGATAAGGGCGAAAAAAATATGAGGTCCCGTCTGCAAGTTGCACCCGTTAAAAATTCTTCGGCTCTTGAAAAATCGCAAAGAGTAGTCCATACGGAAACTGCCCTGTCAGACTTTACACTGGGATTCTCGTGGTGCTTTAGAGTTTGTGCGTTGTGCTGAGATCACATGGAGGAGATCGGAGCACTGATGGAGTTGACCGTGTGCATTGAAAATGGTCCTTAAAACAAAACAAACAAACCTCTTCTACCTTGGGGTGTAGAATTTGTAACAGGACGGATTGGGGCGACCTCTTCTCAATCTCTTCTCCACTACGGCAGTACTCATTTTCAATTGTTGTACGTACTGATTCCCTGGAATTTCCGGGTCGACACATTTCTTTCTGATATGCAGCAGACACTTTGTATTTTCAAACATTCTTACACTCCTCACAGAGATAAGTCGTCATGTCTTTTTGGTTACCCGTTCCTCCTTGCTTTGGAAGGTACGGCTGAGATAATGATTACTCGATAACTATGTTGGTTAATCTTGGGTGTGGCCGATATCAGACTACAGATTAACACTAAAATCGCTGTGGTGGGTTTGATGTTAATACAGTTTGTTGTTAAGAAATCTTAGTGTACTGAATGAGGTCAGCTGTGAAGGTCCCTGAATATAATAAATATTAGAGTAAATTTCCAGGGCACCTTTCTACTACCACCACTATGATCTCATTCAGACTTATTATAGATAGACTGAAAGATGACTACGTTTGGTGTCTAGGGTTATGAAATGTTAGTGTAAGGTTGCACCAACTAAACATATAAACAATTACACAATTATTTTATTATCTAATACAACACAACAGTACCACGACAATCACATACGAACCACACTTTAAAAGACTATCTTTAGTAAGTCAGTGGTTGAAAGTTTGGTAAAGTTAATGTTTTTTCAATTTATTGTCCTGAATCTAATTTATTTGGAATCAGGACTGTCAATCAAAAGTGAAATCATAGAAATTAATTACATCAATCAATTTATACAATGGACTTTCTGTCCATAATACACATATTATTATTATATAAGGGTGTAGTGTATTTTCTAACTGAGGTGACTTCTAGTATACACTTGTGGATTGTTTATTATCATCATCTCTGCATGTTGTTTGTAAGTTTTTGTGGACACTGATGGAATGTTTATATCACTATTCCCAGTCTCTTATTTTAATATAATGTTAGTTGAGCGATCAGGTGCCGAACATGCACCTATCTTTGTAATATGATGTAGGACTCTTCCTGCACTTCGCTGAACGACAACCTTCAGCTCCCACTTCTTCAAGATTGATGGTGGTTTACAGTTGTCTCCGAAAAAGGCAAGACTGTGGCATGAATATATCGGCCTACTGTAGTCTGGCACCAGTTATTGACAGCAACCACAAACCTCTGAAATCAGAAGGATATGCCTCCTTCGTAATCAACAGCCTACAATAATATTCAACAACCAGTACAGGCACATTACAAACAAACATGCAAGATCAGCTCTTTACGACAATCCCTTTCACCAGTTTCTTTTGATGTGACCAGGTATACCAGTATTCATCTCCCCTAATAGTTACAACGCCTCTGCAATTCCAGCAATAATCTGTTGTCCATACAATAGGATAGGTATTATGCTACTAATGATAATCCTATATAATTTAGTTGGTCTACACCTCTCTAATAGTCTTTCATATGCTGGATCAATCTCTAGACTCTGTTTTGAGTCTGCCATAGACTCACTTACTTACAGTCGTATGTTAGTATCTCACATTCAAATTTTATTTAAAAAAAAATGTTAAGAAAATCAATCTTACCACAGATGCAAGGAAATAACACAAGTAAACGACGATTAGGCAATAGAATATGGCACATTTTCGATCTGCCCTATGTCCAGGCTTTTCCTATGTTAGAAAATTCTCCGCCTGCTCTCATCGATCTTGCTTTACACAAAATTTACTTGAAGTGGCAGTGAACAGTCCCCGTTTCGTACCATTGCTGAGGACTGTTTCGCGGCTTGCAGACATGTGAATGATTGCAACATTCGCATGCCTGCACCACGGAACTCCTCAATTGAATGAAGACCAGAAATCGCGCAAATCGATGTATGACGCGTCTAGCCTAGTTACATTTTAGTCTACCTATGGCCTGCGGGCCTGATGGCCGGCGTGCCATCCGACAGTGTTTCAATGTGTGGCACAGCCACTTATGGATAGTGTTTCAATTGTGTGGTATAGCCACTTACTCATGTGTAGAACCGTTGTATTCTGGCTTTAAGCCAATATAAGGATATGTGTCTAAAGACTAAGAAAGTCTATGTATGGCCATTGAGCCGAATGGCAGTGTTGGAATGTGTGGGAAAACCACTTAACGATCGTGTTTGAATATGTGGCATAGCCACTGATTAAATATATGTGGAACGGCAGATCCACTGGAAAGTGTAAGATAGCGTATGGATCCGTATCAAATTGATTATAGGACCAGGTAGAGTCCGGATTAGAATCGCGAACAAAGCAGATTACGTTCACCTTGAACTTATATACACGGCAGTTAAAGCCTGGCGATGCAAGCCAAAGATGTTGAATAATGATACATAGACAGGATCTATAGATTTACAGATAATGTACTCACTAGTATTGTGAAGGGATAATAATTCTAAGGATCGGATTCGGTAGGAGTTGGTTGCACACTCTATTACGCTATAAACTTAACGGTTAACTCAGACGAGCTAAGTCTGTGAGAGGAACATTGTGTAGAGCTTAGAACTATGATGAAGCCAAGTTAAATGTGTGAAATGTGTTACACCCATTGTGCAAAAGTATATATTAAATTGTTCAGTCGTCAATGGAACTTGTTGATTGCCTGAATTATGCAAGTTCTCACTCTGTGCTGTGACTGTCATTAATCCTTGCAAGGTCAGTCCAGATTATCACAGGTATTTCTAAGACTAACTATAATGTAACCAACACTGCGGAAGAATTAATATACAATAACGACACTGAATATAATAATAATTCAATCACACCATAATGGCTTAAAACTGCAATCGAACTATAAAGCTGGAATTAGAATAGATGAATTATAATATCTGAAATATTGACAAGCAACCCAATAAACTCACGTCCAACGGTGCTGAATCTTTTAATAACAACTAACAAGAAAAGATACAGCGGGAGACCGTAACATACTGGTGTCAGAAAGTGTTCGGACAATTTTCAGAATTCATCTTTTCCGTTACCCAATTGAACGAACTAATGTTCATGAATCAGGCTTCAAGTTGGGAAGATTCTAGTGGAAACAACGTCAAGATCAATTCAGTTCGTCACAGGCAAAGTAACAGTGGAAATTAAACAGTTCAAGAAAGTCTCATTCAAGGCGCAGGTCCAAGCTGGCAACTCAAATTTACACATCAAGTTACGAAGGTCAAGGTCGAGTCATCACTCCGATTAACGGTCGCTGAGTCGCTGAATCAAATCGATCGTATGTCATTCAATTTTTGATCCTGAACCATCACATAGAACCAGAAAGACAATCCATACACTTGTTAAACCTCCAGAGCAACCGGGGAAGTATTTCAACAGAATTTCTTTCAATATCACGTTTGAAAATCTTCAGTCAACCGGTCAAGTTTACTTCTCAATGGAAACAATTCAAACAGCTGGGAGCATCTTGTTGTGGTTTATTTTTGGGATCACAATGGCATGACCACATGAAGATAAGTTCTTGTCTAAATTAGAGCCTTCGACTAGAGTGTGTTGTCCAGTCGGCTAGCTTTAGCCTTCAATTTTTCCTCCACTGTCACTTATCTGTCCTACTTTGCAGTTCTAGTGCTTATCATTACATGTTTACTATCGATGTATTTTATGTAACTTCGCGGGACGGATGGATAGGGCTTATCATTGCTTCTATATTCCTTTGGAAGATTTAAGCAATTTTAACGACTTTTAGGGATAATTGCTTATATTTGCTGACTGAGGATCTAACTGATTATTAATTTTTCTTTTGAGTTAGGATATAAATGTTTCTTCAGTTAGCCATATAATCACTTTGCTTGTGCTAGTTGTGACGTCACGTGCCCACGTCATTTAATTTAAATAAATTACTTTCCGTTTTGTGTCACTCTTTTTTTCGTTTGTGATCTAAAAATCTCTCTGTCTCAATGTTAGTTTATGACGACTTGTATCGTAAAATTATTGTAATGTTACTTTAAACATTTTATTTCTCTAATTATTATGTCTAGTACTTACTTAGTTTCTTTTTATCTGTTTCATAGCGTCGTATAAGTAAATATATCATTTCATTTGCTTGTTCCATCCATTGTTTATCGTCACCTGTTCTTGTCTCTGGCTATAGTAAATATCATAGTTACTTTGAATTAATTAAGCTCACATATTCATAGTATATTTATTGACAAATAATATACTTATATAAGTTATTGAGAAACGTAGCACCATGTCTACGTTGGAAGATTGTATTAAATTGGGACAAAGTCTGGGTAAATCATATTCTGATCTGCAGACTTATGCTGAAACGAGATATGAAAAGCATTTATCGCAACAGGAAAGAATTGAGCAACGCGAACTTAAAAAGTTGGAACTGGCGCAAAAAGGTAAAGAAATGGCTTAAAAAGAGAAAGAAATGGCTCAAAAGGATAAAGAAATTGCTCAACAAGAAAAAGAGAGAGAATTACAGAAAGAACTTAAGGAGAAGGAAATAGCTCAACAAGAAAAAGAGAGAGAATTACAGAAAGAACTTAAGGAGAAAGAATTAGCTCAAAAAGATAACGAAATGGCTCAACAAGAAAAGGAGAGAGAATTAGATAGGGAGAAAATGCAAATAAGAAGAATGGAACTACTTCAATTAGACCAAGAACATAAACATGCTATTGAGCTTGAGACTTTAAGATTAAATGCTGAGAGGGAAAAGGCTATTGAATTGGCGAGGTTGCAATCAGAACAATCCCGACCTTCAGCTAATTCAAATGTATTTTATCCAAAATTTAAGATGCCACATTTCGACCAATCTAGAGATTGCATCGATTCATTTGTATCAAGATTTATTATGAAAGTAACAGGTTTGAACATACCTAAGGAAAGATGGAGTAGTCTTTTGGTTGATTTTTTGACCGGGGACTCACTCAAGGTTTTCATGAATCTAGATGAGCAAAGCAGAAACGATTTTGATGTCGTAAAAGAAGTACTTCTTAGACGGTTCCAGTTAACTGAATCTGGATTCCGAGAACGTTTCCATATGGCTAAGCCTAGTAAGGACGCTGACTTTGGGGAATTTATTGCTTCCATTAAACATTATTTCAATAGATGGATAGAATTATCAGGTATTACCAAATCATATGAGGGGTTAATGGATCTCATGCTACGTGATAAAGTACTCTCCTCATGTAGTCATGATTTAGAATCCTTCTTACAAGAGAGACACCCTAACTCTATTGCAGAATATGAAAAAATACGGTAGACAGTTTGTCACGGCACATCCGAATAAGGATGTCCATCGATCTTGTCCACGAGATCCTATGCCTACGTGCGCAGCACTCCACGATCATAGATCTTATGATCACCGACCTAGATCACATAGCACGGACGGTCGATATCGTACACAATTTCGTCATGAATATCGGGGGTCTTATAACTTCCCTCGCTATCGTTTACCGTCAAGATTCTATCGTCGGAGTTATCGAGGTTATTCACCTCATGATCGTGGAGGCAACAAAGGCAGGGGTCGTGATGATTATCACAAAGACTATTACAGGGATTATAATGATCATGGATCATCATATAAAAGGAATGATGATTCATCAAATTTTTATTATAAGACAAAATCAGGCAAAAAGAAAACAAATCATTTCAGATCATCTTCCCAGAATAATGACAAACATGGTCATGCTAATGCATGTACTACCAAAAGCGATCATGAGAATGATGATAACAAACATGCTAATTCATGCAGCATATTAGATGACTCTTGTTATGTTTGTCAATCACATCCTATATCAGAGATGAAAAATACGCTTCGTTGTGGTCATACAATGTCTTCTATGTCTGCTTGTGAGAATATGGGACGTCTCACATACCACAAGGCATATTTATACGGAAAGGAAGTAAGAGTTTTACGTGATACCGGCTCTTCTACTGTCGGCATACAACACTCGCTTATCGAGCACTCTGCATTTACGGGTAAAACTTAAATGCATCACATTTGGTGGAAATATAGAAGAATATCCAATAGCACATGTCTATATCGATACACCGTTTTATACAGGTATGGTGTATGCTTGCGGGGTAAGAGCTCCCGTGGCTGAGATAATCTTAGGTAACATACCTGGAGTTAGAATTGTACTCTACAGAAGATTACGAAATGGGTTGAATCTCACCCATTGGTGGCAAATGCTGTTGTCACTAGAGCACAACAGTTGGCTACAGATATGGCCAACCCACCTACACCTATAATAGATACTATTATGTCTCCCGACGTCGTTGCTGAAGCACCAGCGGCGTTTGCGGAAAAACAAAAAAATGATCCAAGTTTACAGCGTTTATTTGCGCTAGCGGAAAAAAAAGTTAGTAAACATACAAAATCAGCACAACATTGGTTTCAAATTAAGAAATCCATACTTACAAGATATTATGACAATGGTAGGTCAATTATTCATCAGATAGTCGTTCCAAAACAATTTAGACCTTTGGTGTTACAAACAGGGCATGACTCGCCCATGGCAGGGCACATGGGTATTAAAAGAACTTTATTTAGAGTCACATCGCAATTTTATTGGCCTGGTGTCAATAAGGACACAACAATCTAGATTATTCCACAATCAAGGGAGAAGATTGCGATATTTTAATCCTGGGGAAAAAGTCTGGTTACTTCTACCTCATGAGGATAATAAACTGTTGGTTTCATGGCAGGGTCCATTTGTGATTATTAAACGAGTCACGGATGTTGACTATGCTATAAACGTAAGAGGAAAAATTAAAACGTTCCATGTCAAAATGTTGAAATTGGCAGTGGAAAGACCACAAGAGTTAATTCCTATTATTAACTCTGTGTCTGTGTCTGAGTCTTCACCTCATATTTCTTCTTTTGTATTAGTGAATGAGGAAGACACTACGTCTTCAATTCCTTTACAGATTGCTTTACCATCTTTACAAGCTTCCGAATCTTGGAAGGATGTCACAATTTCTTCGACTTTGTCATCGTCACAACAAAGTCAAGTTAGGGAAATTCTTCTTTCTTTTAACGATGTACTTACTGACCTTCCAGGTCATACGTCTTTAATCTCTCATGACATCATTCTAACGGATGATCATCCTATTAAGTTAAGACCTTACCCTATTTCGTTACATCATAAAGACAGGGTTGAAAAGGAGCTAAAGGATATAATAAAATTAGGAGTTATATCTCCATCAGAATCTCTTTATGCTTTTCCTATGGTTATTGTGAAAAAGAAAGATGGGTCGCTCCGTATTTGTATTGACTTTAGACGTCTGAACCGTATCACAATTACTGACGCTGAACCAATGCATTTGTTGGACGACCTACTTTCGCAAGTTTCACAGGCCACGTACTTTAGTAAACTAGATCTGTCTAAAGGCTATTGGCAGATACCACTCACTGAACATGCCAAACCTTTCACTGCCTTCACGACTCCATTTGGGTTATTCCAATGGAATTACATGTGCTTCGGCCTTGTAAACGCGCCTGCGACATTCGTGCGCATGATGCGCCGCCTTCTGGGCGATAGAAAAGATGTCATCACATACATCGATGACATCTGTCTATTTCACAACTTATGGGAAGACCATATTACTGGTTTGTCTTCTCTTCTCGTTACACTACGACAACATGGTTTGACTGTAAGACCTTCTAAGGTCCAGATAGGTTGTCAGGATATTACCTTTCTTGGTCACCGCGTAGGTAACCATAGATTACACCCTGATGACAATACAGTCAAGCGTATACTGGAGATTGCCACTCCATCATCTAAGAAACAAGTAAGAAGTTTACTTGGGCTTGTTAACTATTACCATAAATTTATACCACGCTTCGCACAGATTTCTGCTCCTTTGTCCGGATTGTTGGCCAAAGGTAGTCCCAAAAAATATTATGGACACCGCAGTGCGAAGAGGCTCTGATTATGATAAAGAATTTATTTAAGAATCCTCCTATCCTGTTACTGCCAAACATACATTTACCATTCTTGATTCAAACAGATGCATCCAGCTCCGGAATTGCAGGTTGTTTGCTTCAATGCTATGAAGGGATACTCCATCCATGCTTGTTTGTCTCACGCAAGCTTACTCCGGCAGAACAAAAATACGCAACAGGAGAGCGCGAACTGCTCGCGGTGGTGTGGTGCTTAGAAAAACTGTCTAAGTACTTGATAGGGAGAAAGTTCTTTATCTACACAGACCACAGTCCGCTCACGTTTATCACTTCGAGAACTATGAAAAACGCAAGAATTCACAGGTGGTTTCTTTTACTACAAGAATTCGCATTTACAATAATTCCGATTTAAGGAACTGATAATAACCTCGCGGACTTGTTATCAAGAAATTTTACGTCACAGGATTGAGATAACGTCTTGTCTTGATGTTGACAAGGGACATAATTTTATAATTATTATTTCTAATTAGGAATACTAATTTCATTATTTCATTTTGACGTTAGATAACATGCATAGATTATAGTCGGGCACATCTTCGCCACCACTCTCTCACGTGCCACGAGTGTCACGTTTGGGAGCGGGGGGGGATGATGTTGAGGACTGTTTCGCGGCTTGCAGACATGTGAATGATTGCAACATTCGCATGCCTGCACCACGGAACTCCTCAATTGAATGAAGACCAGAAATCGCGCAAATCGATGTATGACGCGTCTAGCCTAGTTACATTTTAGTCTACCTATGGCCTGCGAGCCTGATGGCCGGCGTGCCATCCGACAGTGTTTCAATGTGTGGCACAGCCACTTATGGATAGTGTTTCAATTGTGTGGTATAGCCACTTACTCATGTGTAGAACCGTTGTGTTCTGGCTTTAAGCCAATATAAGAATATGTGTCTAAAGACTAAGAAAGTCTATGTATGGCCATTGAGCCGAATGGCAGTGTTGGAATGTGTGGGAAAACCACTTAACGATCGTGTTTGAATATGTGGCATAGCCACTGATTAAATATATGTGGAACGGCAGATCCACTGGAAAGTGTAAGATAGCGTAAGGATCCGTATCAAATTGATTATAGGACCAGGTAGAGTCCGGATTAGAATCGCGAACAAAGCAGATTACGTTCACCTTGAACTTATATACACGGCAGTTAAAGCCTGGCGATGCAAGCCAAAGATGTTGAATAATGATACATAGACAGGATCTATAGATTTACAGATAATGCACTCACTAGTATTGTGAAGGGATAATAATTCTAAGGATCGGATTCGGTAGGAGTTGGTTGCACACTCTATTACGCTATAAACTTAACGGTTAACCCAGACGAGCTAAGTCTGTGAGAGGAACATTGTGTAGAGCTTAGAACTATGATGAAGCCAAGTTAAATGTGTGAAATGTGTTACACCCATTGTGCAAAAGTATATATTAAATTGTTCAGTCGTCAATGGAACTTGTTGATTGCCTGAATTATGCAAGTTCTCACTCTGTGCTGTGACTGTCATTAATCCTTGCAAGGTCACTCCAGATTATCACATGTATTTCTAAGACTAACTATAATCTAACCAACACTGCGGAAGATTTAATATACAATAACGACACTGAATATAATAATAATTTAATCACACCATAATTGCTTAAAACTGCAATCGAACTATAAAGCTGGAATTAGAATAGATGAATTATAATATCTGAAATATTGACAAGCAACCCAATAAACTCACGTCCAATGGTGCTGAATCTTTTAATAACAACTAACAAGAAAAGATACAGCGGGAGACCGTAACAACCAGTATCTACTGCTTTGTTCAATGGGACCATGTTTACATTTATTTTTGAATCTATCGTTTCAAATAACAACTCCCAATATGTTTCCAAGGCAAATATATTTTTAGTTTTAGGTCAACCAATCGTACTTCGCCTTCCTTCAAAATCCACCCAATCAAATATCCCGTACCTTTTAACCTCATTTACCCAAAGTCGTTTTTTCAAAACATGCCATAGAAAATTATAAGCAGGCATGATTATACTTGACAGTCTGGTCGGATCCACTATAGTATTATGGCTATAATTAGTTAATTAATGGACTATTTGCGTAACTATTACCATATTTTTTGTCAACCAGTCCTAAGGTACACGAATATACAATTTATATGGGACTAGTTGGCTTGGTTCAGAAGTACACAGTTTTTTTTTCTAAGTTAGTGTTTTTTATTTTTAGTCTACTACACTTTCAATTCTTTTCCATGTGCTGTCTTCTCTATTTACGTGATAATTACGTCCTTTGAAATAAGAGCTAAGGTTGTTTTTGTGACACGAGTTGTCTACATGTTCTAACTTTTTCCTCGTATTTTGGGGAAACCCCTAAGGCAAGGCTTGACCCTGTGCTGGTATTGGCTTTTAGTTTAAAATCAATGCAAAACGAATTAGCTTTTCATCTATCTTTTCCCCTCCTCGTTCCACAATGCATTTTAGGCACATATTTTCTTAGAACTAGGAAAAGTGATTATGTCAAGGACGAATTTGAAAAATTGGGTACCGTTTTGTACGGCTATTCGTTAGCAAAAAATAATCTGAAGGCGTAGGCGATACCAACAGTTCTAGCAGAAAATTATTTTATACTTTCTTATTTTGCCTTTATGCCCTATATTGTTATATATTAATTTAGATATTGTATTTAGAAATTCACTACAATCGCTCAGCGCTTTTGCTTAATTGCTGATAAGGCCATGGAGCGTTCTTCGCCAAGATCGCAATACGCTGTAAGTTTGATAGCCACTACGGGGAGACACCTTATGGGCAGACATTTTCTATTACGTGGTCATCATTTGGGTCTTGGTACAGGCTATCGCCTGGGGTGTTAACTTTCTAAATGACTTTATAATTTCCAATTTCTTAATTCACCCTTGCTTACAGTTGTGTGATGATGTCGTTTTGATTCTCCAACAGTAATTCCATATACAACAGCAAACCTTATATAGTTGATCACTGCCAAGTGATCATATAAACCTTTATTCAACTTAAAGGAACACGAACAGTGTCATGTATATTAACAAAATACATCAACAAAATCACCTTGTTCAGTTCATCTAATTTTGTCTGTATATCTTTCAATATTATTGACAGTTTGGCAATGCTACTACGCAGTCTCAGCCTGTGTAGCTTAGTTAATTTATATCTCGTTGTACTCAATCAGATTCTTTATACTTTCTCCATCTATTAATACTTCAGGAGTGTCTATTAAGAATTTGGGCGCTAAACTTGGATGACGCTCTACTTCATTATTGGCTAATTCTATCAGTTTTCCTATCTCTGCATATTCGTTGCTACATTGGTTCATAGTTACAACGTTTCTAGCTGAAAGTAATAACTATACAGTCAGCATCGATAGGCTGTCAGAACGCATGTCTACATGTATAAAAGTCAAAATATGATTTCACACAAAATCTTGTTCTTGGCGATGAGGGTAAAACCCTTGTCAATATACTGTAAACTACAGTATAATAAATGTCTTGAGAGTCTCGAAGACTGAACAGACTCCAAAACCAAGCAGCCACCAAACTAAAGGATTGGAAGATCTGATAATCTCCCTTAAAAGACTGGCCAAATGCTTCAACAAGTGCACTATCCAGTGGATACCAGCCCATTGCAACATACCAGGAAATGAGGAGGCAGACAGACTTGCTAAGGAAGGAGGTGCCTTACAACAAAATGATATACAGACAACTTACGCAATGGCAAAGACTACTATAAAGGCTACATTCAAGTCCAAATGGGAAAGAGAGCTCCCGGGCCATTTGAAAATGATGCATATCATCAACTATCCAGGAAAGAACAGGTCATCATTTTTCGGCTACGCACTGGACACAACAGATTGAGATACAATCTATACCACAAATACAAAATTGGTGCAACAGATCTCTGCACCTGCGGTAGCAGCCCGATGACGGTCGAACACCTACTGCAGTACTGCCCAACCTACAGTAATGAACGGAGTAGCATATGGCAAAAACCCACTTCTGTCAACGAAAAACTGTTTGGAGATGTCGGGAACCTTGAGTTGACTACTGCCTTTATTAGAGTCATAAATGTGGAAGTCTGAAGGCGAACGAGATGTCGGGAACCTTGAGTTGACTACTGCCTTTATTAGAGTCATAAATGTGGAAGTCTGAAGGCGAACGAGATGTCGGGAACCTTGAGTTGACTACTGCCTTTATTAGAGTCATAAATGTGGAAGTCTGAAGGCGAACGAGATGTCGGGAACCTTGAGTTGACTACTGCCTTTATTAGAGTCATAAATGTGGAAGTTTAAAGGCGAACGAGGAAGAAGAAGAAGACTGAGCCGGACTTTTGTGACAGTCTGGGTGTACTAGCACAGAAGTTTGCTAGTAGATTCCCATTTTAGTTCATCATACCAACTTCCTGCTTTCCTATGATTTCTTCAAAGCTATTGTGATGTCCTTTCTTTTCTTATTGCCCAAGACATTTTGTAGTCTGGTGTAAAAGTCTTCTTTCACAGACTCTTCTTTATCGTATGTTGGAGCATAACACTGGATAATGTTTATATTTGTTTTTCTTTTAGCTGATTTAAACCTTGCTGTTATAATTCGGGGTTCCATTGCTTCCAATTCTATAAGTGCCTTCTGTGCTTCCTTGGACAGCATTAGAGCCACCCCTTCACTGTGGTGGGCTCTTTCCTTCTCATGTCCTGAGATTAATCTCCTCTTCTCTATGCCTTTCCACCGTGTCTCGCGGAGACCCAGGATATCAGTTCTGTAATTTGTCATTTCTGCTGCTACCTGTGCAGTTTTCCTTTGTTCACACAGAGCGTAAACATTCCAGGTGCCAATCCTGGAGATTTTCCTAGACGAAAAAAGTTTAGTCGGCAACCCAGACTCTAGGTTGCTTCATTCGCCTCCTTTCCAGAGGACCTTATTATGTCTTGAGCGGCTGAGTTGATTTATATTCTTTATTTGACTTGTCCATGTTTGTTGAAGTTTTTGTGGTAACAAGTTTTTTACGGGATGGGGTAACCAGCCACATGCCCAACCCTCCTTAGTCACTTTTTACGACATGCCTGGTAGGAAACATTGTTACTATTCTTTGCTCCCCTTTCTGGCCCCGGTAACACACGTGTGTCCTTCCCATCCACAGAGGGTTTATCTCAGGAGCCGTTCATGTTATTCAGTCAAAATCCCGGTCGATGACACTCTTTCAAATACACACGCTCGGGTTTAAACCTTGAACATCTGATTGCCAGCGCAACGTGGTAACCCTACTTTAGCATTACAGGCATACCTCGGAGCTATTGCATGTTTGGATCCAGACCACGGCAATAAAGCAATTATCGCAATAAAGCATGGCACACCCGATGTTTGGGCTTCCCAGTGCATATAAAAGCCTAAAATCATGTTTACATTATGTCTATTAAGTGCGCAATAGTGCTAGGTCTAAAAAACCAATGTGCTGGAAAATTTAAAATACTTTATTGCTAAAAAAATGATGATCTTTATCATCTGAGCCTTCATCGAATCGTAATCTTTTTGCCATACTCTATCCTAAGAAGAAGGCACGTTCTAATTAATAAACCTGAATATTCTGAAAAAATAAGCGCAATATCTGCAAAGTGCAATAAAGCAAAGCGCAATAAAGCGAGGTATGACTGTATATGTTAATGTATATTTTGATAGTAAAGATTCTCTGACACATGAATGCATGAATGTGTGTGCATTAGTATTTTGGTATATATGCATACATATGTGCTGGAATGTTCTTACTCGCCAAGCAGTCCCCAAGTTCGCTCCAGGGGACCTTGTTAAATACCTTCTCCAGATCCAAGAAACAAAGATGCATCTCACTTTTATACCCAAGGGCCTTTTAACTTAGCTGCCTCAGTGTGAAGATAAGATCCTGAGTACTTAAGTTTGCTCGGAAGCCACATTGGACCTCGTCGGATTTGAAAAGCTTGTCTTCCTGGGGCATACCATTTCTCAATGTTGTATCTGGCCAGTTGCCAAGAACGTAGAGACAATACGTGCAGCAAAAAGGCCTAAAACGAAGAGAGACACGTTCATTTCTATCACTGTGTGCATATTACTAGAAGTTCATTAAACATGTCAATGGCCTAACAGCACCTCATACTGACCTCACCAAGAACGGGCAACCTGAAAAAGTTATTTGGAATTCAGAGTGCGAACATTCCAACGTCACTCTCAAGGAACAGCTGTCCAAATACCCAATTCTAAGGTTACCTGACCTTAAGAAACTTTTCATATTGCGCGTGGATGCCTCGGGACATTGCTTCAGGCAGATGAAAATAATCCGAGTCTCTTATTTCCAGTTGCATACGGCAGCCGCAAACTGAACACAACAGAGAGGAATTATTCGACCTTGGAGAGTTGATGTCTAGCACTCGTTAATGAAATAAGAAGACATCATGAATATCTTTATGGCGTTCCATTTACGGTACAAACGGACCATGCTCCACTGGCGTTTCTTGGAGCCAATACGGAAATTAACGCAAACATTATGCGTTGGGCTTTGCTGTTAAGCGTTTATTCATTTAAAGTACAATATATCCCGGGAAAAGAAAACGCAGGAGCGGATTTTATGAGTTTAAATTGGAGCATGGAGGAAGAGGATGAAATTGAAGGTAGCAATCACTCGGAAGATATGGATAACAGCTGCTCTATTTTCATAAGTGAGACATGAAAGGGTTTCATATTTTCAAGCCCGGACGAACTGTCACATATATATGTAAAAAAAAACCATAGCGATCCGACCACCTTTGCTTCCTCATCCAAGTTTTATCATTTTGCTACGCGCAAAACCCGACAATTCGCTGTCTGTAGACTCACTTTGAAGCCACGCCTATGTTTTAGTTAACTAATAAATACACTAGGCGACTGACAATTGACGGAATACAATTCACTTCTAATTCATAATGTTTAATAATATAAGTGACTAGTGTAACACCATGTGGCGAAACAAATAGTTAGTAATGACAAGCGATATTTGTAACGTAGTCATAATTAAATTAACACTGATATTGTGCGCTGAGTGTTTTACCGGGCGGGAGGACACAGGTGCATATATATATATATATATATATATATATATATATATATATATATATATATATATATATATATATATATATATATATATATATATATATATATACATATACATATATATATATATATATATATATATGTATATATATATATATATATATATATATATATATATATATATATATATATATATATATATATATATATATATATATATATATATATATATATATACAGTACTTCCATTAGCTAAAGGAAACATGTGGTTAGTAAACTATTAATAAAGATGATGAGGGTATATCCTATCGGTTTTTCTCTCTGGGGTTGAGTACCGATTATGACACATCATATTATCGTGGATAAATTCACTTGGAAACACGATTGTCAGTAGTCAGGAAAAATGTTTATATATATATATATATATATATATATATATATATATATATATATATATATATATATATATATATATATATATATATATATATATATATATATATATATATATATATATATAACATTTTTCCTGACTACTGACAATCGTGTTTCCAAGTGAATTTATCCACGGTAATATGATGTGTCATAATCGGTACTCAACCCCAGAGAGAAAAACCGATAGGATATACCCTCATCATCTTTATTAATAGTTTACTAACCACATGTTTCCTTTAGCTAATGGAAGAACTGTCTACAGTGAACACTAGATCGCGGTTTATATTTTGCTACATGAACTATCTGATGTGACATTTTTCATATCCAATAACCCGCCACCAAAGTAGGCGTTCCCCATTAGGAAAATTAATTATTCGTGGAGAAACTGGGGCTCACTTCGGAGAAGCACAACACTGGATCATGATACATGTACATTGATGTTTACGTTCACGAGGTTGTTTACCAAGTATTAGGTAAGGTGTGATTGATGTGGCCACGCTTGACAGAGTGAGAGGAAATACGATCTAGTTAAGGAAACTGTACCATCCTTGATTTTCTTTGCAATTACTGTTATTTTACGGGATATATTCTATACCCTAGTGTTAATCTTTGACCTTTTTGGTTATTAACTTCTTTTGGGATCTTTTCTCAACAAGAGGGGAGGGCCCTTATTTGGTTATTTTCCAATGTCTGTAACCAATGATTATATTGATTTCTATATGTTTGATGTTGTTAAGTTTAAGTGATAATAAACTAAACAAAACTTAATTTATTGTGTTGGTCAGCCCCAATCTCCATTTACCAAAGTTTTCACGTCTGTGAGTCCAGTTGTCACATAGCTGTGCGTGTGTGTGAGTAGTTCACTTATAATTGTATTTATAGGGAGGTTTGATAAATTGTCTATTATCAAAAGATAGTCGTATAGATAGGCTGTACTAGAGAATTTACTCATTCCAGAGACAGATCTTCACCTTAATCTATTCACTCGAGGAATCTATTCTACCACTTTCTTTCTCAGAGAACTCCGCTTTTTCTGGGGGTTTTTTCAGACGGGAACAAATATATCTCTAATACCTTTCTAAATGTACGACACTGAGTATTTCATTCATTCATAACCCTCCACCCCCAAAGGAGCATAGGCCTTCAGCAAACACATGCCAAGTCCTCCTGTCACGTGCCATCATCACAAGTTCTTTCCACGTTCTCCTCATCATTTTCACCTCTGTTTCCAGCTCTCTTCTCCATGTGTTTTGTCTACGTCTGCCTCTCTTGCACTGGGATTTCCAGAACAAGGACTGCCTTGTAATGTTATCAGCAGGTTTCCTCAGTGTGTGTCCTATCTATCGCCATCTTCGTCTCATCTCTTGTTCCACTGGCACTTGTCTAGTTCTTGTCCTCAGTTCCACGTTGGTAACCTTGTCATACCATTTTAATCCCTCTATTCTACGCAAGAACCCATTTATGAAAGTCTGTAGCTTGCATGTAATGATAACAGGGTTGAACTTGAAGAAACACCAATTCAAGATGTAGAAAGAAATGTATACATATCTTGGCAGCAATATAGACAAAGTTGGCTAGACAGACAGTGATACCAAAATAAGAATACAAAAAGCAAGAGGAGATTTCATTGCATTGGGAAATATATGGAGGTCAAGAGAAATCGAATCCAACACGAAAATAAGAATCTTCAACTCAAATGTGAAGTCAGTCCTATTGTATGGCTCTGAGACATTGAGAACAACAAAGACAACCATCAAAAAGCTACAGACTTTCAGACTGAGTAATGCACGTCCTTTATCTTCATCGGTCTACAGACGCATTCCCGTGGAGATAAGAATATTAGGTGTGGGTTGGCTTATATTGTTCCTATACATTCGTCGATGTAAGGACCAGAATTTATGTAAGGTCTTTTCCGTGTCCACCTGTGCCACGAAGGCCTTCCACACTTGGTCCTTGGCTTCAACCCCTCCGTTATTCATTGTACTTCTCTTTCGTGCTTTCGTCCATTCTTTCGTCGCTCGTTCATTTTCTGTCAATGCTTTTTCTACATCCTCAATCCACCAAGGTGGTTGGATAAAAGGTGTTCTAACTGTATTTTTCCTGGCATTTTGACGCAATATATGTGGAGGGCTATTACAGTCATGTGAGCCTGCAGGGTCCTTAAAGTGTGCTTATGCCTCCTGTGTCTGGTTACCTTCCCTTTTGCAATAAATAAATAAGTATATGGATTGAACAAGCAGAAACACTCGAATAAACTTACGACGTAACGGCCAGACAGCCAGCTAGCGGTCTTTCACATAAATTTACTTCTTAATGGCTAATACAAAAGTGAAGCTCCCCCCCCTCCCCCCCCCAATTTAAAAAAATAAGAGAGAGATAACAGCCCAGTGGTCAAAATGTTATACAAATTTGCACAATATACCCCACTTACAATGGAGAGATCTCACTTCTTGTCAGGTTGCGACGTGATGTCAAATCTCGGAAATAAGTGGAAAAACAAACATAACCATGTGATATTTTAAGCAGAAGAGATAAAGAAGTAAGTGGAAGGCATCACATTTTTTTTCAAAGGGAAACAACTTAACTATTTAAAAACTATAAAACTAAATAATATATTTTAATTATTTATTTAAATTTATCAATTTGTTATATAAAGTTATTTAAGGCATGGAAGATTATCTATTTTTATTAGTTTATTTTTTAAACTGTTAAAATGTTCTTTTGTTTTCCATGTTTATAGTAAACAAACTTTTAATAATATGGAGTTTATGCACATGCTAAAGTAGTGAACACTTATATGCTCTGTCACTTTCAATGATAATGTAAGTTAATTGTCACGCTCTTGTCGCAGATGTGCACACTAACATGTTTCATCGGTGCCCGAACGCGCACTTCCACAATCTTGTAAACACATTTTCTTTCTTGATCGTTCCTTCTCTACTCTGGGGTTAGTAGCTAAGAGGTATAGCGCTCGTCTCTTAAGTCTAAAGGTACCGTGTTCGGTTCCAGGTACAGGGAATGGCTTTAATGGAATATTTTCATAACCACTGAGAATTAATAATGTCATACTCCGCCTGATCCCCTGCGTAGTGAGATCAGATATCTAGCTTTCACGGATAAGGGCGAAAAAATAGGAGGTCCCGTCTGCAAGTTGCGCCCGTTAAAAATTCTTCAACTGTTGAAAATCGCCCTGGCATAATTTACATTGGGATCCTCGTGGTGCTTTAGAGTTTGTGCGCTGTGCTGAGATCCTCCTTGTGTGATCTAAGGGAGGAGATCGGAGCACGGATAGAGTTGACTATGTGCATTGAAATGGTCCTTAAAATAAAACAAACAAACCTCTTCTACTTTTGGGGTGTAGAATTTATCACCGGACGGATTGGGGCGAATTCTTCTCTACTGCTGCAATACTCATTTTCAATTGTTGTACGTACTGATTACCTGATATTTCCGGGTCGAAACATTTCTTTCTTCTATGCAGCAGACATTTTGTATTTTCAAACATTCTTACACTCCTCACAAAGATAAGTCGTCCTGACTTTTTGGTTACCCGTTCCTCCCTGCTTTGCAAGGAACGGCTGAAATAATAATTACTCGATAACCATGTTAATTAATCTCGGGTGTGGCCGACATCAGACTACAGATTAACACTAAAATCGCTCAGCGCATTTGACTAATTGCTGATAAGGCCATGGTGCGTTCTTCGCATAGATTGTAATACGCTGAGTTTGGAAATGCTACTCCGCAGTTTCAGCCTGTGTATCTTGGTTAATTTATTCCTCGTTGTACTTAATTAGATTCTTTATACTTTCTCCTTCTACTAATACTTCAGGTGTGTCTATTAAGGATTTGGGCCGTCCACTTGGAGGAACCTCTACTTCATCAATGGCTAATTCTATCAGTTTGCTTATCTCTGCTATGTCGTTAGTAGTATAGTAGGCGCAAAACGGGTATCATTCAGGAGGTGGCGCGTGACTTTTATATAAGGAAATACTTTGATCGATTCAGGAGGTGGCGCATGACTTTTATATAAGGAAATACTCCGCTCAATAATGGCGGGCCTGTAGGTAACTAAGGGGAGATAAGTAGGTATGTTAATTGTTGTGTGTTATGTGCTGGTATTGTGTTGTTTGTTCATACATTTATTTTACATACAATATTTAGGTGTTACAACAGTTATACGTGTTTTACAAACAGGTAGACAATATTTATTTTACAATAGTTATACATACAATATATATATATATATATATATATATATATATATATATATATATATATATATATCATCATCATCTCAGCCCATAACCCGCCATGGGTAGTAGGGGTGCCATGGTGGAAGCATCAGCCGACAGGGTCCTCCACTGCTCTCTATGCTCAGCAATGCGTACAAGTGTGGAAAAACCGTGTCCTGCCCATTCTTTGATGTTATCAGCCCAGGATTTTCTCTGCCTTCCTCTTCTCCGTTTACCTTCGTTTGTTCTCTGAAGGATCGTTTTCGAAAGGGAGTCATGACGAGTTACATGCCCAAACCAGGCAAGTTTTCGTCGTTTCACTATTGACAAAAGTGGTTCTTGGTGGCCTGCATAGGTGTTTATCTTCTCTCTAACATAGACATTTGTTTTGTGCGCTTTATAGCAAATGCGCAAAATTCTTCTATAACATTTATGCTCGAAAGCCTGAATCCTTCGCTCCGTATCTGCAGTGAGTGTCCAGCCCTCACACCCATACAAGAGAATAGATAATACAAGTGATTTGTATAATTTGATCTTCACGGGAAAACTGATGTTACTTTTCCAGATCACACTCAACCTTTTCATGGCAGCTGAGGCCATCTCAAGTCTTGTCTTGATTTCTTTACTTGATCTTCCATCACTACATATAGTGGACCCGAGATATTTAAAGGTGTTAACTTCTTCTAACGTTTGCTAATTTAACGTAATGTTGGTCGGAACATGTTTCTTATGGCTATTCACCAATATCTTGCTTTTTTCTATATTAATTTCCATCCCATATGTTCTTGTTACTTTCTCCAGTCTAGAGGTAAGGTCTTGAAGTTCCGATTCTGATCCAGCTATCAGATCAATATCATCAGCAAAACGTAGGTTGCACAGAGGTCGGCCTCCAATCGATATGGTTGATTTATAATCGTAGAGAGCCTCCTGCATAATATGTTCTAAATATATATTAAAGAGCACTGGTGACAGGATACATACCAAACAATATATATACATACAATATAAACAAACAATATATATATATATATATATATATATATATATATATATATATACATATATACATCAGACATAAAAAGCGATGGGTCGCATTGTGGCGGAGGCTCATGACTTTTAAATAACAAAATATACGGGTCGCATCTCAGGAGGTGGATGCGCTGACTTTTTATACAGACATATATCAATTCGATAATGGCGGTGTGTAGGTAGGTTGTGTGTTGTGTGTTGGTGTGTTTGTATTGCCTTTGGCTGGCGGGGGTGACGACTCATGTGTGTGTAGTTGGTGGGTTTTTGTGTTTGTTTCTTTATTTATATATATTTTACAACATGTATTTATATATACATACTATTTTACGTATATACAACATACATAAAAAATCGATAATGGCGGACAATGTAAAAAATTGATAATCGCGGAAAATATAAAAAAATTGATAATGGTGGTGTAGGTTACTAAGGGGTTTTTTTAAGAGAGAAGGTATTGTTTTTGGCTGGCGGGGGTGATGACTCATATTTGTGTGTTTGGGGTGTAGCGTCAGAGTAAGACAAGGTATAAGCGGTGCGGTGTGGGTGGTATTTTTTTTGGTTTGTCTGGTGTGTTATGTGTAATTATTTTAATTGTTGTGTTTTGTTTGTTTTGTCATACAATATATACATATATACATACGATATATACAACAGACATAACAAATCGATAAAGAGGAAAATATAAAAAAATCGATATTTCGTTTAGCATGAGTTCTATAGAGAAAGCTGGCTAATGAGCGAAGTGTGGTGTTGTTTTTTGAGTGCGCGGGGGTTATTCGTTTTTGCTGGCGGGGGTGACGACGTATGTATGTGTTGGGGTGTAGCTGGCGGATCTGAGTGGTATTGCTTTTGGTTTGTCTGGTGCGTTGTGTGTAGGTATTTTAATTGTTGTATTGTGCTGGTAGTGTGTTGTTTCTTCATACAATATATATATATATATATATATATATATATATATATATATATATATATATATATATATATATACAGGTAGACAATGGACATAAAAATCGATAAAAAGCCTGCAATATTGTGATAAAGAGGAAAATTTTTAAAAATCGATAAATTTTATAGCGGAAGCTGGTTAATGAGCATGGTCGGTGGTGTTTTTAACGGAGAGTGTATTGGTTTTTTGGCTGGTGGGGGTGATGACGCATGGTTGTAACTGGTGGGTGTGGGTTTTTGTGTGCTTGTATTGTTTATGATTCGGCATTGTGTTGTGTTGTCTTTTTATACAACATATATTTACATTTTTTACAACAGATAGACAATATAAATACGATATTTATACATACAATATTTATACATCATAGATAATGTGATAGGGCCGGAAAGACACCCGGCTTACCCCTTCACGGAAGACACCCGAGCTTCCACCTTCATTGTAAGTGGCACATTTATCGCCCATATTTTCGATGTGCGCGAAGCATTCTGGGATGTGAAAAGTCTTCATGAAAATATATTACTTAGGCCATAATAACGCCTACAAATTAGTTTTGGTGCATAGTTGTGTGTTATATTTGATAGTGGTGTTTTTGCTCTAGAAATAGTTGTGAATATTTCTGTTTTCGGGCCTTCTAAAGCAAATATCGCGAGTGTTATGTATGCGGCCAAATCAATACGCCTAGCGCGCAGTAAATTGAGTGATTTGACCTGGGCTTATAAAAGAAATAGCGAGCCAGCAGCGACTTTTTCCTAGTATCAGCCGCCCAGAGAGAACAGACGAAGTTAGACACACAGAGCCAAGCTGTAAATGCATTGAGCACGTGAGTTAATTTAAATTAGAATTAGTTTTCTATAATTCTGAAATTATATCGATGTGGCTATTTAATGTTTAATGAGATAAAAAGATAGATAGATAGATGTGAAAGTTTAAGAGCGATTATTTCATTCATCAGAAAGGCAGATATAGTATGAAGCTATTTCACTGGAATTTAGATAAGATTAACAATAGCAAAATGGCAGCCACGTGGCGAGAACTGTATAAAAAGCGGCGCCAGCCAGTCTAAATAACATGCCCCGCGTGGTAAACCTATAATGTTACGCCATGTGACACGTTGTGTATTTAGTTCCAGTTTTGCTTAAGTCGAGAATAATTATATTTTATTCTTTATGTAAGAGCATTTAAGTGTATTTCACGATAGCCTACTTATCAATATCCTACTGTTTATCTTTAGTGGTTACTTTGAAGTGAGGATAGTCATTTAGATTTCTGGTGAGATTAGATCTACTATTTGGTGCATAAGGCACGTTGAGACAGGTGTTTCTCTGTTTATTCCTGGTGGAGCATGGAAACACCAATGCAGCTGGTGTCCATTACAGGCCCACAATAAGCATTTTGAGGCTGTTGCTGTGGTAGTTTCGGTGACGGTAACGATGTGTTTTGTGTGATGAGTTCCCAATCTCATCAGGGGTCATATACGACACGCTTGTTTACAGGCGCACCAGTCGTCACTTACGACATGTTCAGAGGGCAGTGACGAATATTGAGATGGATCAGTTCGAGGTGGTGATTTACTCTTATTATTGAGAGTTTTTGATGTACATTTAGTTAAAGAATATTATTTTATGTCCAGTTGATTATTATTTAATTATTGTAATGGGAAGGATGGTTTGTGAGAGCACGTAGGCTCACTTGAAGGTATGTATTTCTCTTCTCCGCTCCTGAGGGAGCATGGGGCCACAAGTGTGGTTGTGGTTTCATCCGTATGAAGCATTCAGATGCTCGTGCAGTAGTAGTTTCGGTAGCAATCTGTGTTACACGGTGAGGTTGCCAGCCTCATGCACAACACCATTCTAGTCTCATTGGACGAAATGCATGAGTGTGTGTGTGTGATAGCTGAGTGTGTGCTCTTGCAGTAGTGGTTTCGTTAGCAATCTGTGTTACATGGTGAGATTGCCAGCCTCATGCACAACACCATACTAGTCTCATCGACAACATGCATGAGTATGTGTGTGTGATAGTTGAGTGTGCCCTTGCAGTAGTGGTTTCGGTAGCAATCTGTGTTACACGGTGAGATTGCCAGCCTCATGCACAACACCTTACTAGTCGCATAGGATGACACGCATGAGTGCGTGCGTGTGTGATATTTGAGGGTGTCAGGTAGTACACGTGGAAGGACTGTTTGGCAGGTGAGAGTATCATTATTTAACTATGATTGTAACTAGTCGTTGCTTTGTTTGCGTCTTCAGATTAGCAATCGGGCACATGCTGGGTGTTTTGTTATGTTCGTTGGTTTATTTGTTTAATGTTTGCTTAGTCACTGAATGGGTTGTAAAAATAAATACAGCCCCTGCCTCTAGAATCAAGAGTTTTATTGTTGTTCGGGTCGGTGCGAGTGTGAAAAGAGAGTGATCAAACATATCACAATATTATCATCATCATCTCGCCCACCCTATCACAATTGACGTCGTCGGCAGGATAAGGCAGACAGTGACACCGAGCAAATAGCAAACGAGCAAATATAATATTGTAAACACCCAGCAGTGCATTCTTAAAGCAAGATGGCTAATGCGCCTGTGAAGGTAGTGTACGTGAAGGGGCCAGAGATAAGGCTATTTAGTGGAGAGGGGAGTCCCACTTGGCAAGAGTTTGTGGAAGATGTAGAGGCCGCGTGGAAGGTGGCGCCTAATTAGCCAGAAGACAAGTTAGACATGATCTGGAACAACGTGACAGCATGGGTATCTAGAGAATTACGGATACGTGGTGGAGCCAAGGCCAGCCCTGAGAAGTTACTGGAAATAGTGGAGGAAGCCTACAGCGAGCAACCACCAGTCGGTGAGATGACCAGGAATTTCCATGCCGTGAGTCAGGGATCTAGGGAATGTTTAGTTTTCTTGGGAGGCCAAAAGCCAGAGACACTGGTGCAGATAGCAAGTCCAGATGCCCACAGTGAAGAGGAAGCACTCAAGGCAGAATTATCTCTCCTAAAGGCCCAGCGAGCACAGATGTCACAGTCCAGTTCGCCAGCACAAGAGGAGGTGCAGAGAAAGAGAGCACCATGCCATCCGCGGGAACAGCCAACGCAAGACGAGGAGGTGTGTCCGCGGGAACAGCCAACGCAAGACGAGGAGGTGTGTCCGCAGGAACCTCAACTAGACCTTCTTGTATGTGAGGGTCAGGCTGTTGTCAAGGAAAGCTGTGAGCTGACAGCACCAACAAACGCAGCTGCACCGACTAGGCGAAAAGGGGTTTTCAAGTGGTATAGTGTCCACAGGGGATGGGGGTTCATCACGCCAGATGATGGAGGTATTGATGTATTCGTACATCAAACCAAGATCTTCAGAAAGGGATTCCGGAGTCTGGCGAGGAATGAACGAGTAGAGTGTGACAGCAAACCATCGGTCCAGGGCATGGAAGCAATTTATGTATGCGGCATTGGCGGTCAGGAGTGTAAGGGCAGCAGGGGGCAACCCATGGCACAGAGGAAGCCCAGAAAGATAAGATGCTACAATTGTGGAGACCTGTCAGACCACATGGCAGCCAAGTGCCCTCAAGGCCCTCTTCCCAAACGATGTTTTAGATGCAAGTCAACTGAACATTTGATAGCCGCCTGTCCCTCAAGGAGCTCTTTCACTAGACGGACTGTCACAACCAGGTTGCCTTAAGGGCGCAAGCCAAGAGATGGCCACGACAACTGTCACACTAAGGGCGCCGAGAGAATTGGCCGTTGTCTAGGGGAGGAAACCCGTCCTAAGCAGATAGGAGGGAGTGCAAATCAAGGTTCAGCAGAGGAGACTCAGCAAAGGCAGTTTGTGGGGAACGTAAGCCACCGTCCACACAAAATGAGTGAAAAACACGTCAAGAGTGATCTCCCTTCAAAGTCGACAGCTGCAAGCACTGACAGGCAGATGTCACGGGCAGACAGCGACGCGGCACAGGTGAGCGAGTCTTCTAGACCACAGCAACTGCCAGTCCGACAACGTAGGAACATGACGACCAAGAGGATCCCCAGCCGGGTTGTACCTATTACAGAAGCTCAGCCCAAAACATCGCCGCTCAGAAAGAGTCCTGCGCAACATCAACGAACTGAGAGGTTACAACTGAAGCGCCAGAGTGAGTGATGTTGTCGGGACGACAACAAAATCAGGAGGGAGATATGTGATAAGGCCGGAAAGACATCCGGCTTACCCCTTCACGGTAAGACACCCCAGCTTCCCCCTTTATTGTGAGTGGCACATTTATCGCCCATATTTTCGATGTGCGCGAAGCATTCTGGGATGTGAAAAGTCTTCATGAAAATATATTACTTAGGCCATAATAACGCCTAAAAATTAGTTTTGGTGCATAGTTGTGTGTTATATTTGATTGTGGTGTTTTTGCTCTAGAAATAGTTGTGTATATTTCTGTTTTCGGGCCTTCTAAAGCAAATATCACGAGTGTTATGTATGCGGCCAAATCAATAAATCAGTAAATTGAGTGATTCGACCTGGGCTTATAAAAGAAATAGCGAGCCAGCAGCGACTTTTTCCTAGTATCAGCCGCCCAGAGAGAACAGACGAAGTTAGACACACAGAGCCAAGCTGTAAATGCCTTGAGCACGTGAGTTAATTTAAATTAGAATTAGTTTTCTATAATTCTGAAATTATATCGATGTGGCTATTTAATGTTTAATGAGATAAAAAGATAGATAGATAGATGTGAAAGTTTAAGAGCGATTATTTCATTCATCAGAAAGGCAGATATAGTATGAAGCTATTTCACTGGAATTTAGATAAGGTTAACAATAGCAAGATGGCAGCCACGTGGCGAGGACTGTATAAAAAGCGGCGCCAGCGAGTCTGAATAACACGCTCCGCGTGGTAAACCTATAATGTTACGCCATGTGACACGTTGTTTTATTAGTTCCAGTTTTGCTTAAGTCGAGAATAATTATATTTTATTCTTTATGTAAGAGCATTTAAGTGTATTTCACGATAGCCTACTTATCAATATCCTACTGTTTATCTTTAGTGGTTACTTTGAAGTGAGGATAGTCATTTAGATTTCTGGTGAGATTAGATCTACTATTTGGTGCATAAGGCACATTGAGACAGGTGTTTCTCTGTTTGCTCCTGGTGGAGCATGGAAACACCAATGCAGCTGGTGTCCATTAAAGGCCCACAAGGTGATAAATGGGAACGAGATGTTGATGAATGTACGTTCTCAGTATAATTTAATTATGTTATGTAAAGGGAAATTGTCCTTTGACACAGATTGTAATTGGTAATGTGCTGAGCTAGGGTTGTAACAGCACATTGCTAAGGATATTGTTTTTGTTTTGATACATAGTTAAGTACAATAATGGCTGGTACAGTCATTAAAATAAATTTTTTCTCCTAAGGATAAATAATTTTTTTTTAGGGGAGAAAGGGAGATAATGTGGCAGTTAGGGAACGATGTACAGTCAAAGGGAAGGAATAAAGAGAACTAGGAATGTGAAGGTTCAGATAGAGTATAAAAAGGAGATGCGCGAACAATGTTGCGCATGACAGAGGTGAATGATAAATCTGGGGAATCACGCTTTTCTCAGCAGGCAGTCCAGAAGGCGTGAGTTAGTGTGCAGATGGCACGTACGCTAGGAGCTATGTTGAAGGCAGTATTCAGATAGTTTAAGGGATGAATATTTCATGGACAAGAAGTAGTTGGGTAATGATTAACCCGAATTATTGAACAGTGAGAATTCTTGTTCAGAAGGAGAAAACCGTGTGATACAAACTAGATTTGCTGATGGTTTTGTCTGAATGTTATATGCATAACGTTAGTGTTATTATGTCTTTGAAACCACTGCTGATAACGGCGCTAAGTCTAAATGTTATAGTCTCTGTTTACACCCACTGTTGCGAGTGTAGTGGTTTGGTCTATATCATCGCCACACAGGCTAATTCAATATATGTGTGCTGCTGACCTGTCACTGTGTCTGGAATGTTGACCTGGGTGTGTGTTGATATGTTCGCACACCACAGTACGTACATAAGGGTACATGCAGGAGTCAAGAAGGGTTGCAAACGACTGGAACAGTTCGATACTGTTTATTCCGTTACAACACAGATACGATGACATAAATGACACACATTCGACAGCAAAACACGAATCATAGTATATAATTTCCACACTGCATCAATACCTAATACGGCCTGTCCTAATCCTGGACTTATAATAGCTTAATAGCTTCATACATCTCCACACTGCAGTTAATATATAATATGGCCTGTCCTAATCCTGGACTAATAATAGCTTAATAGCTTCATACATCTCCACACTGCAGTTAATATATAATATGGCCTGTCCTAATCCTGGACTTATAATAGCTTAACAGCTTCACAAATCTTCATACTGCAGTTAAACATAATATGGCTTGTCCTAATCCTGGACTAATAATAGCTTAATAGCTTCATACATCTCCACACTGCAGTTAATATATAATATGGCCTGTCCTAATCCTGGACTGATAATAGCTTAATAGCTTCATACATCTCCACACTGCAGTTAATATATAATATGGCCTGTCCTAATCCTGGACTTATAATAGCTTAACAGCTTCACAAATCTTCATACTGCAGTTAAACATAATATGGCCTGTCCTAATCCTGGACTATTAATAGCTTAATAGCTTCATACATCTCCACACTGCAGTTAATATATAATATGGCCTGTCCTAATCCTGGACTTATAATAGCTTAACAGCTTCACAAATCTTCATACTGCAGTTAAACATAA
Organism: Oreohelix idahoensis; assembly: GCA_024509875.1. Taxonomy (NCBI): domain Eukaryota; kingdom Metazoa; phylum Mollusca; class Gastropoda; order Stylommatophora; family Oreohelicidae; genus Oreohelix; species Oreohelix idahoensis. The sequence goes on from JAMPIV010005655.1 coordinate 538,725, forward strand.
TATGGCCTACAAAAGTACCTTAATACACAGCGAAGCCTGCATCATCCGGCAGCTTCATTAATCTTCAAAATATGGCCTACAAAAGTACTTCAATACATAGCAAAGCCTGCATCACACGGCAGCTATAATAAGGTTCATATGGCCTAAACAAATCTTCACTGCAGTGTATCACATAGGCTGTACACACAGCGAAATATATAAGTCGACATTTTCTCAAATCCTACGTAGGCATACATTATCCAAAAACACTGGGACTCGACCTACACGGTCCACGCCCAAAACACAACTCCCTCAATCACACACTAGTCCCGCCAAAAAACCCGTCACGAGATTCGTTTGTCTTGAACACCGTTCTCGATAACACATGCAGACTAGCGAGCTATTCACATGACTCAAAACAGTACAGAATAAATACATTAAACAGCGTTCACACGCTTATCTGTACTCTGTCACCCGAAAATAGGAAAAGATAATTCTATCCTAAAGTCAAACAAGTATCCGCTTAATCAAGCGTTGCAACTCGAAATTTAATTTGTCTAAAAAACCATTCTAAAGATTACTTCCCCTTCCATAAGTTCCACTTGCAACAGTTACCACCCGCTCCGGGAAAAAAAATGTTTCTATCATTTTTTTGAAAAAAATTAAGTCCCAAAAACAAAAAAATTTAGAAGAAAATGAAGCTCTAACATATGCTTACAAAAATCATCTTATTTTAAATCAAATTATATCTACAACAAATATCATCATTAAAGTGTAAAGTAGCAATTAAAGCATACAGCATAATCAGCTAAGTATAAAAAGTAATTAGCTAAATATACAAATGTGATGAGTTCCAAAATTAAGTCAATTATACGTAGTACAAACCAAACCGACAACAACCGATCGAAAAAGAAAACACAAGATCAATCAAAAGAAGAATGATCTGTAAAAAATGAAAGTAAGAACTCAACAATACTATATACTCATAATTAAGTTGGACAATTACATGTAAAATAAATACAACTATCATAAATAGATATGTTATATCAAGTCATATAACCACTCCAACAATACAAAGAATAGAGGTATAAGTGTTGAAAGAAGACAAAGTATACAAATAGAATCAAGTAAAACGAAGATGAGGTACGAAAGTATAAACAAGATATGAAATCCATACCGAAAAGACAACAGAAAAGAAGGAATGAAATGAAGAATAGTTACCAAAGACAGATAGAAAGCAAAGGCACGAACACAGAGAAAGTCAATAACAGTACATACTAAAAACTGTTTTGATCAGATAACCTATTCATAAATAAATATATAAACATGATCGAAAAGCACAACACAAAATATCAAAGTATATCTATACTAATACCACCAAAAATAATTTATAACTAAACAAAAGCTAATAAGTAATTTAACTAAGTTATAAGAGTTATACAAACCTAAAATAAATAAATTATAGGCATCGAAGAAACAAGTAATAGCATTACTATAACTAATACTACCAACGCACAATGAAGCGCTAAAATAAAAAATACATCATCATAAAAAACAACTTTTTACAAGAACTAATCAAACTACATATCAATGATATCACGAAGTCAAATGCTGGGCACACCCAACAAAAAATTACAATGCCAAAAAAAAAAAAAAAATCATTTTTTTCAACAGTACCGTACAAACATTTTTCTCGATAAGTTACATAAAAACAGTATTTAATGTTTAAGTAATTCAGTAATACTTTAAGTAAAGCCTAATAATGAAATCAATATTTTAACAAAATGAATGAAATATAAAACAAAAATCCTATCCCGAAGAAACCTTTAAATCAACACATGTAAATTTAATCTATCCTTTAAGTTCTTTCTGCTGACAATTACGTTCAGCTCAGTACAATGCTATTTAGCTATAACTCTATCTCTTACTCAAATCGATAAGATATACATTATAAATAAATCTACCCTTTGATGCTAATATGAAATATAAAAAAGGTTCTATAAAAATATCTACAAAAAATTAAGTTTTTTTTTTTTAAAAATAATCTGCTAAGAAAATAATCTACATGTCTGACTGGCAAGAAAATCAAGTTCTGGAAAAATCGAAGTTTCACAAAAAGTTAACAAATCCAAATACAAGATCATGTATGATACATGCAAGCTATTTTCAAAATTACATTTCACAACATACCAGATAATACACATCTTCTCTGTATGTTCTATATATTAATTAATCATGACATCAAAACATGAGAAAAATATAAATTAAGTGAATAACGAACACTCAGGACTATCTAAAAGTAACCACTACATCAACACAATAAATGAGTTTGTGCAAACTCATCATGTACAAAACTATCCTAAACAACACAGTTGCAAAAAATTCTAAGTTGAACAGAGTAGTATAAAGGATAATAATTACATACTACACATTATCAACACAATAATATATAAATAGCATAAAAATGTATTAATACATCATCAAAATACAGACATATAAATAACAATTAAAAAATTATGGCAATCAAATGATGCATAGAAATAATCATTACAACAAAATTATATGTTATTTCAAAACAACAACATGTCATGTACTAATATAGAATACAAAAATATTTACTATCTAAGGAAAAAAAAATACGCCGAAAAATTTCCCACTCTCTTGTAAACATGCTTGACCTTCAGTAAGCAACACCTCAGATTTAGTTTGACGCTGACAGGTTTCGGTTGACTACTCGAGCGGAAAGTTGACTCACATTTCTGACCGTCAATATGTCACAGAAGCCTTGACCCTTATCGCAACGTAGCTTCTGTCAACAAATACAAATGAAAATTTCCATTTTACTCAATAGTGAAATTTAATGAAAAAAACGTAGAAATCACGTTTACAATTACCCAGTACCGGCTTGTGTAAAAACCCGGTCTCTTCACGATGTCACTAGCTCTCTCTATCACATGTAGATATCATAGAATTCTTGGGGACAACATGACCGACCTTGAATGTCGCCGCTGCCTTACGCTGAAACAAAGTGTTATAACAACAACCAGAGCAGGCAATAGTATTCAAGCATCCACTGTTATTTTTACTCTGTTTACTTTGATTATAAATGACTCTGGGCTCATGTTGAACAAAATTAGCACAATTGCGCTTATTATTTGTTCTATGATCAAAATACTTATTATTACCGTTGTCTTGTTTACAAATAATGACTTTAGTCGTTTGTTGAGGAACATTATTCTGGTGATGTAAAGCAACATTTGAAAAGCCATTATCTCTATTATACTTTCCAACATTCTTACAATCAAAACTTTGAGATTTGTTAGATTGTCTACAGTATCTAGAAGGAAAATTATTATTTACTGATCTCCCTTGGTAATGTTTAATCTTGGGGTTATCTGTTTTACTAGAACTGTTTTTCTTTTCCCCTATGGGAATATATTTACCAATAGTTTCAAACTGACTGTGCTGAGTTTGATAACTGCCAGAAACAATAGTATCTCTATTGTTCCGCATATGGGTTTCATCTTTGGAACAAGTAGTAATAGCCTCAACACCCGCTATTAATTTCTGAGTATTCCCAGTAGTAGAGAAATATTTGCTCTTATGAGTCTTGACCTGAAATTTATCACCTTTCTTTTCCTGACCAACAGAACTGGTTGTTACACAAGAATCTTTGTTGGTCTGACGCCAAGAATTGTTACTGGAACTATCAGTAATATTAGAACTAGGAAAGTTGTATTTCCCACGATAAGATCTATATTTACTATGTATGACCTCTCTCTGAGCAAAAAGTATATGGGGTTGACTTTTCGCAACTTTCTGTCTATCATTGTGAACATTGACAGAAGAGCACCTTTTGTTTTTCAAAACCATATCTAGTAAGCCATATATTCTGTCCCTTGCTTCTGTAATTTCATTATTTTTAAGTGAAATCTCTTCACTTAACCTTTTATTTAACTCCTTAACAGCCAAAACTTTGTCGCTTTCTTCTGCTAGCAAATTTTCAATTTTAGCGACCTTCTCTTTCTCCATAGTTAACTCTTCTAATTTCACCTTTACATCCTTTTCTTTGGTTGCTCTCCTCTGTCGCGCTAGTTTCCTCAATCTCATCTTTTGAACCTCTTCTATCTGTGGCTGAAGTCGAGCCACTTGAGCCTGAAGTCCTTGGATTTGAGCAGCTTGTGCCTTTAACTCATTCATATTCTCCGAGGATACATTACTCTTTTCTTTCAGTTGGCGACTGAGACTATCATTGTCATCCAACACATCCTGAAGCATATCTTTATAAGTCTTCTCACAGACATTTCTCTCAACCTTCAATTTCTCATACATCTCTTTCTGTTCTTGAAGTTCCCGCGTGAGATTACCTATCTGAGCTTCCAAGTCTTGGACTTTGCTTAAAGCTGAATTTAATGTAGCTTGTGCACTAGAAAGTTCTGAGTTTGATTCAAGTATCTCACTTTTAAGCTTATACACAGTTGCCTGTAGTTCGCTCTCTTTAGCAACACCTTCTAGGAAATTCTCCCTTTGCTGTAGAGCACTCTGTTTGTTTACTTTTGCTTGTTTCTCAATTCTCAATTCCCTTTCCTGCTCATCAGATGTATGGTTGTGGATTATTTTGAACATGCTTTGCATTATATGTCCGTGTTCAAGTTCAATATACTGTTGCAAAAACACACGAAGGTGCCGTAGCAAATTCACCAAATCCTTGGCCATTACCAAATTGCAAACAAACTTAAAGTTGTGTTCAGCAAATAACTCCAGGGATGTTGACACATTAATCAAAAAATCATCCATTATCCATTCTCCAAGTCGTGCACCTCTCAATCCCTTACCATCTCTACCTACCACCAATGCAGACTCCAACATAGGCCTTATATCTGTAGGGCACATATCACGATCCATGGTGATTCACTTACTTAATCAACTATATATAGTAATCACTTATAGTTATGACAAATTACTGTCGCAAAAGGTTTGACAATTACCCTTCCAGCTCACAAAGTTAACTATTTGTCAAGAAATGAGCGTATTCCTCAATTCTGTATCACCAATTCCTTTTTATAGCACCTTTATCAAGTCACATCATTATCAGGAAAATCGACATATGTCAACAGCCATTAACACCTATGCATCAAATCTTAATCATATGTCAAATTAGACATAAACAACAATAATAACAAAATGAGCAATTAGGGAGGCCTAGCGACATATATGAAGTGACACAATTTACACAAGACACAATCACTTATCTGTCAATGATCCCGCTTCTTTTCCGCCACGACACTTGATATCACATAGACTGCTAAAACCTCCACTGCTGGAAAGCACTGCAACTTGATTCGTTTCTCTTCAGGTAATTTCGTCAATATGATATGTGCTTAACAATGCACAAGTTGACAGGAACCATAATACAGCACACACTGCCTCTCTTGACTCTTCTGTAGTCTGAAATGTACACGGCAACTCCGTGTATCATAACATCTTGAACTTGTGATGGTGACAACTGGCACAGGTAACCCGAATATTGCAGAAATCTGTCACAACCCGTACAAATGCTGGTACAAATACTGTCCAAGTCTAATTGAACTTCCTTGACCACTGCAGACGTTGTTGTAGTCTATAGGCACGAAATAGGACGTCAATTGCTACTGGTGTAAAGTTGCCTTCTACCAAATAAAGTGTGCGTTGTTTTTGTATCATTGGATATCATTTAAGATGTGCCTGAGTGGCGTATACGATTAAGAAATTGTTACCTCTACAGTGATATGTACTTGAAGCAAGAGGATAAAGTGAATCAAATTTTGTCCACCAGACCATAACATATCTAGAGGATCAGTCACTACAAGTTGAAAATAATACATATGACTTGCACGTGACAAGAGTGTAGAACACTTGACTTTGTTATAATTGACCTTATGTAGGCGTGGCTTGAATCTGGTGTACTTCAGAACTGTGACCTAAATATTATCTGCGTGGGTGGCGCATTTGAGAAACAACACACACCCAGGTCAACATTCCAGACACAGTGACAGGTCAGCAGCACACATATATTGAATTAGCCTGTGTGGCGATGATATAGACCAAACCACTACACTCGCAACAGTGGGTGTAAACAGACTAATAACATTAACGTTTAATTACATTCAGTGAGAAACCAGCAAAACTAGTTTGTATCATACTGGCCACCAACTGATACAAACTAGATTTGCTGATGGTTTTGTCTGAATGTTATATGCATAACGTTAGTGTTATTATGTCTTTGAAACCACTGCTGATAACGGCGCTAAGTCTAAATGTTATAGTCTCTGTTTACACCCACTGTTGCGAGTGTAGTGGTTTGGTCTATATCATCGCCACACAGGCTAATTCAATATATGTGTGCTGCTGACCTGTCACTGTGTCTGGAATGTTGACCTGGGTGTGTGTTGATATGTTCGCACACCACAGTACGTACATAAGGGTACATGCAGGAGTCAAGAAGGGTTGCAAACGACTGGAACAGTTCGATACTGTTTATTCCGTTACAACACAGATACGATGACATAAATGACACACATTCGACAGCAAAACACGAATCATAGTATATAATTTCCACACTGCATCAATACCTAATACGGCCTGTCCTAATCCTGGACTTATAATAGCTTAATAGCTTCATACATCTCCACACTGCAGTTAATATATAATATGGCCTGTCCTAATCCTGGACTGATAATAGCTTAATAGCTTCATACATCTCCACACTGCAGTTAATATATAATATGGCCTGTCCTAATCCTGAACTTATAATAGCTTAACAGCTTCACAAATCTTCATACTGCAGTTAAACATAATATGGCCTGTACTAATCCTGGACTAATAATAGCTTAATAGCTTCATACATCTCCACACTGCAGTTAATATATAATATGGCCTGTCCTAATCCTGGACTGATAATAGCTTAATAGCTTCATACATCTCCACACTGCAGTTAATATATAATATGGCCTGTCCTAATCCTGGACTTATAATAGCTTAACAGCTTCACAAATCTTCATACTGCAGTTAAACATAATATGGCCTGTCCTAATCCTGGACTAATAATAGCTTAATAGCTTCATACATCTCCACACTGCAGTTAATATATAATATGGCCTGTCCTAATCCTGGACTTATAATAGCTTAACAGCTTCACAAATCTTCATACTGCAGTTAAACATAATATGGCCTACAAAAGTACCTTAATACACAGCGAAGCCTGCATCACCCGGCAGCTTCATTAATCTTCAAAATATGGCCTACAAAAGTACTTCAATACATAGCAAAGCCTGCATCACACGGCAGCTATAATAAGGTTCATATGGCCTAAACAAATCTTCACTGCAGTGTATCACATAGGCTGTACACACAGCGAAATATATAAGTCGACATTTCCTCAAATCCTACGTAGGCATACATTATCCAAAAACACTGGGACTCGACCTACACGGTCCACGCCGAAAACACAACTCCCTCAATCACACACTAGTCCCGCCAAAAAACCCGTCACGAGATTCGGTTGTCTTAAACACCGTTCTCGATAACACATGCAGACTAGCGAGCTATTCACATGACTCAAAACAGTACAGAATAAATACATTAAACAGCGTTCACACGCTTATCTGTACTCTGTCACCCGAAAATAGGAAAAGATAATTCTATCCTAAAGTCAAACAAGTATCCGCTTAATCAAGCGTTGCAACTCGAAATTTAATTTGTCTAAAAAACCATTCTAAAGATTACTTCCCCTTCCATAAGTTCCACTTGCAACACCGTGTGAGTTAGTTTTATTCGGAAAGGGAAAAGGTACGTAGAGTGATTCATGATACATATAGACAGTAGTCATGTTCCTCAGTGATTGTCACGTAGATCTTTATATCATTAAATTGCCTACATCTTCTTCCTATTCTCTCACCCGCATCCTTTATTTTATTTTCTTTCCTTACTTGTTTTTCCTGTATTTTTCGCATCACTCGTTTGCGAAAAATATTTTCTTCAGTATTCTCAAATTTTACCGGGTTTTTTTTCTCATACTGGGATGCATAATTTTATTACATAGATGTCAGTCAGACGTGAAGTGCGATTTAGTTGCAGTCCATCTCAGACATCGAGCCGACTTGGGTCTGCACCTTCAGATTACACGACACTCCTGAGTTAGATTCTCGACGTAAACGCGTGAGAATGCTAGGAGAGAGCCGACATCCGTCTGCATTTTCACCGGTAAACAAACAGTTGCATCGGCCGAACGCTTAAGTAGGAGCGAATATTTACACCTTATAGTCGCAGTTTCAGACGGTTGTCTGAGATTTGCAACTGACACGCGCTTTTCCCGGTCAGTTTGTTACCACAGGTGCGTAATCGCACTGGTGGCAGTTACGTCACGCCTCTAAGTTAAACGTAGCTGTTAGGAGAAGTATTCAGTGAAGCACCTTTGGTGGCATATAGACGTGACAAGAACTTGAAGGATCTTCTTGTTCACAGCCGTCTCCCAAACGAGAATGCCACTCACTTTGGCACACTACCCTGTGGTCGGACACGATGCAACACGTGCAAGTATGTCATCTCAACCCAGAAGGTGTCCTTTCCTAAGGCTACGTACACCATCACTAGTAGCTTCACGTGTGAATCGCGCAATGTCATTTATACGATCATATGTAAACGTTGCTGCAAAACCTATATTGGCCAAACAGGCAAACGACTTCGGGACAGATTCAGCCAGCACTTAAATGACATCGCTCAGCAAAAGTCAACACCAGTTGCTATACACTTCAATGGTCCTGACCACCATGGTCCCATCGACATCCAGGTCACAGCGATCCGATCCTGCTCCTCTGACACTGCCAGCCGAGAACAGCTTGAGAACCGTCTTATCCACCGCATGGGGTGTCTAAAACCAGCCGGTCTCAACACTTTTCACACCTTTGTCTGAGGTCACCCTCTCCTCTCTTGCTCTATTTTACTCTTTCCACTCTTATCCCATTCTTCTATTTGTATGCCATATACATTTTTTTATTTCATATTTATTTATCTCCCACTCATTCTGTCCCTTATTATTTCCAGTCCCCACTTTTATCACGTTGGGTAGTTTATTTTCCGGTTTCGTTTTTTAGTTTCTTAGTATGCATTGTGTACATCCGGCGGCGGAAGTCGCTTTCTGTTCAGCCACATGCTTATCAACAGGACAGCTATTTTGATAGAATTTCGGTTCTTGCCTTCAGGGAAGTACCCAGTTTTTATTTTATTTAGTTTTTATGTGTCCTATCTAGCCTTCACTTTCTTTCCTTTCCTGACGAAGGCCTTGTGGCCGTAACGTAGACTATTTTCTTTGTCCTTTGTCCTCGTAAGACGAATCACCTTTTTTCGATTTTTTTTTTTCAAACCCATCCATTAGGAGAAGGGGGAGAGATCGGGGCAGGGGGAGGGGGGGGGGGGAGAATAGTTCATCCTTTGTCTGGTTTAAAATATTAACCCACGTTTGAAACTATTTTATTTCACTCAGTAACTTTGCAGTTAGACTAGAACAACCTTCGTTCGATTTCTAAATAATCTCTGTAAATAGAGATGGCCTTTAGTTTGGTCGAAATGGTTTAAGTTCTTAGTCTTCTGTGTTTGAGGTGAATATTATATATAATAGATCTCTAGTATTTTGTGAAGTGATTTAGTGTTAAAATCGCCGATTTCATTTTAAACTAGTTCTGTGTGCAGAGTGAATATTTTGATAGTTTGTTATTTCTTTAATCGACGAGTTGCAGTGGAAATACAAAATAAATTATATTTTTAGCTTACTAAACAAGTAGCTGAAATGAGTTTACTTTAACTGTTAAATACTCAGTCGAAACTGTTTTAATAACTAACTTATAAATTCTAGATGCGACATCAGTGAATATGGACGGAATACGAAGATATTCCTAATTCCTGATGATTGATTTTTATATAACTTACTTTACGGGAAGTTGTAATTATAAGTCAAGCGGTCGGCTTGCTATTTAAAATGTAAGTTATAATGAGTACATATATGTAAATTATTTGATATGTGTTCTTTCCATTTTATATAGTGAAACGGTGGTACCCAACTTGCCAGCGTTTAGTAGCCTGAGAGACATATTTGTGAGAAGCATAGACATTTCCTATCTTTAACCACGTGGGGTTTTTTTTTGTTTCAAGTAACACGGGTCTGACAGTGCATATGCCATCAGAGAGAGACAGTAATAGCAATCCCACTAACGGTTTCTAAAGACTAGAAATATATATTGGGCTTTTGAGCCAGTTCATATTGCTTCACAAATTTAAATGTACATGCTGCCTGGCGGCGAGAGAATATTACAAGAATAACATTAACATTCCGACAGAGATTGTGACTAGTATTGTGGTGACCAAATATAGTACCTGCCTGAAAGAAGACACCGATCTGACATTCCTTAAATCCTAGAATCCAAAGCTAATGACATTGTGCTCTGCTAACTTTCGTGCCTGAACAAAATTTATGTGACTTAATCAGACATTCGAAAAAAATTAGAACACCCAAGGAATCGTTTCCCTGAGACAGAGAGTTCAGTACGTCTTTTGGAACTGGGGGTGTATTGGTCGATGACTGCATTTTTCGGGTCTGTGCAAAGGTCCTAGAATTATTATGTTCCCAGAGGCAGCGAGCAAAGTTGTGAGTATATATGTGTGAGAAAGGCCATGGCTGAATGAATGAGAGAACACAGGTCAGAGTGTTATTTTACCGGTGTATTATTGTCACCCATTTGCTTTCTTAACTTTTTTAATCTGCAGGATTTGTTACAAAATGCTAGAGTTTCTTTTTTTCTTAGGTTAAATCAGATTTATCCAACTCTGTTCATACATTTACGAGAAATAAGAAACCTCTTAGACTCAACCTTACGTGTCTATAACTCTTTGGGCCATCATCTGTTATCTTAACGGGGCTGTGGGCTAAACCTAGAGTAAGATTCTAACGGGCTATCATCTTTGTAGCATTTTTCTTGAATTCTATGACTATTTGTATATGTTTTTCCTTGATGTATTTTTTGGTGTTGTGAGAAGATTGTTTTTGATGACAATAATAAAAATCTGTCTTGAACTAAATCAGTGCGTTGGTCAGCTCGTTCAAATACATATAAATTCATTGTTATAGATTCCCACGTCTGTGTGTTTAACTGTCGTCACGTGTATGTGCGTTCCCGTGAGTAGATAGAGATATATTAATATATATATATATATATATATATATATATATATATATATATATATATATATATATATATATATATATATATATCTGTGTTTAGACTGTCTGACGCCTTTAAAAGCGGTCGTAGAAGATAGGTGAGAGAGAGAAGATTATCTCGATTCTCAAAGACAGCCTATATATTACATTCTATCATCTCACGTGTGGAAATTCTATTGCTTTTCACCAGCTCTCACTGTATCTATCACTCATTCCAACCTATTCAGAAGGGACCTAACCCAAGTCTTAATACTCCTATCGAAAAATCTACGACAAATGGGTTCTCGTCCGACGGATTTTTGAACTTAGAATAGGAAGACGAGTACGACAAATGGTTGCTCGTTTCCGGTTTTTGAACTTTGAATAGGAAGACGAGACGACAAATATCAGCTCGTCTTTAAGATTCTTTATTCTGATATAGAGTAAGAGTGTGATGTCTCGTGAGTTTTTGTATCTTTTAAAATAATTTATCCCCTAGACTAACGATCTGTTTACGGGCGTGCTGACCACACAAACTGATAAGTTTTTTCCACAGCATTAAGAAATAATATACATTTCAGTTACAGGTTGATTGTCGGAATATATGTTAATTACTGATTTTGTAATACTAAACGCTGGTAAAATGGTGAGTGTATAACATTTACTGGGTTTTGAAGAAGTAGGTGTTTGAGCAAAAGCTAAGGAGTGCGTTTCGGACTATTTGTCCAGATTAATTGCCTCCCTTACCCTATCTGACTTCAGGGGCGAACTTAGAGTGGATTTTATAATTAAGGTATTATTTTTCTCTTTAATTTTTGCAATAATTATTTTGCTTTTCCACTGTAGCAACTTATTTTTCAGAAGTAATCTTAACTACCATTAGTTGGTGTAGTCGTGTTTTGCATTAAGTGCTTTATTGCCGATAATAGCAGCGATAGTTAGATTTTACTTTGGAGGAGGTATCCCAGGGTTAAGGATATCATCTTTTGAATTCTTGGTACATTTTTTTCTCGTAAGTGGTAGGAATCAGAGTATCCTTTTCTAAATTTCTTTCTCCACTAGTCTCAGTCACTGACATAATATGGCCGAGAGGGCAAAGCTTAGACAACTCCTCAGGGACGAAGCGAGAGAGGAGGGACTGGAAGGCGAAGAAGCGAAAGCTTTTGTCAGAGACGAACTTGAGAGATACGATGCGGAGAGGAAAGCAGCTGAAGCTAAAGAGCAAAAAGAAGAACTAAGGAGGAAAGAAGAAGCAGCGGAGAGGAAAGAAGCGGAAGACCGGCTATTACAGCAGAAGAAGATGGACGAGGAAATGGAAATTCGCAGGATGCAGCATGAGGAAAGAGAGAAGGAGAGGGAGAGACAGCATGAGAAGGAGAGGGAAGAGAGACAGCATGAGTTGTCTCTTAAAACTTTAGAATTCCAAAGTCGTGGTGCTGCCTCTGCCTCCAGCAACGGAGAGTCTTCTCCTCATTCTTCCTTAACTGATCCTGCTAGTACTCAATCTACTCATCTCTCTGCTATGTCTTTTCCGCTAGAGTCTTTCCCTTGTCCTAATGAGAAGATTGACACATGGCTAGAAAAATTTGAGAAAATTGCAACTCTGTACGGTTTAGAGAGGTCGCGTTGGAATATAAAACTTTCCCAGGCCCTAAAAGGTTCTGCTTATGATGTTTATTCTAAGCTGAAAAGTAGCCAACAAGACGACTACGATGTGTTGAAGAAAGCGTTACTGGAGCGCTTTGAAATGAACGCTCGCAAGTTTTTGCAACTGTTTCGCAACAGCCGGAAAGAGAATTCTGAAACATTTCACCAGTTCTCATCTCGTCTAAAGGGATATCTAACAAAGTGCCTTGAGCTTTCACAGCTCCCCTCTACCTATGAAGGTCTTGAGGAACTTGTTCTAACAGAACAAATAAAGAACACTTTGTCTGCGGATACCCGGAGATTTCTTGCCGAGCAGGGGGCAGAAAAGCTTGAAGACATTTTACAGAAGTCTGAGCGTTATCAAAATGCGCTGGCTGAACTACCGGCCACAAAACGGAAACCGACAGAGGAGCATTTTCGAAAAAATAATCTAGAGCAATCTTCTCAGGCTTCCAACTCGAATAACCACAGAGAAACTGGACCTCAAAACCCCCCTCCTGAAAAATCCAAGTTCTACAAGAACAAGTACCCCAACCACCCCAAACAGTCTGATCAACCCGACCGCCCTTCATGGCAGCGTAGCCAGAAAGGACAAGGTGGCAAAGGGAGAACCCCTGAGCACGGGGCATATGATCAGACCGAGCACACCGAGACTAAACGCATCGGATGCTTGCTAACAGTCTCGCAAGGCGGAATTATGGACAGTGATTCCCAACCTGTTGGGAATAGACCCACAACGCGAGGTACTTTTACTTTGAACGGTTCTCAAACTTCTTGCTTATTTGACACGGAGCTTTCTTACGATTGCATTGTTGCCAAAAACCTGGTCAAACCCGGTCAAGAGACAGCAGAGACCGTCCAACTTTGTGGAGTTCGTAAGAGTGATGCACCTACAGCGCTTCCCATCGCATTGGTGGAGATACACTCTGACTTTGTCAGAGGCGTGATCAAAGCGGCTGTTATGGATGATCCCATCTACCCAGTCATACTTGGCGGTAGATACGTGTGTATTGGGAAACCGAAAGAGCCGATTGTGGCAGCAGTAACTACAAGAGGGCAAACCAAGAAGGAACGGGAGCCTGCGCCTAATTTGTTACCTATGGAACTTAAAGAAGCGCAATACAAGGACCCTACTTTGGCACCCTGCTTTAGGAAACTGCCCATGGCTAAGGAACCCAGACAGCACGGGGACATTTTTTCTGAGGATGGCGTACTTTATCGGAGAACGGGCAAGCCTGACCAAGGTTACAACCAGCTCCTAGTACCGAAACAGTACAGAAGCCAAATCCTAGAAATGGGGCACTCTCTTCCCTTCAGCGGACATATGGGACAGAACGCCACAAACCAACGTATAACCACTCATTATTGGTGGCCAGGAGTAAATACTGATATTATCAGATATGTCAAATCCTGTGCCCAGTGCCAACGTGTGCCACCCAAGCAACGGGCACCCCCAGTCTCTTTGGGTGAAATGCCAATAGTGGGAACACCATTCGAACGGGTTGTGATCGACATTTTAGGGCCTTTCGAAAGGACTAAAAGAAGGAACAGGTTTATCCTGACCTTAGTCGATACATGCACTTTATGGGCAGAAGCTATACCGCTAACATGCGCAGATGCCAAGCATGTCGCAGAAGCCCTCGTGCAGATTTTCACTCGGTTGGGATTCCCTCAGCAAGTGTTGACGGATAACGGATCCCCATACCGAAACCTGTTGATGGATGAGATCGTGAAGATCTTGAGGACCCAACACATCCACACTAAGCCATATACTCCGGCCGGAAATGGGCTCGTGGAACGTGCTAATGGAAACCTCACCATGATGCTAAGTAAACTGGCACAAGTGAAACCTGAAGATTGGGATCTTTGTATTCCTGGAGCTTTATTTGGCTACAGAGAATCTCCTCATACTTCCACAGGATTTCCGCCAGCTACACTCTTATTCGGCAGACCCATTAAGGGCCCGCTTGAAGCCTTACTTCAGTCTCTGACAGACGAGAAGGCGGATGAGACAGTTGTCTCAGCAAGTAAATATGTGTCGGTTTTAAAGGAAAGGTTGAAACTAGGGTGGGACCTAGCAACGACTAACTTTAAGCGAGCACGCACAAAGCACGCTAACCGATACAGAAAAGTCGCGAAAGAGAGAGAACTGGAAGCAGGAGAGAAAGTTTTGGTGTTACTCCCTACCGGAAACAACCAACTGAAGATCGGATGGCAAGGGCCGTTTACCGTCCTGCAAAAGATTTCTAAGGCTAACTACCAGATATCTATTCAAGGAAAGGAAAAGATTTTCCATTTAAATCTCTTAAAGAGATACTTGGAAAGACATGTGCCGACCTCCCACCATCTCCTGACGATCGCCAGAGCTGACGAAGATGATGATAGTGGCAGGGATATTCCACCGCTATCACAGGAAATCTTTCAAAAATGTCAGAAGCGGCGACCCTCTTTCAAGCGCGCATGGGAGACATTCCAGAGAAAGGAAAACTTTGGGGAGTAGACTTGAGTAGGAATTGGAGAGAGATCGAGGGGGAAGATCAGATAATAGAAGACAGACACCCCGAAGCTACAGTTATAGGAAATTTAATTCCATAACGTAGACATGGAGTGCTTCCATATCTTAAAGGGGGGACGTCCTGTCACGTAGGTCTTTATATCATTAAATTGCCTACATCTTCTTCCTATTCTCTCACCCGCATCTTTTATTTTATTATCTTTCCTTACTTGTTTTTCCTGTATTTTTCGCATCACTCGTTTGCGAAAAATATTTTCTTCAGTATTCTCAAACTTAACGGTTTTTTTCTCATACTGGGATGCGTAATTTTATTACACAGATGTCAGTCAGACGTGAAGTGCGATTTAGTTGCAGTCCATCTCAGACATCGAGCCGACTTGGGTCTGCACCTTCAGATGACACGACACTCCTGAGTTAGATTCTCGACGTAAACGCGTGAGAATGCTAGGAGAGAGCCGACATCCGTCTGCATTTTCACCGGTCAACAAACAGTTGCATCGGCCGAACGCTTAAGTAGGAGAGAATATTTACACCTTATAGTCGGAGTTTCAGACGGTTGTCTGAGATTTGCAACTGACACGCGCTTTTCCCGGTCAGTTTGTTACCGCAGGTGCGTAATCACACTGGTGGCAGTTACGACACGCCTCTAAGTTAAACGTAGCTGTTAGGAGAAGGGGGAGAGATCAAGGCGGGGGGGGGGAAGATAGTTCATCCTTTGTCTGGTTTAAAATATTAACCCACGTTTGAAACTATTTCATTTCACTCAGTAACTTTGCAGTTAGACTAGAACAACCTTCGTTCGATTTCTAAATAATCTCTGTAAATAGAGATGGCCTTTAGTTTGGTCGAAATGGTTTAAGTTCTTAGTCTTCTGTGTTTGAGGTGAATATTATATATAATAGATCTCTAGTATTTTGTGAAGTGATTTAGTGTTAAAATCGCCGATTTCATTTTAAACTAGTTCTGTGTGCAGAGTGAATATTTTGATAGTTTGTTATTTCTTTAATCGACGAGTTGCAGTGGAAATACAAAATAAATTATATTTTTAGCTTACTAAACAAGTAGCTGAAATGAGTTTACTTTAACTGTTAAATACTCAGTCGAAACTGTTTTAATAACTAACTTATAAATTCTAGATGCGACATCAGTGAATATTGACGGAATACGAAGATATTCCTAATTCCTGATGATTGATTTTTATATAACTTACTTTACGGGAAGTAGTAATTATAAGTCAAGCGGTCGGCTTGCTATTTAAAATGTAAGTTATAATGAGTACATATATGTAAATTATTTGATATGTGTTCTTTCCATTTTATATAGTGAAACGGTGGTACCCAACTTGCCAGCGTTTAGTAGCCTGAGAGACATATTTGTGAGAAGCATAGACATTTCCTATCTTTAACCACGTGGGGTTTTTTTTTGTTTCAAGTAACACGGGTCTGACAGTGCATATGCCATCAGAGAGAGACAGTAATAACAATCCCGATAACGGTTTCTAAAGACTAGAAATATATATTGGGCTTTTGAGCCAGTTCATATTGCTTCACAAATTTAAATGTACATGCTGCCTGGCGGCGAGAGAATATTACAAGAATAACCTTAACATTCCGACAGAGATTGTGACTAGTATTGTGGTGACCAAATATAGTACCTGCCTGAAAGAAGACACCGATCTGACATTCCTTAAATCCTAGAATCCAAAGCTAATGACATTGTGCTCTGCTAACTTTCGTGCCTGGACAAAATTTATGTGACTTAATCAGACATTCGAAAAAAATTAGAACACCCAAGGAATCGTTTCCCTGAGACAGAGAGTTCAGTACGTCTTTTGGAACTGGGGGTGTATTGGTCGATGACTGCATTTTTCGGGTCTGTGCGAAGGTCCTAGAATTATTATGTTCCCAGAGGCAGCGAGCAAAGTTGTGAGTATATATGTGTGAGAAAGGCCATGGCTGAATGAATGAGAGAACACAGGTCAGAGTGTTATTTTACCGGTGTATTATTGTCACCCATTTGCTTTCTTAACTTTTTTTAATCTGCAGGATTTGTTACAAAATGCTAGAGTTTCTTTTTTTTTTAGGTTAAATCAGATTTATCCAACTCTGTTCATACATTTACGAGAAATAAGAAACCTCTTAGACTCAACCTTACGTGTCTATAACTCTTTGGGGCATCATCTGTTATCTTAACGGGGCTGTGGGCTAAACCTAGAGTAAGATTCTAACGGGCTATCATCTTTGTAGCATTTTTCTTGAATTCTATGACTATTTGTATATGCTTTTTCTTGATGTATTTTTTGGTGTTGTGAGAAGATTGTTTTTGATGACAATAATAAAAATCTCTCTTGAACTAAATCAGTGCGTTGGTCAGCTCGTTCAAATACATATAAATTCATTGTTATAGATTCCCACGTCAGTGTGTTTAACTGTCGTCACGTGTATGTGCGTGCCCGTGAGTAGATAGAGATATTCTAATATATATATATATCTGTGTTTAGACTGTCTGACGCCTTTAAAAGCGGTCGTAGAAGATAGGTGAGAGAAAGAAGATTATCTCGATTCTCAAAGACAGCCTCTATATCACATTCTATCATCTCACGTGTGGAAATTCTATTGCTTTTCACCAGCTCTCACTGTATCTATCACTCATTCCAACCTATTCAGAAGAGACCTGACCCAAGTCTTAATACTCCTATCGAAAAATCTACGACAGTGATAAAAGGGAAAACAACATCCCCGGAGAGGCCCGGTCTACCAATAGATAACCTGAACACTGAGATGATAGATAATAATAGACATAAGAAATTATAAGGAAGAAAGAACAGAACTAGAGACTATAGCACCTGCATGATCACTGATGGTTAAAAGGTCAGAAGGTGTAGATTCGATACTGAGCAAAAGAGAGTGAGGAAAGAAAGAACTTACATTATATATTCTATGATGGACCAAATGTGGAGGTCAGAGCAGACAGCAATGATCCTTTCATATGTAAATAAACACTATTCAAATTACTATGGCGTTATCGATTCACGTGCTGTGTGTCTGTGACTGTGTGCTATACAGCATATCATAGCTAACCACAGAGGTAAGCGAACCTGGACTGACATTGCCATAGATGATTCATGATACAGCGACCACAGGCTGTCACACTGCAAACGGTGGTCATACCCGATTTTGAAATGTCTATTTGTCCAATATCTATTGAGTGACTTTTGAAAAGGTGAATGCCACACTTCACAGCTTCATTGCGTTTGAATGTGTGTTTCCATTTCTTTACGTGACATGTCAGTTTGGTATTCAATAAATGCCGTTTTGACTGATACCAATTACGTTTATATCAGATTTGTTTTATGGTTTCAACCAAAGTTTTTCTAAGTGGCCCTTGACTTTTGACGAGTATTATAATTGAATAATAACGGGTGACTTCACTTTCGCAAAAATTATCTTCTGACTTCCAAAGGAGCGGACGTCGTCAGTGAATTTATACTAGATCTTCCTGCGAAGTGTGATTCGTTAACCGTCTTTATATGTCGTGTTTATTACTCTCTTATGGCTCCACTTCTTTTCTCCATGTGTGTTTTGATCTCCTTCTACTTCTGTTAGCCCCAGAGCAAGTCTGGGAAGATTAAAGGCGCCCGGCGAGATGCTGACCCCAATACCCCTAGTGTGCCGTATGGTCAAGAAGATATGGGCCAAACAATATTTTCCCAATATGCCTGAATGGGCATGTCACGGGATCTACCTCTCTTACTGTGGTGATTCAACAAGAAGTCGATGCGAACGTTGAAGGTACAGTAGCTGGAGGAATGGAAATGAAAGGTTGGGCAATTGTCAGCTCCACGAGAGGAGAGCACCAAATAACCACACGACAGTCACTAAGTCCTTTGAAAGAGAAATTGTGTGGTGAAGAGAAAAGCCTGAGACGGACTGCAAACGTTAAAGAGAAATAGTTGTAGGTTATGAGAGAGCGGACGGAGTAGACGAAGTTCAAATACAGATGCCATGCCATAGAGACGAACACCAAAAAAAAAATGGCAATTTCAGACTTTATTAAGCAATTAATGGTTAAAGTAAAACACATGAAAAAACGAATGTAGTGATGGATTTCAACACCAGTATACAGAATGCTGAGATGCCGGAAGACTGGCTACATAGCTACCTACGGCCACTTCCTGAACCTGGTAAAGACCCTACACTGCTTAGCAGCTATCGAATCATCACATTACAGAATGTCTACGGCAAATTACTTGAGAAGATTGTGGCGAGACAATTAATGAACCACCTTGAAAATGGACACATCCTCCTTGATACTTTGGGCAATTATAGTCCAATAAAAGTATCATGGGGTAACGCTGGAACAGAAAATTGAAAGGCAGAACAAGTTGAAATACCTTGGAGTAACATTCGATCCTGCGCTATCATATAAGCCCCATGGTGATCACATCATACAGAAGTGCAAGAGACGTCTTGCAGCCCTAAAAGCAATGGCTGCAGCGCACGTGGAGCAGAGACTACTGTTTTTCCTGTATCATCAGCTGGTCTTGTCTATAGTCGAGTATGGCCTGGGAATAGTCACGCTGTCAATGTCACAATGTGAACGACTGGAACGCATTCAAAACGAAGGGATGCGTATAGTCTTGGGCTGCGCGCGAAATACCCCTATTGTGTTGATGCGTCACATGCTTGGATTGCTGTCAATTAGATCCAGATATACGATTTCCCAGGTAAAAGCGTATATGGGTGTACCTACAGAAAAAAGCATCTCCTGCATGGGAACGTAGCTGATATAAAAAGGAGAGAGAATAAAGAAGGGGGGGGGGGGATGTCATAGATTGCGCAAGCAAATGAGACTATTAGACAGGTGACCCCAGATGTTGAAAATATATTCAAGGGAGAAGAGTGGAGTAAGTCAGATGAGAGATGGATGAACTACCAGCAAGTAATCTTCAGGCTTGGTAGATATGTAGAACTTGGGCCAACGGGAGAGCAGAGCTAGAAATTGATTAGCTTATAAATCTGCTAGAGTAAAGGGCAGAACTGTCGCTGAACATAGCGGGGCTTACATGATAACAACCCCAAGCATGAGAATGGAGGTAGAGGCAGTTACTGCAGCCTTAAGATGGCTGTCTGAGACTTTATTAACAAAGGCAGTTTTCTTATCAGACTCGCAATCCATGCTTCGAAGGGTCTAAAATGGCTGGCGTTGACATTAATGGAAAATCTCCATAGAATCATCGAATCTTCTATAACTGATATGGATCTACTGCCCTGGTCATGCCGGGGTACGTGGCAATTACAGAGCTGACAGACTAGCTTCAAGAACATCCGTAAAAGGTGCATTGACCTTGGAGAAGGAAGAAATACTGAGGGCAATTCATGTTCGTCTATTAGAAAATAACACTGAAATCAATAAATCAACAAGGCTAAGACTGCTGAAATTTGGCATCAAACGTAGGACCAGTAGGGAGGGGCGTTTGAGAGGACGCATCCACCGTGTATACAACCAGTGCGCAACAGGAACAATTAGCATTCATACCGACATTTGCTGAGGGTGACTGAGCACCTATGGGTTTGCCCGGAGTGCAATGACGTCGATTCTGATTAACATTAACATTAACACTAACATGAAAAATACTTTTCTGTAGAAAAGCTGATGTTCTATTTATAATTTCCACAGTGCCAAAACTCCAAAAAAATATATGGCATGTATTTGTTTTCGAACTGGACAAACAAACTGAAATGGTTGTCACCTGAAAGTGTCAAAAGACATTTTAAATTGCTTGCAACAATGATGTGAACATCAAAGACCGAGTTTCCATCCTAAAGGATAACAATACATAACTACAAACACAAAGACATTAAACGAATAGAAACAAAGACAATAACATAATTCGGTCATGTAGACTTTGTTCCGGCAAAGACGCATTAGGTGGCTTTTGTATCACCTGGAGGTAAACATAATGAAGACGGAGTTTCTATAGGGTAGATCAAACAAGGTTTCATCGATTGTTTTCTCACGCTGAGACCTAAATTATATTTAACTGAGATATACGATACATTTAACAGTCTTCTGAACTACTGCTGTCGTCTACACGTGTTGTTCGTGGGGTTTCCTGGTGAGAAAAGGATTAGTGTGTTCTCGGGCATGTCCACAGAGGTATACCGATATGACATATAAGGAAGGGAAACCCGAGGCCTGTAAACAGTAAATAAATATTATACAAACATAAAGGTATGTTTTCAGGCACTCGTAAGAAATAAAGAAGTAGAACACTAGACAACAGAAAAACAACAGACGTGAGTGGCTTACCCAGGATTCGAACCCCGGACCTTCCGTACGACAACACCGCCTAGCTATACAAGCAAATCACACTATCCTTTCGGCCAGCTAGGCATCCCCCAAAAACGATGCTTTACTGACCGGTCATTAGTGCGAAACACAAGACAACACAGGATGTTTACAATGGGCAGCTTAGCCTTATTAATGACGCAATCACTTCTGTCGTTCCCCTATTATACAGTATATGTCAGTCCACACAAGACAAAGACCTTAATACTGTGTCTAGTAAATGATAGAAGACTTAAGAACAGTAGTATAGAACAGAGGGTGCGTTTCTGGTATTGTATAAACATTTATAACATATAAGGAAGGGAAACCCGAGGCCTGTAAACAGTAAATAAATATTGGGTAAGGCACTCACGTCTGTTGTTTTTCTGTTGTTTAGTGTTCTACTTCTTTATTTCTTACCCGTGCCTGAAAACATACCTTTATGTTTGTCTAATATACCGATATGATGTTATATTGTCGATTGGCTGAGCGTTTATTTCTACAGGTGCAGATGGTGGCAAACAAGCTACGTGACCTACTGGTGTGAACTAAAATGTGTCCGATAAGTTACGAGACTTAGTGACGCGAACTAAAATGTGTCAAATAAGTTGCAAGACCAACTGATGGGAACTAAAATGTGTCAAATAAGTTACGGGACATACTGAAGTGAACTCAAAGGTGTCAATAAGTTACAGGACCTACTGACGTGAACTAAAATGTGTCAAATAATTTACGAAACCTACTGATGTGGACTGAATATGTCAAATAAGTCCGGTGTGGTGAAGTGGGATGTTATAAATATTTATAGGGGACTTAGTGTACTGACTGAGATCAGCTGTGAAGGTATCTATATCTATTAAAAGTAGTGTATTATAGATAACCTTACTTGCTACCACATATCTCTTATCTCAGTCAGAATTATTCTGGAATAGTGTGATGCTACGTTATGTGTCTAGGGTATGAGTATGGTGAAGTGTAAGTCACAACAACAGACAGATAAACAATTTAATTTAATCCACTACTCTTAACAACACTGTGACACTCACATACATATAACACTCTATGAGAATAGCTTAAAGAAGTCACTCGTAACGGTTCAAATAACAATATGTATTCATTACTAGCATGAATGAATATGTGTCCTGATTCAACTACAAGGGAACCAGGAATCACAATCAATTTAAATTACAAGTTATGTACAGAATGTATTTAATATGAATATTGTAGTGACATATATTATTACAAATGTTCTATGTGTGTCAGTTTTGTAGTAGTAAAATGAGGTAATACTGGTTTTGTTTTGTTCAAGCTCTGTTGGTATTTGTCATCATGACTTCAATAGTTTGTCTTTAGGGACTAGTATTGGAGATGTTCACAGTTCCTGATTTTAAGACAAGTAAATTCCCCTCTTAATGTTAATTTTATAAAGTTATTTCAAGATGAGGGGGCATAATGTTGAGCTCAGCTGGCCAACTCTGCTTATCTTGAGTGATGGCGGCAGGAGAGGACTCCTCTGCTCGAATTCTCCTCTGGGCTCAGGAGACACCTCACTGATAGCTAAAAAGACCAAGGAGTATGCTGTCCGACACTGGATTCAGCAAATCTCTGACCAGATGCTGCTCAGTACCATCAAGACCACTGTCCCACAATTCATACGAATAACACAGATACGTTGATTAGCAATGAATTCTGGCACAAACTGGCACAAATTTCCTTCTGCTTATCTTCCAGGCTTTTAATTTAGCCAAATATATGCTGGCTTCAACGCACTGATGCTTTATCAAGTGTATTTAAACAAGTGGTTTCGAACTAACGCTCCCAAGTGTGTATATCAGCGAGTCTGACCAATGAGCCCCGTTTCGACAAGTGTTTGAAAAAATGTTATCTTTTCCCGTCTCCCCTAACAACCAAGATAGTATTTATAGCCCGACCAATCGTGGTTAGGCTTTCATTTGTTGCGCTCCAATCAATTTGGAGTTTACATGGTAGGCTATTTCTGTAACGTAAATTTTTTTCAAACACGTTAAAAAAAAATCTTATGAGCAGAAATGATTTTATGCAGTCAGGCACCTCCAAAAGTGTATTATGGGTATAAATTATTAACTCCTGGCCTATTTGCGTAACGTTTTACATATTATTTGTCAGCCATCCCAAAGGGACACAAAAATACTAATTTAAAGGAGCTACGTGGCTGCGTTCAAAATATGCAATTTCTTATAGTCTATTTTATTTTTTATGTGAGAAGCTGTCTGCTGTACTGTTAATGTGATTTCAACATAAAACAGTAGAATGTCAGGTTTTCTAATAAGAGTCTGTTATGATTTATAAACCTAACTCTGGGAAAGGGTAGTGTATTTTATCACTGTCCGTCTGAAAAAAAATTAGTGCATGTAGACTTACACGCGTGATGGCAGCATTTGTATATCGCGAGTCGCGTGTTGCATGCGTTCCTGATTTTCAGCCCTCCCCTCTCTCTATCCTTTTGTCCATCTGTTCGTTCGTTTTGGTAACGTAATATAATTAATGTTAGGATTAATTTAGGTCATTACGCAGTACGTCTCAATGTTTTTCTTAGAAATGCAGCACACGTTTCATTGAAGAAGGCGGGTAATAATACAGTAAGCTTTTATATCAACGTGAAAGCGTTACAATTTGCAGACGAAGCAGAAAACAAGGGGGATTTCGAGTACATTCTTTGTGACAGCACTGTCATTTTACCATTGCTCTTCTCTTTATTAATTTTATTTGTTAGGCTTTATATTTACCTAATAATTTATATATGTGGATTAGAATATTTCATGACACCTCCCCTCTTAAAACAGACATTATATGTCAGTCCTTTATTCTATATACACATAGAGAAATTTATTATTATTTCTGGGGTTTACGGTGATTCTCATCACACGGATGGCGGCTTAAAAAATCCGCTCCCAGATTGGTTTTTCCAGATATATATTCAATGCTAAAATTATATGGAGCCAGAAGCAAAGACCATCGGAGTAACCTAGAGTTCTCATGCTTAGCCTGTGCTAAAAACGATAAAGGTTTGTGGTCAGTTTGCAACTTAAATGCCTTCCCATATAGATAAATATTGAATTTCTTTATTGCCCATATTACTGCAAGACATTCTTTTTCGCTAGTTGAGTAGTTGATTTCAGCTTTATTCAACTTTCTGCTAGCATATGCCACTGGGCTTAATTCCCCATCCAATGCATCTGATTTCTGTAGTAAAGTTGCACCTAACCCAATATTACTTGCATCCGTCCTTACTATGAATTCTTGACTTAAGTCAGGTAATTTCAAAATGGGTTTACTTGTGAGCTTTTCCTTCAATTCTTGGTAAGTCATTTCACATTGTGGTGTCCATGTAATGCGATCTGGATGTCCTTTACGTGTCAATTCAGTTAACGGTGCACATATGGAATTAAAGTTTTTGATATACTTCTGGTAGAAACCACATAATGAGACAAAGGATCTCACGTCCTTCTTGGTTTGTGGTCTCGGGGCTTTCTGTAGTTTCTCTAAATTCTTTGGGTCAGGGGTCATGTTTCCCTGATAAACTGTGTGTCCCAAAAATTCCAATTCTTTACATCCAACGCAACATTTGGTTGGTCGGGCTGTTAAATTTGCCTCCCTAAGTCGATCAAACAGCATGTTCAGAGAGTCAATGTGTTCCTCAAATGTTTCTGTTGCTATAAGGATATCATCCATAAAATTTGTTATACAGGGATTATTCAGAGGATCCAATAATTTTCTCATCATTCTAGAGAAGACACTAGGCGCATTCTTCAATCCAAATGGCAATCTATTAAACTCATAGTGTCCTTCTGAGGTACTAAAAGCTAGGTATGGTCTAACCTCAGGCTTTACTGGAATCTGATAGTATCCTTTACTCAGATCCACTTTTGAGAAATATTTAGCTTTATTTAGTCTGGCAAACAGCTGATTTGTATCCGGCAATGGATCCACCTGTCCTTCTGTAATAGCATTCAGTCTCCTGTAATCTATACAGAGTCTATGTTCTCCAGAGGGCTTCCTTAAGAGTACAACACCGGAACTATACGAAGACTCACTGTGCGAAATAATTCCTTCCTTCAATAGATAGTCTATCTCTTCCTTCAAAGCTTTTTCCTTAGCAAACGGAATCGAATATGGTTTCATACAGACAGGTGTGGAGTCTATGAGTTTCATATCATATTCCAATAGGTTTGTATGCCCTGGTCGGTCTGTTAACACCTCTGCATGATTATTTAGAACCTGTTGCACTCTCTCTTTCTGAGTTTTCGTTAAATGTGTACTGATTTTCACCTGTGCTGCTGTCTCACAGGGGTGTAATGGATATTCAAATGATGAAAGTGGTTCCTTTTTCATCTCCATGGCGATGGACAAGGTCAACAAGTGTGTCTCTTCCTGATGTTCTCTTTCCAAATATTTCTTCAGGAGATTCACATGATAGATTTTTTCTTTCCCCTTCTTATCTATCTTATAATTTGTTCTAGACACCTTCTCTAGAACTGTATATGGACCCTGCCATCCAATTTGTAACTTATTCTGACTCCCGGGCAAAAGAAGCAGTACTTTCTCTCCCACAGCCAAATTTCTGTCTTTCGCCTTCCTGTTATAATAGGCAGCATGTTTCTTCCTGGCTTGTTTCAAATTTTCATTGGCAAGTTTCCAGCCAGTTTTTAACCGAGTGGTCAGCTCATTCACATATTGGTATGAAGATGTAATGTTTTCCTCTGCCTTTTCATCAGTCCACGTTCTTAACAAAGCTACATATGGACCTTTAATTGTGTGGACCTATTTGTCCATGCACCGGTATGGTCTCTTCCACTCGAAGCTTTATAGTGATGATTTTTCCTCCCAGAATTATCATTCACAAAACGACCGCTACCAATTTTTCTTTTGGGGCTTTCTCCCCACTTAAAATTCTTGATGAGAGATTTCCTCTCTACATCCTCTTCCTCCAGTTTGTTTAAGTCCGATTGAGGGATTGTCGGCTTATCCTGGGGTAAGACATCTTTTTGCACTCTCCGCATAGTGGCCATTGTAAAACAGTTAAGTGAAGCTTGTCCGTGAAAAGGGGCTTCCCATTCCATTTGGTCCACTTTATCAAATCTATATTTCTTTTTATTATCAGGCCTAATTTTGCCCCGTGGCGTGTCCAGGTCCTGATCCATGTTCCCACTTGTGGGTGTTCCCTCATGTGCTATGCTACACCTTTCTACAAAATTCTCAATGTCCCATCTTGCTTTGGGCCAATAATAATTGTGAGCCACCTTTTGAATGATGGTACCTATCTTCTCATGGTCCCCATCTGGTTTCACATGTAGGCTCCTTATTAAGTCTGTCCTATATCTTTTTGGAAGAACCAGCTGTCCGTGACCATTGGATCTAGCTCCAGTCTTCCTATACATCAACTTGTTTTTCATGTAAAAATCTCCCTTGCCTGGAGTTGTATGACAAGTTGACAATTTTCTGAAACAAGGCTTGAGTGTTTTATCCCCAGCCTGTGCCTTCCTCATCTCTTCTGGAGTGGTATCTAACATAATATCCTCCTCCTGTCTTGAGGTCGACCTGACCTGAAGGGTTGCCATATACACAGGTTTCCTTCTGCAACGGTCAGTGTCATGATTGTCCATCTGACAATTCTTACACCACCTTTTTCCTTGGTTGAAAGATTTTCTTTCATCATATTTCCTTTCATCGAATTGTGGGAATTTATTTTTATTGTCATACCGTGGCCTATCAAATTGGTGCTTACCTTTATTTTGATCCTTAGGATCAAATTTATTAAAGTTCTGTGGTGCCCTAAAGTTATCCACCTGTTTCTTTTTATTACCTGTTACCTCTGCTTGAGCTGCTTGATACCTTTCAGCAACATTTAGCAACTCACCCAGCCTCTCTGCACCTTGTTCCATGAGAAACTTTCTCAGGTCTGGAGCCATGGACTCTCTTAGTTGCTCTATAAGGACCATTTCCTTAAGATCTTGGGTTTTCCCCAGAGAAGTCCATTTCTCCAAGTATGTCTCTATTCGTGCAGAGAACTGGTGATAGGTTTCACCTGACAGTAGTTTAGCATTCCTAAATTTTTTCCTGTAAAACTCTGCATTCTTTTCATACCTTAACAAAAGAGCCTGCTTTAGCATGTCATAATTTTCCTGATCACCTCTGCTCATTTTTGCAAAAACTTCATAAGCTGCCCCACGAAGTCCCTGAGATAACTTTAAGCTCCACCTTTCTCTCTCTAACCCATACGTGGTAGCTAATAGTTCATACCTATTTATATAGCTCTCAATATCATCGTCTTTCTCAACAAAATGATCTAAATGAAAATTCATAGCTGAGGTTGAGGCTCCTTGAGTAACCGTAGCATCAGAGGCAAAGGGACTGGCACCATTTTCAGGAGCATGGCCTTGAAACTCAAACTCCCTTAGTCGTAACTCATGTTCCCTTTGTAATCTTTTATCTTCTGCTTCCCTTTCTGCAGCTAATTTCCTCTCTTCCCTTTCTGCAGCTAATTTCTTCTCTTCCCTTTCTGCAGCTAATTTCTTCTCTTCCCTTTCTGCAGCCAATTTCTTCTCTTCCCTTTCTGCAGCCAATTTCTTCTCTTCCCTTTCTGCAGCCAATCGTTTGTCTTCTCTTTCTGCCTCCAATTTCTTAGCCTCAACCTCAGCTTGCAACCTCTTAGTCTCAGCCTCTAACTTTCTTTCGGCCTCTTTTTCTAATCTTCTTTCTTCGCGTTCAATAAATTTGTCACATTCCGTCGTGACATAGGCAACCATAACTTGCCCATCTAATCCTAACTCTTTTGCAGTCTGAACCGCAGCAGATCGAAATTTGGCCAGGTCCGCCATTGTCTATCATGTAAATTTATACAATGTCTAACCAACAATTCAATCTCTAATGGACAACACAGGCACCGTGAGCTCAACCTTATTTAATTCCACCCAAGGATACCTTTTAATTCTTATATTCCCTGAAGTGAATTACCCCCAATATTTTTAATAGTTAAAGATTCAAAATCCCGAGAGCGAGACCCCAATATATGTGGTGAAGTGGGATGTTATAAATATTTATAGGGGACTTAGTGTACTGACTGAGATCAGCTGTGAAGGTATCTATATCTATTAAGAGTAGTGTATTATAGATAACCTTACTTGCTACCACATATCTATATATATCTCAGTCAGAATTATTCTGGAATAGTGTGATGCTACGTTATGTGTCTAGGGTATGAGTATGGTGAAGTGTAAGTCACAACAACAGACAGATAAACAATTTAATTTAATCCACTACTCTTAACAACACTGTGACACTCACATACATATAACACTCTATGAGAATATCTTAAAGAAGTCACTCGTAACTTTCAAATAACAATATGTATTCATTACTAGCATGAATGAATATGTGTCCTGATTCAACTACAAGGGAACCAGGAATCACAATCAATTTAAATTACAAGTTATGTACAGAATGTATTTAATATGAATATTGTAGTGACATATATTATTACAAATGTTCTATGTGTGTCAGTTGTGTAGTAGTAAAATGAGGTAATACTGGTTTTGTTTTGTTCAAGCTCTGTTGGTATTTGTCATCATGACTTCAATAGTTTGTCTTTAGGGACTAGTATTGGAGATGTTCACAGTTCCTGATTTTAAGACAAGTAAATTCCCCTCTGAATAGTATTTTTATAAAGTTATTTCAAGATGAGGGGGCATAATGTTGAGCTCAGCTGGCCAACTCTGCTTATCTTGAGTGATGGCGGCAGGAGAGGACTCCTCTGCTCGAATTCTCCTCTGGGCTCAGGAGACACCTCACTGATAGCTAAAAAGACCAAGGAGTATGCTGTCCGACACTGGATTCAGCAAATCTCTGACCAGATGCTGCTCAGTACCATCAAGACCACTGTCCCACAATTCATACGAATAACACAGATACGTTGATTAGCAATGAATTCTGGCACAAACTGGCACAAATTTCCTTCTGCTTATCTTCCAGGCTTTTAATTTAGCCAAATATATGCTGGCTTCAACGCACTGATGCTTTATCAAGTGTATTTAAACAAGTGGTTTCGAACTAACGCTCCCAAGTGTGTATATCAGCGAGTCTGACCAATGAGCCCCGTTTCGACAAGTGTTTGAAAAAATGTTATCTTTTCCCGTCTCCCCTAACAACCAAGATAGTATTTATAGCCCGACCAATCGTGGTTAGGCTTTCATTTGTTGCGCTCCAATCAATTTGGAGTTTACATGGTAGGCTATTTCTGTAACGTAAATTTTTTTCAAACACGTTAAAAAAAAATCTTATGAGCAGAAATGATTTTATGCTGTCAGGCACCCACAATATTTTATTTTGGGTATAATTTATTAATTCCTGGACTATTTGCGTAACGTTTTACATATTATTTGTCAGCAAGCCCTAAGGAACCCAAAAATACTAATTTAAAGGAGCTACGTGGCTGCGTTCAAAATATGCAATTTCTAGGATAGTCGTATAGTTGTTTTATTTTTTATGTGAGAACCGCCACCTGTCCTGCTGTACTGTCAGACTAATGTCAGGATTTCGGACATAAAACAGTAGAATGTCAGGTTTCCCCAATAAGCGTTTTTTATGATTTTAAAACCTAACTCTGGGAAAGGGTAGTGTATTTTATCACTGTCCGTCTGAAAAAGTTAGTGCTTGTAGACTTACACGCGTGATGGCAGCATTTGTATATCGCGCGTCGCGTGTTGCATGCGTTCCTGATTTTCAGCCCTCCCCTCTCTCTATCCTTTTGTCCATCTGTTCGTTCGTTTTGGTAACGTAATATAATTAATGTTAGGATTAATTTAGGTCATTACGCAGTACGTCTCAATGTTTTTCTTAGAAATGCAGCACACGTTTCATTGAAGAAGGCGGGTAATAATACAGTAAGCTTTTATATCAACGTGAAAGCGTTACAATTTGCAGACGAAGCAGAAAACAAGGGGGATTTCGAGTACATTCCTTGTGACAGCACTGTCATTTTCCCATTGCTCTTCTCTTTATTAATTTTATTTGTTAGGCTTTATATTTACCTAATAATTTATATATGTGGATTAGAATATTTCATGACATCCGGGACCTATTGATGTGAACTAAAATTATACTATTTTTAACAGTCATAGACTGGTTGATGCGCCAGACAACAGAAGGCAGTCCAGGAGGAATAAGATGGACTACATTTTCTACATTGGAAAGTAACACCAGACGGCGGGGCAGGCAAAGACATCAACATCAGAATGAATAAGGCAAGAACAGCCTTTTTAAGCCTAAACAACATCTATAAGTCCTCTCAATATAGCACAAGCTCAAAATTAAGATTATATCAGAGCTGTGTGCTTTCTGTGCTTCTCTATGGTGCGGAATGCTGGAGAGTTACAGAGAATGAAATGTTGAAATTGTCCTCATTTCACACAACATGCCTAAGAAAAATTCACCGAATCTTTTGGCCGAATACCATCACCAACCAAGATCTGCTTACTCGGAGCAAGCAAGAGGACATTCACACCATCGTAGCTGGCAGACGCTGGAGCTGGGTAGGCCATGTCCTTAGAAGAGACCCCGATGCCATCACAAGAACAACTTTGCTTTGGACCCCTGAAGGAAAACGAAAGAGAGGCCAAAGAAAACTAACCTGGTGGAGGACTGTGGAGGCTGAGATGCAAAGAATGAACCAGAGTTGGGACACTGTACGAAGGATGGCCGCCGACCGAGCAAAGTGGAATCAATTTGTAGTTGCCCTACAAGACGCCACTAGGCGTGACGGCCACTGACTGCTTTGACGGTCGGCGGCTAAGGATCAAAGAAGAAGGAGACTGATGTGAACTGAATATGGCAAATAAGTCCGTGACCTATTGATGTGAACTAAAATGTGTCAAATATGCTACGGGACCTACTGATGTGAACTGAAGGTGTCAAATAAGCAACGGCACCTACTGACGTGAACTGAAGGTGTCAAATATGTTACGGGACCTATTGACGTGAACCGAAGGTGTCAAATAAGCTAGATAATCTACCGATGTTTAAAGGTGTCAAATATTTTAAACAATATTTTGGAGTATTTACGTATTTACAAGATAGAAAGATAGGACAAGAGAACACACCACTTAAACGGAACATAAGAAATACTGAATGTACACGACACTATAAATACACACCCCACAAATACCGCTAACACCAACAGAGCTCTGAATGTTATGCAGGGCAGTCGCAGGAAATTCGTCTGCCAGACTCCACCACAGAACAAACACCGCCACAACCTAATAGAATTGGTCTAATCCAATCTTTTCCTACGAAAGGCCAAAACTGGATTACACTCACACGCCAATATATTATACCACCAAAGACACTACGAAACCCACAATCAACAATGAGGTGCTAGAAGGTAACTCTTCCACCACGCACTATCTTCACCTCAGTGAGAATAAATTAAGTACACAAACAGTAGAATAATACTATAATGTATCAAACTATATAATACAGATAATTCCAAACTATAAAGAACACAGAGCAAGATCAAATCTAACTAAAAATCAATCTACCTACACACAAAATCACAATTACGCAATCAAGAAATGTTAAAACATGTGGAAAGAAAACAATAACAAACCGAGAAGCACATTAAAAAAACAGCACTACACTATTTACCAGGTGAAAGTAACTAATAGATATAATCAGTAAAGAAGACAGACAATAACATTAAATTACCAGAGAAAGAAGAAAATATTAATATAACATATAATACATAAACATACAAACAATAACATATCTGAAGCTCCAACGGCGCTTGGGCAAGCAGAATCCTCAGCACTGACGATGATAATGATCACCGAACGAACGACACTTCTCACAAGGACAAGTAAAATCCAAACAAATATAAGTCACGGAATAGCCTCAATGTCTAATCCGAGTGACACGGTACAATTCTTTTCGCACAATGACCGCACTGTACTTCACGGTGCTCACACAGCACTGTTTATCATCTATATAGCACAGACTACTTCACGGTGCTCACACAGCACTGTTTATCATCTATATAGCACAGTCTCAGGTAAGTCGGCAGGGCATCAAGCAGAAACAAATTCATCCGTGGTTGGGCACTCCTGGAAAGACCAGCACGTCTGCGTAGACAGGCAATGACACTGGCGTCGGCTTAAGAAGGTCACGTCAGAGCTTATTACGTCAGTAAAGGCAGGTCCCAGGGATGACATCAGCAAGACCCAAGGCCCGCGTACTCTGGACTCACCAGTCAGCAGGCTTCACACTTCAGGGCAGTCACACTCACAGACTACTGCCCAAGAACAGGTGCAGGTAGGTAGCAGCAAGAGTCTGGCTGAAAAGTTCCTTCATGTGGCGGGACCCGGACAATTGGCCTACAGCCAAAACACCCTAACAATCCTCGTCAGCCTATGTGAACTTAAAAGTTCACACAGGTACTCCGCAACAACTCCTAACCCTTCTACGGTAACACTCAAAGCTACAGTGAATCAAGCAGGATAGCGCAACAACCGAAGTCGTCTCCCAGCCCTGTTGAACACGTAACTTTGCTCCACGGGAAGCCCCGAATGTTACCAAGAAATCGTGAAGACTACCTTGCTATCTAACTATTTAAAGCCTGACTTCACTGCACCTCTATTACAAACACTTGACACATATTTCGGCAATGTTTGCCAAACTAACCACCTTTACATACTATATGACCCACTAACAACACCTGTCACTCCGTTGCTCCAGCTGGATCAATGATGCCAACCACCAAACAAACTCAGAGATACGTCAAACTGACCCGTCTGACGCACATTGTAACAATAGCTTAATACTTCAATAATCGTACACAACCCTGCAACGATACCATAACAAACAACTTGAAGCTTAACGACGTCTTATTTCACCGTGTATGGACTGAAATATGCTGACAAAATAGCCATTCCCGCTGTGATACTGGAAAGTAGGTCAGCCCTGGAAATCGAGGTCAGGTCAAAGACCGTAAACAAGACACTAACAGATCGACACATACACTGGACACTGAAATGTAAACAACTCACACAATGAGTTGCAGAAAATATGAAGGCGCTAACACAGTAGCTTTACTAACCTTCTAACACTCTGTGTGTACAATAAATAATGGCATAATTACTGCCCCACAGGCTCTAAGGCCTTATTATCAAACAATATTAAATCAACACGTCAGCTAGCTGGGAAATAATATTATAACGTACAGGCCTCCATAGCTAAAGAAATAGTCCGCAATAAATATGAGCTACATACTAGAAAATCACTGGCCCCATGGCCTTCAACATCCCGGACGAGCCCCCAACTTTAAGGAGACTAGTATAGCGTGGATTTATCAACATCATCATATAAATATAATACTACATCAACAACCAGGCTCATGTGTTAGAGGTATGACCACAACTACACTATCTGACACAAACTCACCATAACACCGGCAACAGGTAAGTTCCCTCTTTAATGACTCTACTCGTACACACACAAAGAAATGCAATACATGATGCACGACGAATGCCAATGACTTGCAATGCACTATATCTCAACATACTAGCCAAAATGATCAATGACATAGTCTAACCAGCAATCGCCATGACTATCACTCACAGGCGGAATGCACTACTTACACCGCACAGTACGTAATTGCAAATAACTGATATCCGGGAGAAAATCACTAGGAACCACAATACCAATCTAGTGACAAATCAATTACTCCTGAACATATGCACACATCAATAAGAATGAACAAACTGGCATCCGTCGACTTCTCAGCACAACTGCTGACAGAGGCAACCAAAAAACACGTCCTTCACAGGACGACGGCCATCGCAAGAATAATCTTTGCGCCAAACCGATTCTTCCGGCTTCCGCTCTAGCGAAAACCGGCTGGCCGGGTAATGTCACTCTCCAGTGTGGCCACTATAAAATCTAGTGAATGTTTCTCCTATGACACCTATACTGGGCCTACTGAGCCAGATTATATTTCTTCACAAACTCTCATGTTCATGCAGCCCTGTGGCGAGAAAAATTACAAAAACATTAACATTCCGACATTTTGACTAATTGTGGTGTGACCAATAATTATCTATTGAGAGAATTTACCAACCAGTCATCTTCCTAAATAAGGAGACCTCGTGATTCTGACACTGTGTGCCCGCTTAAATCTAATTCTTACCTGAACTGAGTAAATTGACATTAACTTAAATCTGAAAAGAAAAACTATCGCATGAAGAGAATGCTTCCCTGACCCATTGGATGAAACCAAAATCTGCACAGCTGGGATCCGCTTCATCAAAAAGACAGACAGATTAAACGGTGTGTGTGTACTAACGTGCGCCAGACGGCGAACACCAGCAAGATTTTAGGTAAGAAAAGTGAGACAGGGACCCCTGCTGAAAGAACAGAGTGAAAGCAGACTGAGTGATTCTTTTATAATATGATTCGTGCACCCACATATTTTTGTAACTTCATTTATGCAAATTGTTGCTAAATGTGGGTTTTCCTCTCTTAGGATAGATTAGGGGATACATTCTGTCCTCAACTTTAGAGGGAAATCTGAGACTATAGTGTATATATCCGTGACTCTTTGGGGATATCACTTTTCTTCTAACAGGATCGTGGGCTAAACATCGAGGGAAAAGATTACACCTATGGGTCTATTATACTTGTAGTAATTCATTACCTTATATGTATTTTCTATGCTTGATATTAACATTTATGTGTTGTGGTAAAATTTTCCTTATGTTAATAAATTTACATAACCTTTATTCAAGCATGTCGGTCAGCTCGTTTCAACATATCTATATTCCATTGTTATAGTTTTTCCACGTATGTGCGTCTAACTGTCGTCACTTATGTGTGTGTGTATGTGAGTGGAGATATAAATATAAATATATATTATAATAGACTGTCTGACTCCTCTAGATCTGTTGTAGAAGATAGGCTGAAAGAGAGAAAATTCTCGATTTCAGGGACAGACTCTATTAATTTCTCCATCTCACTCGTGGAAATGTATTTCTATTATTATCTCTCACTGTTGCTATCACTGGTTCTAATCTATTCAGAAGGGACCAATCCAAGTCTTAATTCCCCTATCAAAAATCTACGACAATCCCAAAGAAGAATACAATTTATGAACAGTTCAAGTTCAGTCAGGCCATTCAAAACTGTGAAGAAAATTTAGACCAGTACGTCACGAGGTTACGCCTACTGTAAACACTGCCAATTTCATAATCAAGATGATGAAATTAAAAAATCATGTAATACAGACATGCACATCATCGAAGTTGAGAAGAAGGTTTCTTCAAAGTGAAAAATCCCTTACATTAGATGAGGTACTACAGATTGGCATAACGTTAAAAATTGTGGAAATACAGGCCACACACATAGAGAAGAAAGACGAGAACACTGTCACCAGACTGCAATTTAAGAATTCTAGATCTAGAACCCAAGATTCAGTCACACTAGCTGACAAACATAGCAGACAGAAACCACAGTTTCATACTTCCAGATCTAACTCCAAGAAAGAATCATATACAAATTGCAAATGTTGTGGAAGGAAATATCCTCACAAAGGCGGAAGACAGAACTGCCCTGCATTTGGGAAAGAGTGTCATATTTGTCACAAGCAAAATCACTTTGCCAAGTTTTGTCTCACCCCTAAAAATAAGGTTCAACAGGTTACTGAGAAAAAGGAAAACACCACAGACACTGACAGCAGCTCAGAGGCTTATGTTTATGCACTGGATAACAGACCAGATGTCCCCAGAACAATGATTAACATGCAAGATACACATATGTCTGCAATGATAGACACGGGTTCAAGTGTGGATGTCATAAACACAACCACGTACAACCAGTTGAAGAAAAGACCACAGTTGTTTCCCACTAATAAAAAGTTATATGCATATGCATCCAAGACTCCCTTAAAAGTGGTTGGAATGTTCAGAACAACCATTGAATCCTAGCATCATCAAGCCAGTACTACTGTCCATGTAGTAGAAGGTGGACATGAAGTTCTTCTAAGCCATGAGACAGCATCTAAATTGCAGGTTGTCAGATAAATAAATAGCATCAACAGCAAGAGGACACATAATCTGTTTGAAAAGTATTCAGAACTGTTCCAAGGTGTGGGTAAATTGAAAAATTTTGAGCTAAAACTACACATAAATGCAAATGTGAAACCTAAAGCACAACAGCACAGAAGAATTCCATTTCACATCAGGCAAAAAGTAGAAGAAGAAATTAAAAAACTAGAAGAAGAAGATATCATTGAACATGTTTCAGGGCCAACTCCGTGGGTCAGTCCTATAGTACCTGTCATCAAGAAGAATGGTTATGTAAGAATTTGTGTAGACATGAGACAGCCTAATGAAGCCACAGAAAGAGAGAGACACATCACTCCTACAATAAACAACGTAATAGTAGATCTTAATGGAGCAAAAGTTTTCAGCAAATTAGATCTGAGAAGTGGCTACCATCAAATTCCATTAGCTCCGGAATCTAGATACATCACAACTTTTTCAACACATCTAGGTTTACGAAGACACAAAAGGCTCAGTTTTGGAATAACCGAAGCATTCCAGAATATAATTGGAAATGTGCTTCAGGGTCTGAAGGGACAGTTGAATGTATCTGATGATATTCTGGTTTATGGAAAAACCCCAAAAGAACATGATGAAAATCTAGAACAGGTATTCATCAGACTGAGGCAGCATAACCTCACATTGAATAAAGAGAAATGTGAATTCAGCAAAAACACATTGGATTTTTATGGATATACGTTTTCTGAGAAGGGAATTGTTTGAGACCACAGAAAAGTTATTGCACTTCAAGATATGGCAGAACCAACCAATGTATCTGAATTGAGAAGTCTACTGGGAATTTTCAATTACTGTTCACGTTTTATTCAAAACTATGCCACACTCAGTCAGCCTTTAAGAATGCTTACAAGAAAAGACACACCATGGATATGGACTGCAACTCAGTCAAAAGCATTTGATATGCTGAAATCAGAACTAACAAAAAGTGCTGGTACATCCTATTTTGATAGGAACAGAAAGACATTTATCTCAGTAGATGCAAGTCCAGTCGGTTTAGCGGCAAGGTTAACCCAAAGAGATGACAGAAAAACAAAGAATATGTTTTAGCTTTTGGCAGTAGAAGTCTGTGAGATACAGAAACTAGATACTCACAGACAGAAAAAGAGGTTTTAGCAATAGTGTGGGCTTGTGAATATTTTCACTTATACATTTATGGCAGCAAGTTCACCATCATATCAGATCACAAGGCATTGGAGTTGATCTTTGGCAAAAGAACATCCAAGCCTCCTGCTCGTATAGAAAGATGGGTTTTAAGACAGCAGCAGTATGATTTCAATGTTGTATACAAGCCTGGGAAAAATAATCCTGTTGATTATATGTCAAGACACCCACTAACAGTGCAGATTGAGAACAGAAACAGTGAAGAGACTAAAATATATGTGAGATTCCTTGCCATGAACAGTGTTCCAAAAGCTATGAATTTCAAGGAAATACAAGAAGAGACCATGAAAAACCCACTGTTACAAGAAGTTCAGTTTATAATCAGAAATAATAAATGGAATAGCATTCCTTATGAACAGTTCTCTAATGTGAACAGAGACGATGTTAATATTTTCCACAGATTTAGAAATGAACTTACACTTACTGAAGACAATTTATTACTGAGAGGTTCAAGAATAGTAATTCCTAGAAAACTCCAGAGAAGAGCAGTAGATTTAGATCATGAAGGACATCACGGCATAGTCTAGACCAAATGTTTGGTTAGAGAGAAAATTTGGTTCCCCAGATTGGACAGAATGGTTGAAGAGACTGTTGCAAATTGTTTAGCTTGTCAAGCTTGCACAGAAAGTGGAGCACATATGACACCTTTGAAAATGTCTGAGCTTCCCAAAGCTCCATGGACAGAGGTCTCTGCAGATTTTTGTGGACCATTGCCATGTGGACAATATATTCTTGTCATGGTAGATGAATATTCAAGATTTCCAGTTGCTGAAATCATTAATTCCACATCAGCAAGAACTGTCATTCCTGTGATTGACAAGATATTTTCGACATTTGGAATTCCTGAAATTTTAAAAACAGATAATGGTTCCCCATTTAACAGTCAAGACATGAATAATTTTATGCACCATGTTGGATGCAGACACAGAAAAATCACACCTTACTGGCCAAGGGCAAACGGGGAGGTAAAAAGGATGATGAGAAATCTCAAGAAGGTCATTCAAACAGCAACAGTTGAAGGAAAGTGTTGGAGACAACAGCTGTATGCTTTCCTTAGAAATCAAAGGGCAAAACCTCATATGTCAACAGGCAAATCACCATATGAGCTCATGTTTCAAAGAAAGGTCTCGATTAAGATTCCAACAGTTGAAACCAAAGAGAGTCAACCAGCCTCGTCAAATGTGCAGAGAAAAGATGCACAGGCAAAATACAGAATGAAGCAACATGCAGACCGTAGACTACGATCACAGCCGTCTCATTTGAAAGTAGGAGATTTTGTTTTAGTACGACAAGAACAAAATAGCAAATCAACTCCGAGGTTTAATTCAGAACATTACCAGATTACTAAAGTCAAGGGAAACATGATAAGTGCTTCAGGTGAAGGCAGAGTTGTGACAAGAAATGTCTCGTTTTTCAAGAAAGTCAACGAAAACCTGAACAGAGCAGTCAACAAGAAATCACAACCAGATGATGATTACTTAGATAACATTGTCAGTCCTGAGTTGCCCCTAACTGCCACAGAACCAGCTGACGTCACCATGGACAACAACAGGCAATTACCGCATTTAGGCAGACCACCGCCTAGACACCGAAATGTCTCAAGACGTCTCAATGACTATGTTTTGTATTGACAATGACTCTGTCTGTCATTAGTGATGTTCGTAGAATAGTTTGAGTTTCAGTGTGTTTTGTTATTCAAGAAAGGGAGAGAATGTAGTGTCCTATATTTAGATATGACGAGAGAGTTGGAGGACTTGGAAGAATGGCCGTTGTGAGATATTAGTAACGTTTGTTTCTCTCTGTATAATAAATGTTAAGAACGACAAGAGTCTAGTATTATTTCATTTATTTGATGTGTTTCTACTTGGTTTTAACGTATACATAACGTCTTCGTCATATACGAGGTCGAAATATATCTGGCCTCTGAATCCATTTTCCAGCACACGATTCTTAATCTCTTGACGGGCAGCTTTATCACCTTTATCCGTCTAAGTGATATACCGACTGAGTAATGCACGTCCTTTATCTTCATCGGTCTACAGACTCATTCCCGCGGAGCTCAGAATATTAGGTATGGGTTGGCTTATATTGTTCCTATTCATTAGTGGATGTAAGGACCATAATTTCTGTAAGATCTTTTCCGTGCCCACCTGTGTCACGAAGGCCTTCCACACTTGGTCCTTGGCTTGAACCCCTCCGTTATTCACTGTACTTCTCTTTCGCGCTTTCGTCTATTCTTTCGTCGCTCTTTCATTTTCTATTCATGCTTTTTCTACATCCTCAATCCACCAGTGTGGTTGGATGAAATGTGTTCTAGCTGTCTTTTTCCTTGCATTTTGAAGCAATATATTTAGAGGGCTATTACAGTCACGTGAGCCTGCGGGGTACTTAAAGTGTGCTTATTCCTCCTGTGTCTGGTTACCCTCCCTTTTGCAATAAATAAATAAGTATATGGATTGAACAAGCAGAAACACTCGAATAAACTTAACGACGTAACGGCCAGACAGCCAGCTAGCGGTCTTTCACATAAATTTACTTCTTAATGGCTAATACAAAAGTGAGCCCCCCGCCCTCCCAATTAAAAAAAAGGACAGAGATAACCGCCCAGTGGACAAAATGTTATAAAAATTGGCACAATATACCCCACTTACAACGGAGAGATCAACCTCTTGTCAGGTTGCGACGGGATGTGAAATTTAGGAAATAAGTGGAAAAACAAACATAACTATATGATATTTTAAGCAGCAGCGATAGAGAAGTTAGAGGAAGGCATCCAATTTTTTTTCAAAGGGAAACAACTTAAACATTTAAAAACTACAAAACTAAATAACATATTTTCATAATTTATTTTACTTTATTAATTCATTATATATAGTTATTTAAGGCATAACAGATTCATTTTTCTAATGAGTTCACCTTTTAAATTGTCAAAATGTTCTTTTGTTTTCAATGTTTAGAGTAAACAAATTTTTAATAACATGGAGTTTAAGCACATGGTAAAGTAGGGAACACTTATATGCTCTGTCACTTTCAATGACAATTTAAACTCATATTCTTTGATGCAGTCGCAGATGTGCACACTAACATGATTCATCGGCGCTCGATAGCGCACTTCGACAATCTTTTAAACACATTTTCTTGGTCGTTTCTCCTCTATCCTGGGGCTGGAGTGGCTAAGAAGGTATGTCGTTCGTCTCTACGTCTAAAGGTACCGGGTACAGAGAATGATTTTGATGGAATATTTGCATAACCACTGGGAACTAATAATGTCATACTCCCCCTGATCCCCTGCGTAGTGAGATCACAAACCTAGCCTTCACGGATAAGGGCGAAAAAATAGGAGGTCCTGCTAGTTGCGCCCGTTAAAAATTCTTCGTCCTGGCAGAACCTTGGCAGAATTTAAATTGGGAACTTCGTGGTGCTTTAGAATTTGTGCGCTGTGCTGAGATCCTCCTTGTGTGATCTAAGGGAGGAGATCGGAGCACTGATGGTGTTGACCGTGTGCATTGAAAATGGTCCTTGAAACAAAACAAACAAACCTCTTCTACCTTGGGGTGTCTGAAATAGATTTTTTGATAGGAGATTTAAGACTTGGGTTGGTCCCTTCTGATTAGATTTGAATAAGTAATAGTCACAGTAAGAGATAGTAATAGCAATAGCTTTCCACGAGTGAGATGGTAGACTGTGATAGAGGCTGTCTCTGAAATCGAGAAATCTTCTCTCTTTCACCTATCTTCTACGACAGATTTACCGTAGTCAGACAGTCTAAACACATATATATGTATTGCATATATACATAGTTCTATCCACTCAAGTGCACGCACATACACGACGACAGTTAGACGTACAGACGTGGGAAAACTATAACAAATGATTATATAGATATTCTAGAACGAGCTGACCAACACGCTGATTAAGTTTAAGGGCAGTTTTAATTATCATCTAAAATCCCATCACAACACATAAAATTACATCAAAGCATATACAAATAGTCATAAAAATCAAGGAATTTCTACAAGAAATGATAGACTCACAGTTATGATCTTCCCTCGATGTTTAGCCCACAGTCCCGTTAGGAGAACGATGATAACCCAAAGAGTCACAGATACATTTGATTTGGGTCTAATATTTTCCCCTTTTGAAGGTATGACCTGACTTTGATAGCAGTATCTATTCTAAGGAAAAATATATTTTAGCAACAAAATCTTGCATAAGGAAATTTACAAAGTGAGTGAATCAAACGAAGAACATCCTTCAGTCTACTTTCACTCGGTTCTTTTAGCAGGGCCCTGACTCACACAACCTTACCTACAATCGTGCTGTGGTTCGCCGTCTGGCGCAAGCCTTAGTGTACACTTCGTTTAATCTGTCTATCTGTGGATGAAGCGGATACCCAGCTCTGCAGA
The DNA here is from genome assembly GCA_024509875.1 of Oreohelix idahoensis. Classification (NCBI taxonomy): domain Eukaryota; kingdom Metazoa; phylum Mollusca; class Gastropoda; order Stylommatophora; family Oreohelicidae; genus Oreohelix; species Oreohelix idahoensis. The sequence continues at coordinate 581,133 of JAMPIV010005655.1, forward strand.
TATTGGTTTCATTTAACGGGTCCGGGGAGCGACCTCTTCAGGCAATCGTTCTTTCTTTACAGATTTAAGTTAATGTCACTTATTCACGAGGTAAGAGTTTGGGTTTCAGTGGGCACACAGTGTCAAAACACGAGGTTTCCCTTAATTAGGAAGATGATTGGTGGACAACTTCTCTCAACAGATAATCTTGGATCACCACACACTTGGTCAAATAATGTCAGAAAAGTTAATGTTTTTTTTTCTGTAATTATTCTCGCCACAAGGCAGCATGTACATTATAGTTTGTGAAGAAATATGATCTGTCTCAAAGGCCCAGTATAAGCATTTATTCTTAAAAAAACCCCGTTAGTGGGATTGGTATTCTGTTTATCTCTGAAGGCACACGACCTGTCAGACAGGTGTTACTTGAAAAACCCACGTGGTTAAAGATATAAAATGTTTATGTTTCTCACAGGTTTGTCTCTGTACTAAACGCCGGCAAAGTTTGGGTTACCCCAGTATTCACTGAATAAAGAAAAAACACATATGAATTATGTTACATATTATGTACTCGATATAACTTACGTTAGAACTGCAAGCGTAGAGCTTGACTTGACGTTTAAACTTTACCGTGAAATAAGTTATATATAAAAATCAATCAACATGAATTAGGAATACATACGTATTCCGTCAACACTCATGAGGCATCTAGCATTTATAAGTTAGTTTAGAAAAATTATTCTCGTCTGATTATTTAGCAATTAAATCAAATTCATTATAGCTACATGATTTTAAGCTAGAATTTATAATTTATTCTGTTTTTCCACTGTAACTCGTCGACTAGAGAGTATAACAGACTTGTAAATTAATCACTCTGCACAAAAGAAGTTAGTAGGATAAAATAGGCGATTTAACCCTCAATCACTCACACATTTTTAGATACTTAATGTAATATTTACCTCAACACAGAACTACAGTATCACAACGAAACTAAGAGATTTCACTTATAAGTTTAAGTATCTAGAACGAAGTGACCACGTCTACTGCAAATGGAGAATGAGTGCAATCAAGTTTCAAACTCTGGTTAATATCTTAAACCAGACAAAGGCTCCTACTATTTCCAAAAACCCGATCTCTCCCCTCTCCTAACACCTATGTTAGCTTAGACGCATGCCGTAACTGCCACCAGTGCGTCTTCTCACCTCCGTCTAACTATCTGACCGTGAGCGCGCGTGTCAGAGGCGAAATGCCAGACACTCTGTCTGCTCTGAGCGAGCATGGCTGGCGCGATTCACACCTCCGTCTAACTATCGGACAGTGAGCGCTCATGTCAGATGCGAATGTCAGACGACCCGTCTCCACTGCAGAGGGCAATTTCACACTTCGCCGGGAGCTAGCCTGACGAAAAACTCTCGTGACAGCTGCAAATGTAGACAATTTGTCTGCTCATAATGTCTGATAGACTGAAATCCCACTTAAAATTATCTCGTGCAAGGGACTGACACGTTAGGTAATCTACTGCGTTTCTAAATGAGAAAACGGAACCAGGCGAAAGTTTGAATGGGAAAATTGTAATGTTTATAGTCGCAAACGTACGAATGCGAAAAACACAGGAAAAGGATAAAGAGTGATAATAAAATAGAGGACACGGGTAGAAAAAAAAGAGGAGAATATAGAAAATTTATAGATCATACAACTCTCTGTGACAGAACGTCCCCCATTTAAGATATGGAAGCACTCCATGTCTACGTTATGGAAATAAATTTCCTATATCCGTAGCTTCAGGGTGTCAGTCTTCTTCCCTCTCATCTCCCCCTCCATCTCTGTGCAAGTCTTACTCATGAAGTCTGCCCCAACATTTTGTTTACCTGGAATGTATTCGACTTTAAAGGAATATACACTTAGCAGCAGTGCCCAGCGCATTATTTTCGCATTAAATTCCTTATTAGCACCGAGAAATGCCAGTGGGGCTCGGTCGGTCTGCACCGTGAATGTCGCTCCGTAAAGGTATTCATGGTGCCTCCTTATACCATGAACTAATGCGAGATATTCACTTTCCACTGTGGAGTAGTTTTGCTCTGCCTTATTCAATTTACGACTGCCGTATGCCACTGGGAATAGCTGGTTTGGATCGTCGTCGCCCGCCTGAAGCAGAGTTGACCCAATGCCTTGACCTGATGCGTCAACGCGCAATACGAAGGGTTTGGTAATATCAGGCAGTCGCAGAATTGGATATTCAGACAACTGTTTCTTGAGCGTGACGTAAGCGTCTTCGCACTTAGGATACCAGATAATTCTCTCCGGTCGCCCCTTTTTCGTAAGGTCAGTAAGGGGTGCTGTTAACCCATTGAAGTTTTTGATGAATTTCTGGTAGTAAGCACATAGTGATAGGAACGATCGCGTTTCTTTCTTCGTCCTTGGCCTCTTCGCTGCACGTATCTTCTCTACGTTCTTAGCAACTGGCCACATAGCACCGTGAGCAATGGTGTGCCCCAGGAAGTCAAGTTTTTCGAAGCCGATTAAACATTTGCTAGGTCTAGCTGTGAGTCCAGTTTCCTGTAGTCTCCCGAGGAGCATCTCGACCGTAGCAATGTGTTCTTCGTATGTGTCCGTTGCAATTAGTATATCGTCCATAAAATTGTGGATATGTGGACTGTGCAATGGCTCTAACAGCTTTCTCATCATCCTTGTGAACACTCCTGGTTCGTTGTGTAATCCGAATGGCATCACGTTAAACGTATAGTGTCCTTCGCTTGTGCTGAAAGCTTGCAAAGGCTTAGTTTCCTCTTTGACTGGTATCTGGTAGTAGCCCTTACTCAGGTCAATCTTTGAGAAAATCCGTGCCTTGCTTAGCTTGCTAAACAGCTCAGAAGCGCTTTGGAGTGGTTCCGGCTGAAATTCCGTTACTGTGTTAAGTAGCCGGTAATCGATGCACAGCCGAACTTCCTTATTGGGCTTCTGCAACAGCACTACGCTCGCGATATAAGGAGACGTGGACTCACTAATAATTCCTGTTTTACGTAGCTTGTCTATCTCTGCACGTAGCGTATCAGCTTTCGCATACGGAATAGGGTAAACTCTGGTTCGAACAGGTGTCTCGTTTGTAAGTTTCATCTCGAACTCTACGAGATGTGTTCGTCCAGGTACATCCGTTAGCACCGCCGTGTACCGGTTCAGTAATGCCTTCGTTTCTGTCTGTTGTGCTTCAGAGAGAGTGTCACCAAATTTTACATCTCTGACACATTCAGTTTGTTGCAATGGATATTCCATGCAACTATCGTCATCTTCAACATCCTCTGTAGCTATGGCGATCGCCAGGAGATGTTCGGGTGGATGTGGCACCAGTCTTTCCAAGTATTTCTTTAACAGATTCACACGGTAAACCTTCTCCTTCCCTTTGATAGACATCTGTTATTGGTTCTCGAGATCTTTTTCAGGACGGTGAACGGCCCTTGCCACCCGATGCGTAGTTTGTTGCTTTCGGTTGGCAGTAACAACAGAACTTTCTCCCCTGGTTGTAGTTCTCTCTCTTTCGCTGTTCGATTGTATCGTTTAGCGTGCCTAGCGCGGGCTTGCTTAAGGTTTGTTGTAGCTAGATCCCATCCTAGCTGTAGCATTTCCTTCAATTCCGATAATATCTACTGGCTGAGACGACTGTCTCATCCGCTTTCTGGTCTGTCAGGGACCGAAGTAATGCTTCAAGCAGCCCCTTGATAGGTCTGCTGAATAGAAGCGTAGCTGGAGGGAAACCCGTAGAGGCCTGGGGAACTTCCCTGTAAGCGAATAGGGATGCAGGAATGAAAAGATCCCAATCCTCCGGCTTTTCTTGTGCCAGCTTGCGTAACATGGTGGTGAGGCTGCCGTTGAAACGTTCAACGAGCCCATTTCCGGCCGGATGGTACGGGCTGGTGTGGATGTGTTTGGCCCTCAAGATCTTAAAGATCTCCTCCATTAACAGGCTCCTGAATTGGGATCCATTGTCCGTCAAAATTTGTTGAGGGAATCCCAACCGTGTAAAAATCTGCACTAGGGCTTCTGCGACATGCTTCGAATCTGTGCATGTTAGCGGTATAGCTTCGGCCCACATAGTGCATGTGTCGACTAAAGTCAGGATAAACCTGTGCCTTCGTTTGGTCCTTTGTAGGGGTCCAACAATGTCGACAGCAACCTGTTCAAATGGAGTCCCCACTATTGGCGTTTGCCCCATGGGAACTGGGGCGGTCCAGTGCTTGGGTGCTACCCGTTGGCACTGGGCACAGGATTTCAGTATCTGAGGATATCAGTGTTCATCCCTGGCCACCAATAGTGAGTCTGTATTCGTTGCGTTGTGGCGTTCTGTCCCATATGTCCGCTAAAGGGAAGAGAGTGCCCAGTTTCTAGGATTTGGCTTCTGATCTGTTTCGGTACTAGGAGCTGATTGTAACCTTGGTCAGGCTTGCCCGTTTTGCGATACAGTACACCATCCTTTGAAACAATGTCTCCGTGCTGTCTAGGGTCCTTGGCCATGGGCAGTTTCCTAAAGCAGGGCTCCAAAGTAGGGTCCTTTTGTTGCGCCTCTTTAAGTTCCATAGGTAACAAATTTGGCGCAGGATCCCTTTCCTTCTTAGTTTGCCCTCTTGTTGTTACTGTTGCCACAATTGGCTCTTCCAGTTTCCCAATAAACACATATCTACATCCAAGTATGTCTGGGTAGATCGGGTCATCTATAACAGCCGCCTTAATCACACCTCTGACAAAATCGGAGTGGATCTCAACCAATGCAATGGGAAGCGTTGTTGGTGCATCACTCTTAAAGACTCCTCAAAGTTTAACGGTTTCTTCTGTCTCTTGACCGGGTTTGACCAGGTAGGTGCCTGGCAACAATGCAATCAAACGAAAGCCCCGTGTCAAACAAACAATGAGTAGAAGTCCCGTTTAAAACAACCGTACCTCGCGTAGAGGGCCTCTCTCCCTCCGGTTGAGAATCACTGACAATAATTCTTTCCTGCGAGTCTGTTGTTTGTAAGCATCCGATGCGCTTCGGCTCGGTGTGCTTGCTCTGATCCTTAGTCCCGTGCGCAGTCGTTTTCCCTTTGTCACCTTGACCTTTCTGGCCACGCTGCCATGAAGGGCGGTCGGGTTGATCAGACTGTTAACTATGGTTGCTGGGGTACTTGGTTTTGTAGAACTTAGATTTTTCAGGAGGGGGGTTTTGAGGTCCAGTTTCTCTGTGGTTATTCTGATTAGAAGCATGAGAAGATTGGTCTAGATTATTCTTTCGAAAATGCTCTTCTGTCGGTTTCCGTTTTGTGGCCGGTAGTTCAGCCAGCGCATTGTGATATCGCTCAGACTTTTCTAAGATGTCTTCAAGCTTCTCTGCACCCTGCTCAGCTAGAAATCTCCGGGTATCAGCAGACAAAGTGTTCTTTATTTGTTCGGTTAAAACAAATTCCTCAAGACCTTCATAGGTAGAGGGGAGCTGTGAAAGCTCAAGGCACTTTGTCAGATATCCCTTTAGACGAGATGAGAACTGCTGAAAAGTTTCAGAGCTCTCCTTCCTGCTGTTGCAAAACAGTTGCAGAAACTTTCGCGCATTCATTTTAAAGCGCTCCAGCAAAGCTTTCTTCAACAAGTCATAGTTGTCTTGTTGGCCACTTTCCAGTTAAGAATAAACATCATAAGCAGAACCTTTAAGGGCCTGGGAAAGTTTCATACACCACAGTGACCTCTCTAAACCGTACAGAGTTGCAATAATCTCAAATTTTTCTAACCATTTGTCAATCTTCTCATTAGGACAAGGGAAAGACTCAAGAGTGAATGACATAGCGTTGAGTTGAAGAGATTGAGAGTTAGAATGATCAGTTGAGGAAGAATGAGGAGAAGACTCTCCATTGCTGGAGGTAGAGGCAGCACCACGACTTTGTAATTCTAGAGTTTTAAGAGCTAACTCATGCTGTCTCTCCTTCTCTCTTTCCTCATGCTGTTTCCCTTTCTCTCTTTCCTCATACTGTCTCCCCTTCTCTATTTCGTCATGCTGTCTCTCCTTCTCCCTTTCGTTCGCCCTGCGGATTTCCATTTCCTCATCCATCTTCCTCTGCTCTCTAGCTTCGGCTGCTTTCCTCTCCGCCGCTTTTTTCATCTGCTTCGCATCATATCTGTCAAGTTCTTCGTTGACAAACGCTTTCGCTTCTTCTCCTTGGAATCCCTCTTCCTTTGCTTCCTGTGTGAGGATCTGCCTAAGCTTCGCCCTCTCTGCCATAGTAAATCGGTGACTGAGACTTAGACGAGAAAAAGAAATAAGAAAAAGGATACACTGGTTCCTACCACTTACGAGAAATTACCAAAATCAAAAGATGATATGCTTCACCCTGGGATTCTTCTTCTTCCATCCTTAGCCATCAACCGGCAAAGCAGTATGTGGCCAGTACGCCTAGTGGCGTCTTAGGGCAACAAAAAATTGATCAATCTATCGCTGTTTCCACCACGCCTAGTGGCGTCTTTGTGGAACAAGAACAGACCAAACAATCTATCATTGTTTCCCAGATTGGTAATCAGATTGGTTGGCAAGCAGGTGATCACCCCACTGTGCACACTTATACACAAATCACACACCCGTACACACATGCTAATATATAAAGGTTGTTGAAGGATTTGGAGTACGACCGCCCTGGATACCTCCTCCAAAATATAGTGTCTAACTATCGCTGCTATTAATCGGTAATAAAGCACCTAATGCAGACGACTACGCCAAATAAATGGTAGTTAAGATTAGTTACTGAAAATAATTTGCTACATTGGAAACAAAATAATTATTGTAAAAATTTAAGGAGAAAAAAAATCCCTTAATTTTAAGTCCACTAAAAGTACACCCCTCAAGTCAGTTAGGGTAAGGGAGGCAATTTACAGGACGTAATTTTCCGAACGCACTCCTTAGCTTAGCTCAAACACCTACTTCTTCATAACCCTGTGAATGTTATACACTCACGACTTTACCAGCGTTAGTATTACAAAATCACTAATTAACATATATTCCGACAAAATCAACCTGTAACTCAAATGTATATTACTCAAAATGCTGTGGAAAAACCAATTATTAATTGTGTGGTCAGCACACCCATAAACAGATCGATTCGTCTAGGGGATAAATTATTTTTAAAAGATACAAAACTCACAAGACATCACACTGTTACTCAATATCAGAATACAGAATGTTACCGACGAGCTGATATTTGTCGTCTCGTCTTCCTATTCAAAGTTCAAAATCCCGATAGACGAGACCCCATTTGTCGTAGATTTTTTAATATGAAAATTAAGACTTGGGTTGGACCCTTCTGATTAGATTTGAATAAGTGATAGTCACAGTGAGAGATAGTAATAGCAATAGCTTTCCACGAGTGAGATGGTAGACTAGGATAGAGGCTGTCTCTGAAATCGAGAAATCTTCTCTCTTTCACCTATCTTCTACAACAGATTTAGCGGAGTCAGACAGTCTAAACACATATATATATATATATATATATTGCATATATACACAGTTCTATCCACTCACGTGCACGCACATACACGACGACAGTTAGACGTACAGACGTGGGAAAACTATAACAAATGATTATATAGATATTCTAGAACTAGCTGACCAACACGCTGATTAAGTTTAAGGGCAGTTTTAATTATCATCTAAAATCCCATCACAACACATAAAATTACATCAAAGCATATACCAATAGTCATAAAAATCAAGGAATTTCTACAAGAAATGATAGACCCACAGTTATGATCTTTCCTCGATGTTTAGCCCACAGTCCAGTTAGGAGAACGATGATAGCCCAAAGAGTCACAAATACAAATGATTTGGGTCTAATATTTTCCCCTTTTGAAGGTATGACCTGACTTTGATAGCAGTATCTATTCTAAGGAAAAATATATTTTAGCAACAAAATCTTGCATAAGGAAATTTACAAAGTGAGTGAATCAAACGAAGAACATCCTTCAGTCTACTTTCACTCGGTTCTTTCATCAGGGCCCTGACTCACACAACCTTACCTACAATCGTGCTGTAGTTCGCCGTCTGGCGCAAGTCTTAGTGTACACTTTGTTTAATCTGTCTATCTGTGGATGAAGCGGATACCCAGCTCTGCAGATATTGGTTTCATTCAACGGGTCCGGGGAGCTACCTCTTCAGGCGATCGTTCTTTCTTTACAGATTTAAGTTAATGTCACTTATTCACGAGGTAAGAGTTTGGGTTTCAGCGGGCACACAGTGTCAGAACACGAGGTTTCCCTTAATTAGGAAGATGACCGGTGGACAACTTCTCTCAACAGATAATCTTGGTTCACCACACACTTGGTCAAATAATGTCGGAAAAGTTAATGTTTTTTTTTCTGTAATTATTCTCGCCACAAGGCAGCATGTACATTAGAGTTTGTGAAGAAATATGATTTTGCTCAAAGGCCCAGTATAAGCATTTATTCTTAAAAAAAACCCGTTAGTGGGATTGGTATTCTGTCTATCTCTGAAGGCACACGACCTGTCAGACAGATGTTACTTGAAAAACCCACGTGGTTAAAGATATAAAATGTTTATGTTTCTCACAGGTTTGTCTCTGTACTAAACGCCGGCAAAGTTTGGGTTACCTCAGTATTCACTGAATAAAGAAAAAAACACATATGAAATATTTTACATATTATGTACTCAATATAACTTACGTTAGAACTGCAAGCGTAGAGCTTGACTTGACGTTTAAACTTTCCCGTGAAATAAATTATATATAAAAATCAATCAACATGAATTAGGAATACATACGTATTCCGTCAACACTCATGAGGCATGTAGCATTTATAAGTTAGTTTAGAAAAATTATTCTTGTCTAATTATTTAGCAGTTAAATTAAATTCATTATAGCTACATGATTTTAAGCTAGAAATTATAATTTATTCTGTTTTTCCACTGTAACCCGTCGACTAGAGAATATAACAGACTTATAAATTAATCACTCTGCACAAAAGAAACTAGTAGGATAAAATAGGCGATTTAACCCTTAATCACTCACAAATTTTTAGATACTTAATGTAATATTTACCTCAACACAGAACTACGGTATCACAACGAAACTAAGAGATTTCACTTATAAGTTTAAGTATCTAGAACGAAGTGACCACGTCTACTGCAAATGGAGAATGAGTGCAATCAAGTTTCAAACTCTGGTTAATATCTTAAACCAGACAAAGGCTCCTACTATTTCCAAATACCCGATCTCTCCCCTCTCCTAACACCTATGTTAGCTTAGACGCATGCCGTAACTGCCACCAGTGCGTCTTCACACCTCCGTCTAACTATCTGACCGTGAGCGCGCGTGTCAGAGGCGAAATGCCAGACACTCTGTCTGCTCTGAGCGAGCATGGCTGGCGCGATTCACACCTCCGTCTAACTATCGGACAGTGAGCGCTCATGTCAGATGCGAATGTCAGACGACCCGTCTCCACTGCAGAGGGCAATTTCACACTTCGCCGGGAGCTAGCCTGACGAAAAACTCTCGTGACAGCTGCAAATGTAGACAATTTGTCTGCTCATCATGTCTGATAGACTGAAATCCCACCTAAAATTATCTCGTGCAAGGGACTGACACGTTAGGTAATCTACTGCGTTTCTAAATGAGAAAACGAAACCAGGCGAAAGTTTAAATGGGAAAATTGTAATGTTTATAGTCGCAAAAGTACGAATGCGAAAAACACAGGAAAAGGAAAAAGAGTGATAATAAAATAGAGGACACGCGTAGAAAAAAAAGAAGAGAATATAGAAATATTATACATCTTAAAACTCTATGTTACAGTGTCGAATTTGTCACAGGACGGATCGGGGTGACCTTTTCTCAATCTCTTCTCTACTACGGCAGTACTCATTTTTAATTATTGTACGTACTGATTACCTGGAATTTATGGGTCGACACATTTCTTTCTGCTATGTAGCAGACATTTTGTATTTTCAAACATTCTTACACTCCTCACAGACATAAGTCGTCATGTCTGTTTGGTTACCCGTTCCTCCCTGCTTTGGAAGGAACGTCTGATATAATAATTACTTGATAACCATGTTAATTAATCGCGGGTGTGGCCGACATCAGACTACAGATTAACACTAAAATCGCTCTGCGCATTTGCTTAATTGCTAATAAGGCCATGGTGCGTTCTTCGCCAAGATCGAAAACGCTAAAAGTTTGATAGCCACTACGGGGAGACACCTTATGGGCAGACATCTTCTGTTACTTGGTCATCATTTAGGTCTTGGTACAGCCTATCGCCTGACTTGTTATCTTCCTAAATGTCTTTATAATTTCCAGGTTCTTAATTCACCCTTGCTTACAGTTGTTTGATGATGTCGTTTTAATTCTCCAACAGTAATTCCAAACAAAACAGCAAACCTTATATAGTTGATAACTGCTAAGTGATCATATAAACGTTTATTCAACTTGAAGGAACACGAACCGTTTCATGTATATTATCAAACTACTTCAACGAAATCATCTTCTTCAGTTCCTCTAATTTTGTCTGTATATCTATCAATATAATTGACAGTTTGGCAATGATACTCCGCAGTTTCAGCCTTTGTAGCTTGGTTAATTTATTCCTCGTTGTACTCAATCAGATTCTTTATACTTCCTCCATCTACTAATACTTCAGGAGTGTTTATTACGGATTTGGGCGCTGCACTTGGAGGAACCTCTACTTTATCAATAGCTAATTATATCAGTTTGCTTATCACTGATATTCTGTTGCTACATTGATTCATAGCTACAACTTTTCTAGCTGAAAGTAATAATTATACAGTCAGCGTCGATAGGCAGTCAGAACGGCTGTCTACTTATGTATAATAGTCACAATTACGATTTCACACAAAATCTTGTTCTTGGCGATGAGGTTAAAATCCTTGACAATATACTGTAAACCACAGTATAATAAATGTCTTGAGATTCTCGAAGACTGAGCCGGGCTTTTGTGACAGTCTGGGTGAGCGCCTGGTTGCTACATCATCAGATAAAATGACGTCCTTGTGCTATGGCTCTCTAGATGCAACTAATTAAGAAAATAAATTATTTTACTAATCTCATAAGTGGTGCGTTGCTTGCCGACTTAGAGCATTTTTCATTGGTTATACAAATTGTAAAGATTTATTTCATTAGCTACAGCTATTGGTACATACTTATCATATAATTTAAATGAGCTCATGCAAAAGAGGTTATGTAGTCCTCTTTTTAGCGTTGCTGGGCAACTCCCGCCAAAACTTAAGGGAACACAGTTGGACAAAATTTTGTGCTTTGATTTGTATGATGCATTTAGTAATTTATTCTGTTTTTATTTATTACGTTAACGTGTGTTACTAGCGTTAGCGTAGGCCATCCGGTTACGTAAATATGGAATCTTGCTTCATAAAATTTGCTTTTGAGTAAGTTGAGCTTGCTAGCTGTATATGCGAATCAACTTGTTAATATGGAATCTTTATTCTCAAAATGCGCTCTTGTGAGTGAGTTGTACTTGATATTTTGAATATGTAATCAACTTGTGAGCCCTTGATAAAAGGTGAATGAAAATGCGGCGTCCACCTTTTAATCATGGGCGAGAAAGCGTCCCTTTTAACTTAGGAAGTGAAGGATGTCCTAAACGGAAAATTCTGTTATCCAGACGTACACTAGAGTCTTTCTGGTTAGACGTCAAACACGTAAGGGGTAGACTCAGATATCTGTTGGACTGAAGGCACACACAACTCTTCGTAAGTTTTCACACTTAATATCAATGTTTGACTTTCTTTTATACTACTGCTCAAAAATGATGATTTCAATTCTCTAGTAATTATGTATGACATGAGATGCACCTGATAAGTGTTAAATATATTGCGCATTAAAGTGTGTGCACATGCAAATGTGTACGGATGATCTAACAATGTAGATGAATTGAAGTATGAACTATCAATTACCTCCTATCGTCTTAGAGGAAAATCTTTTGATTTATTTAATCATTTATGAGAAGCATTAATTGGAAAACTGTCTTCTGCACTTTTAGCTATGACAAGTGCAAAAGTGATCTTAACTAAAGACTAAGAAAACATTTTAATAGTTTTTAAAAGATTCAATAACCTCCTTTTCCCGTTCGCAAACTCCTTTATGATCACAATACATAAAGGATATTAATTACTTTATCCACACTGAATTAATTGCAGGCTATGCTCTGCGATATTCTCTACACCACTCTGTTGAAAACTTTGTACTCATCCCAAGGGAAGATTACGCTACATCATATTTTAAAAACGACCAAGATGGATCCAGTGAGCCAGTGACGTATAACTCCGCCCATAAAACAATTAGCAAGAGCCCATGTGGTCGCCCAGGCCTTGGATCTCTTTTGCCCTCTGTGAGTGCGTATCACTGGCTAAAGTGGAATGGGCTATTCGACACAAACTGTCAATGCAGTGCTGCATGACAAACAAGAGTTTGTTGATTGGCCGGCTAAAACAAACAAAATCACCCACCTTCTAACTATCACAAAGCTTTCTGTCTGTTTATCGCTTTGCGTGTCAATTTTATTTCATTATCTTGCCTGCGGCTTCCTTTATCCTTGTTTCATATCTAAGATTCCTATCCTTCTACCGTCGGCTACCATCTGGAAACAAAGATTGTCCGTGTCACGGGCCTTTGATGTCCCTCGTCCGGAGTATATTGTTTGCGTGCGTCCATTCTTCTCCACTGTGGTGACACGTCGTCTGTTTAAACAGCGGACTACCCATGAAAAGGCTAAACTATATTGTCCAGCCGGCTCCTTCAACAATAATCAATATACCAAGGTGGTATATCTGACAATATTTACAGGGGGAGAGAGATATCAAAGATGTTGTTTGGTTTGGTTTGGTTTGAAGGATTATCTTCATTGCACACGGACGACTCCAAAAGAAGTTGTACCTTGTCTATGTGTGTTTCACCAGATTTCTCACAAAGAAATCTAGGGTCGGCACGATCACGCCAGTTGTCAGAAAAAGTCAAAAGCGTGTTAAAGTCCTGTGGTGGTTAAAAGATTAACTTTAGCAGCGATGAAAGAGCGAAATGTGGTTGACAATGCAATGACAGAAGATGATGGAAAAGAGAGCGATAAGATTTGGCGCTCGTTTATCACATAGTCACATATACCAATTTTCCGTAAATATATTAAAACCACTATTATTCTCCGTTGAGCAATCGTCAATGTCTCATTCTCTCTCTCTCTCTCTCTGTCTGTCTGTCTGTCTCTCTCTCTATCTCTCTCTCTCTCTCTCTCTCTCCCTGTCTTTCGCTCTATGCCTCACTGTTACTCCCTACCATTCCAACTTCATTTGCTCGCGCGCTTCAAATTCCGATCCTTTCCCAGTTTGGGGCATATCTGAAGGCCATTCCCACGAATGAAAAAAAAGTGTTTGAATAGTTTCAGTTTCACAAATCTGGACGTCACAAAGCAGGGAATCTATGTTTAAACTAGCAATAACCCGTCAACATTGACATGTTATTAATTATAGTGTGTGGTTTCTGTTACATGTATTACGGTACTATCACTACTATGGTCATTTTATTGCAGGCGACCGTCATTAGATATTTGTAGTGAAAATTATAAAGATGTATTAAATATGAAGACATGTAGTAACCTTACTGTTGTGTCTGCAAGTTTCTGTTGTAGATACACATATTCCAGATGTTGGAGCCTCACTAGATATGGCAAACTCCCAACATCACGAACTGCTGCATTGATGTAACGGACTGACACCACAGGCAAGGGCGATGTCTGTAAACCTCGGGCTTAGAGTCTATCTATTGCCGACTTGCAATATTTAACGCGAATGTTATAATAGTGGGATGTAGATAAGTCAATGGCAAACTGGAACAAACGTCCACTGTGTTGGGGGCAAGTAAGGTAACCGGACCCATGTCTTGATTATAAATTGACAACTGTTTATTTTATACGATAACGAGGACGTAGACATTATAGTAAATAGTCATCAATCATACAAATGGATGTGTCGAATCATACAGATACTTTCATAGTAGGTATGGCGTAGTTAATATAGGAAATCAGTCAATAACTTGGTCGACTTATACAATTTCCGACCGTTCAAGAACATCTAAATTTGATGGACCTCCTAAACGAAACTTATGGCTAGAAGATCTCTTTACAAATCATCTGTATATACATGAGACGCCGGATAATTCACTGGCAAAAACTTCAGTGTATTTTAAAACCAAATATACACCAGCAGAGGATCAGTTCTCACTTGCAGCGGGTTCTCAATGACCACGTCGAAGCACTAACTAGATCATGCAGGTAGCACGTATCAATATTAGATACTTACATATATATTTACTGCTAAAACTTCCTCCTGGAAGGTAGCTAAATCACTATCATAATAATATTCCCACAATATGGGGCTCTTCGACCAGACCGGCATTTTGTCTCCCTTTCACTGCGTCATGCAGTGATTAGCAACAACCTCAAATCCCACGCACCAAATATGTGCTCTTCCGTGCGCCACTAATTTAAACATTATTACTTACACATAAATCATTATAACTTACACAGATGGGTACCCTTTTAACAAAAGTTAGACTTATGTCAACTTCAATACTGTTAAGTCCCACACCCTTAAACACCCAAGGTGAAAAAGGACGTAACACTTACCTAAATGACATTTGGAGCAGTGATATTGATCTAATGGACCGTACATTGATTAAAAAACTAACATTTCTTTTATGACAACATTTCTCGTAATTGGTCGCGCATCTTTTAAAATTTTGCCCTGTTCGACTTACTGCCTCTGAGAACAACGTTTGAAGTTTGCCGAAACTCCAGCCCACATACTGTTTATCAATAGTGTTATTGGCTTATTTCCATAATCAAACTGTTCATGCACACCTTTATTTACCCACTTTTTTCCATTTTTGTGAGAGTACATATAAGGGGAAGCAATACAATTATTGTCTAACTTTTAACCACAGTTGCACCCCTTTAGCTGTGGTTGAAAGTTAATGTATTCTCTGGAAAATAGAGAAAGTGCGCATATGACGGTGTTCAAAATGTGACTGACCGACCGATCGAAGTACTTACGGCGGGTATTATGGTATTGAATGTGCATGCCTGAATACTCAGATGGGGATATTGTTGTCTGTCCCATGTGGTAAAGTGGGATGATATAAATATCTATAGGGGACTTGTGTACTGGCTGAGATCAGCTGTGAAGGTATCTGTATCTAATAAGTGTGGTGTATTACAGATAACCTTACTTTGCTACAACATTTTGACCTCAGTCAGAATTATTCTGGAATAGTGTGATGGCTACGTTGAATGTCTAGGGTTATGAAAGTGATGAAGTGTATGTTCACAACAACCAACAGACAGATAAACATTTTAGTTTAATCCACAACTCTTTACAACACTGTGACACTGTTACGTACATTTATTACCTACGGGGGTAGTCTTCGGTCCTGCCAAATGTACGCACCAGTTTTATATAGTTATATTATTTGGGCGTTCGATTGATTCACGCACTGACGTGCACAATGCAGGGTGAGTTGCTTTGCACGCACGTGTAACCTAGCTGAGTAGTTTCTGACGTCATGAATGGGGCAGCTCGGACGATATTTATGTCCGCTGTGTTATCCTTTGATTCTTGGCAAATGTGAAGTAGCCATCAGTTGTATTCGTATCTATTGATCTTCATGGCAAAGTCAATAGTGGAAGTATAAAGTAAGTGTCGCCCCATTTCTTATGGCATGTTTATTTATGTACATTAAAGTATCAGGCCGCTCCTATTAATGGTCTAGCGGGAATTCATCGTAGATGACATTCCTAGAATTGGACACACGGAGTCGATAGCCTTTGAATCTTTTCGTAGAGGGAGAATACCTACAAGAAATCAAGTTAATGAATTTATATGCTTCACATGTTTAATATGCTGTTACTACAATGCCAGAAGCGTGGCATAGAATGGGAGAGGTTAGTCAACTGGAATCTCTAACCTGTTCGTACTATCATGTATGACTTTGTTTGAAAACTATATACTATATATAACGGGATGTATGGAGAAAGTCTGGGATTATGAAGTATGATATGGAAGAATTTTATCCTGGAGTATGAATACGTTACCATGATGTACGTCCTTGAAGGAAGGTCAATGGACTTGAATGAGCGGAATAGTATATGGTAACAGTTTTGTGATCCTCAGTCACTTGAGTCAGAGGACTTTATTAGTAGAGAATCTTCAGGAACTTTAAAAGTAATTATCAACATGTTGACGTATGATTTCTGCGCCTGTGACGATGTTAGTCTTGTCCACTCCGTATGTGCTGTGTTGAATAAAATCTATGTACAGTCACCACCGACTTCTGTACTGCCAGTACTTGCCCAGTTCACCCAGTTCAATACTACTTGTTGAAGTTCGTTTGAAGAATATTGTTGACATTCGTTCATTTTAACCATTCGCGTTTTAAGCTACCACTTCACCAGTATAAACTGAACTCAACGATAAAACGGAGTCAACAATAATTGGTATGCCAGTGTGGTCTGGAAGTAATTTCAAAGGAACGTACCCATCCAAATTATCGTTTGAAAAGAAGATTTTAACTTTCAAGTCACCAACATCTCGAACTTGGAACCCAGTGGGATGAGAAATCAGATTCAACTTACGTTTACCAAGGTCAAGGTCTTCAATCAACCTCCACGTCAAGTTTCACAGTGACTGATTACTTGGAGATCATCTCTTCATCATTATTGCGTGCGAGCTGGTGCTGAATACGCAGAGCGAAGTATTTTATCTGCAGACGTACATCCACGGAGACGAGGCACATTGATTTTTTACCTGCACGCGAGATGAGTTTAACGTGTTTCCGTTGTACACTTTATTACGCTTAGTTGTGCCTTCCGTGATATGTCCACATTCATATTTTTCGTGTTAAGTGTTATATGTTGTGTATTCTTCGTGGGAGGTTGGGAATGGCGACTTAGGACGGGAAATTACCAGTTTCACCACAGGTCCGTCTTAAGTGTTCTGTAGGACATTATTTTGCAGACTTCCCGCAGTGGAATGTTCCTATGCGTGAGCATAGAAGGATCTTTGGTCCACTGTGTCTGGTAGTCTGTGACACCTGACTGTTTTAGCTGTTTCGTCAAGTTTTAATTGTTGTTTTTGGTAGTTATTTTTACTTGTACCTTATTTTCATGATGTATTTTGTATGTGATTATTGTCCATCTTACCTGACTGTCGTTCAGTTTTTTACAAAGCATATGTTTTTACACTGTGTTGTCAATTGTCTTGTGCATTATTGGATCGTAGATGTCATCGTAATTTTTTACGACATTCTATTTTAGTTCCACATTTTATTTTATTTGATTTCTACGACTGTAGTCATTTGTCTTGATTATCGTGTCGTGTCAGTATTGTGCTATTGTCTGTCACGTTATTGCTTTCACACCATTTCATGTTATAAATTACATTATTAATTATTAATATTATTGCCTATTATATAAATTGATTTTATCGTTCTAGAACAGGAACGAAAACCACTAGTTGTAGTAACAATTTTAAGTAGTATTATTACATAATAAAATTGAATAATGGCTACCTTAGACTATTTCATTAAGCAAGCAAAAGCTCTTCAGATGGCTCCTGAGGAAGCAAAAGCATTTGCACTTGCAGAATATAAGAAAGCTCAAGAAATAGAAGCTGATCAGAGAAGGTTAGAAACTTTACGTTTGGAAAATTTGAAATTTGAGGCAGATCAAAAAAGGATTGAGGCTGAGGAGAATGAAAAGAAGAGGAAATTTATAGCTGAGGAAGAGGAGAAAAAAATGAGATTAACTGCTGAATTAGAAGAGAAACGATTTCAGCGAGAGGCAGAACAGAAGCAAAGGGAGGCTGAAGAAAGACTTAAAATTGAGATGGAAAATAAACAAAAGGAAATGGAAGAAAAAAGATTAATAGCTGAAAAAGAAATGGAACTTAAACAAAAAGAAATGCAAGAAAGAAGATTAATAGCTGAACAAAACACAAAACGACTTCAGCTTGAGATGGAAGAGAATGAAAGAAAACGACAGTATGAACTGAAATTAGCAGAGTCAGAATATGAGAGACTTAGGTTAACTCAGGAAGCTAATTCTCAGAGAACTTTTGAAAGCCAAACTTCATCCAGACATGATAATTTAAAGGAAATTCACCTTAAATTACCAAAATTTAATCCCCCGTCTGATGACGTGATATTCTTCCTAGATAGGTTTGAGGCCACTTGTGTGTCTTATAACGTGGATAAAGCTCTATACTGTACATATTTATCCAGATTACTTACAGGGGACGCATTAGCAGTTTATCATACCACCAGCATTGGTGAGAAAAATGACTATAATGCTCTTAGAGCGGCACTTCTGCAAAAATTCCAAATGACAGAAGACCAATATCGATCAAGATTTCATACATTACTACCTCAATCTAACAGAAATTTTAGTGATTTTCTGTCACAAATACGACTAACATTAGAAAGATGGATCGAATTATCTAAAATTGAAAAGTCGTATGAAGGTCTCTTCGATTTACTGATGCGCGATAAGGTACTTTCGTCTGTAAATCCTACATTTCTCGCATTTTTACACGAACGGAAACCTTTATCTATGAAAGACTTAGAACAGCATGCTAAAAATTTTTGCACTGCTCACCCAAACATGGATCTAAGTAATGCACAGATTAAGAATGAATTGCCTGTTGCTTTTGCAGCACAACAAAACAATTTTTCACGCAATCGTTCTTTTAGTGCTGACAGATATGTCAATAAGGGAAATAATGACAATTTTAACAATGGTAATTTTTACAAAGGGAAGCAATTTCAACAATCTGCTCCATTTAATGTTTCTTGGAACCAGGCTCACAGATCGCGAGATTTTGGTAACAATAATTTTAAAAATAATCAAGGACATTATAGTAAACAAAACTGGAGATCAAGATCTCAGGGTCCGCAAAACAAACAATTTTTTGGAAATAAAACATTTTACCAACATCATAACGATAATTATACAAATTATCGGACTCATCCAAATTTTAACTCTAGCAGAAACTACAATTATGGCAATTTTAATGACAAAAATCAAAATCGATCGCGTCGACGAGATAGATCGTTCAGTAATACGAATAGACATTCTAATGTCGCTTTTAGTGATACACAGGCTAACATTGAACAGGGTAAAGGAGCTGAAACTCATAATGCTATGTGTTGTTCTCTTGATTGTACCCAAGTCAAAGATTGTTCAGAATGCTCTACTCTTTTCCAGCCCAGGGCGATCACGACGCTGCGTTGCGGACATACCTTGCCTAGTCTACCTGCAGTCTGTACGGCCACTGCTGCGTCAGTACACCAGGGACAGGGCTCTCTTAAGTTTAACAAGGGATTTGTCAACAATATTTCATGCTCTCTCCTATTTGACTCAGGTTGCAGCACAGTCGGCGTCCGGACTTCGCTGATCAACCCAAGTTGTGCCACGGGCCGGGTTGTCAAATGTGTGACGTTTGGTGGCACAATTGAAACATTTGCCACTGCTATTATTGATCTTAATACACCATTTTTTTCAGGAAAGATTCAAGCTTGTCTCCTTCCGAATCCAATTTGTGATTTAATACTTGGTCGCATACATGGTATTAAAGAGTGTACACCACAGCAAATTGCTGAATGGGAAGAGCGACATATTCAAACTGCAAATGCAGTAGTGACTAGAGCGCAAGCTACTAATATGTCGCATGATACACCTATGGAACCTACAGTTCATACCACTTGTGATGATGATGCTCCTATTTCACGGGAGTTGTTTGCAACATTGCAAAAGAATGATGATTCATTAAAAAAATTTTTTCAGTATGTGAACAAAAATAATACCAGCAACAAACTTGCAAAATCTAGACATGATTTTATACTTAAAAATGGGATTTTGGTTAGAGTAATACGAGAAAAGGATTCATCCTTATGTTCTCAGATTATAGTCCCATCCTGTATGAGATCTCGTATATTACGACATGCGCATGACTCGCAATGTGCGGGCCATATGGGTTTTTCGCGTACCAAATCCAGAGTGCTTTCGGCATTCTACTGGCCAGGCGTCCATAAGGACATCACTCTCTATTGTCGGTCCTGTTTGATATGTCAAGAAGTTAAGGTACGGGGTCCATTTCATGCGGCTCCTATTCAAGCTGCGGACATCCCGATTAGACCATTTGATAAAATGGCTATAGACATTATTGGTCCTATGCTACCATCTGCTAGAGGGCATACGCATATCCTTACGTGCATTGATATGTGCACTCGCTGGCCTGAAGCCATCCCTCTCAAGAACACTTCATCTGCCAGTGTAGCAGAGGCATTGATGTTAATCTTCTCACGCATTGGTTTTCCACGGAAAATCTTGTCGGATCATGGGGTTCAGTTCATTTCTGAATCCATGTCTCAAGTTATGAAAACATTAGGTATAGACAGATCTCTAAGTTCTATTTATCATCCGATGTCAAATGGGTTAATTGAGCGTCTAAATAGGACACTCAAGCAGTTGTTGGGTAAGATGACCCAAGACCATCCCCAAGACTGGGATCGGGTCCTACCCGCTTGTCTCTTTGCGTATCGCGAAGTACAAAATCAAGCAACGGGGTTTTCTCCATTTCAACTTGTTTTCGGCATGCAACCACGCGGTCCGATGTCGTTAATCCACGACTTATTGGTTGACGAGAATATTGAAGAGGAAACTCAGTCCTCTTATGAGTATGTGATCTCTCTGAGAAAGAGAATCATAGATGCTTGTAGATTAGCTACTGCATCATCCGAACAAGCCAAAGAAAAAGCTCGTCTATTTGCAAACAAATATAGACGTCTTCGCCAGCTCATACCTGGTGATGAAGCTTTTGTATTACTCCCTGCGCATAATAATCGTCTTTTAATTACCTGGAGAGGTCCTTTCAGGATCATCTCAAGAATATCCGATGTCGACTACATCGTTGATGTTAATGGTAAACATAAAACCTTCCACATTAATATGTTGAAGGAATATTACTCACGTCCTGATTATCTACAATCAGTGTTCCAAGCAACTGACGATCCTACACCTCCTATTCAACACTATTCTAGTTTGTCAGTCATCCAAGAAGAGGAATCTTCTTTCGATGATGTACACCTACCAATACCAGTTGTACCACTCCATTCCACTGAGAAATGGAATGATGTTACTATCTCATCTACTCTTACTGATGATCAACGTCAGCAAGTCTCTAATATTCTACACACGTATGAGGATGTCCTCACTGACATCCCAGGTCATACGTCAGTCATCCAACATGACATTATTCTGACTGACGATACACCGATTCGAGTTCGCCCATATCCTATTCCTTTACACTTTCGTGATAAGGTTGATAAGGAATTGGATGAGATGCTTCAATTAAATATAATTGAACCATCTTCATCACCATATTCTTCTTCTATGGTAATCATTAGGAAGAAGGACAACAATATACGTCTTTGCGTAGATTACAGGAAATTAAACAAAGTTACAAAATTCGATGCGGAACCATTACCTCTTTTAGACGACTTATTAGAGAAATTATCTCATGCCACATTCTTTTCGAAATTTGACCTTTCAAAGGGTTATTGGCAAGTGCCATTAACCCCTAAAGCAAAGCCATTCACCGCTTTCTCGACGCCACGGGGTCTTTTTCAATGGAATTTTATGCCATTCGGTCTAATGAATGCGCCAGCTACCTTTGTACGCATGATGCGCCGCATATTGTCTCATCGTCCCGATGTCATTACTTATATAGATGACATCTGTCTTTTCAGTGACTCTTGGGATGAACATATTCAGGGTTTAAAATCTTTACTTTCTACCTTACGGGATTATAACTTAACAGCGAAACCTTCAAAGGCTTTTGTCGGTTTTCATGACATCTCATTTCTTGGTCACCGTATAGGTCGCGGTTTAATGTATACAGAAGACAGTAACGTCTCTAAAATTTTAAACATCTCAGCACCTAAGACAAAAAAACAAGTGAGGTCGCTCTTAGGACTAATACAGTTCTATTCTAAATTCATCCCTCATTTGTCTACTATAACTGCACCTCTTTCTTCGTTACTAAAAAAAAGTACAACTAATGTAATAAAGTGGTCGCAGGATCATCAAACGGCTTTAGATTATATAAAACATTTTTTTTCAAATAAGCCTTTTTTAAGGTTGCCTAACAAAGATCTCACCTTTGTTCTTCGCAGTGATGCTTCTTCCTACGCTATCGCGGCAGTTTTGATGCAGGAATACGGAGGCACCTTATTTCCGGTTATGTACGTATCCAGAAAGCTTACGACGAGCGAGATGAAGTATTCCGTTCTAGATAAAGAGCTCCTCGCTCTTGTCTGGTCAATCACAAAACTGGATCGTTATCTCCTCGGATCACACTTTGTGGTGGAATCCGACCAGAAAGCTCTTACAGCACTGAACACAGGGAACGTGAAGTCATCAAAGTCAGCGCGTTACGCTATTGCGCTTCAACCGTTCCATTTTGAGATACGAGCTATTCCTGGAGTACAGAATGTGTTTGCAGACTGTCTTTCAAGATGCCCTAGTGAACATGTCGAAATTAAACCACTTCCAGATGGTGAAACGTCCTCACAGAAACATGAATAACTTTGTACATGGTCACTGATTATACATCTGTGGAGACTATATGTAGTTCTGCAGTATTCGTATATATATAACTTTCAGAATATACTTACGTATGGATTATAACATTATTTCTTGTGAAGTAACGTTTTGTTAGAACGGGAACAGTGATATTAAAGTAACATTTTTTTTTTAGTATGGAAACATTGGTAAATGCGACAAATAGACATTCACTATTGTTATGGAACAGATTACACTACATATCGTGTTTGTAAGCGTATTTCAGACATGGTACATTGAGAACATATTCTTGTCGATTTAACTAGTTCTAAAAGAATATTAACAATGAGTGAAATTGAAATCACTTAGAATAAATTAGTAATTAGTTATTTGTTCATAAATTAAGTACTATTAATTAGTATAATTCAATTTAATCAATTTGATTGATTATAAATCACACATCTACTAACTTTATTAGTGTCTCGCAATACGTGTATTCACGTATCCCACTACATGATATCTCACTTTTAGATAACTAGTCAAACTTACTAGTGTTAGGAAATAGTAAGTGCGTTGCTTCTTAAAGTGTTTAATTATGCTTTGTTTCATTTTGCATGTTGTATTTTAAAATTTTCTGTTTTATTGATTCTTTCATCATTGATCATCATCAGTGTTGCTGTTCATTTTCATTTTTGAAATCATATGTTTCAAATTTCTTTTAAAAAAAATTTGGTTGAATTTTATCATCATCTTTTTTTTATGGTTTATTTCATTTTCATTTTCAACTTCTTTTACTTCGAATATTACCACATCGTTCCAAAGTAGGTCGATGGTGGATGTGTGCTTTAATGCATACTATCATTTAGTTATATTGTTTTCATTTAATATTCTTTTCTTAATATGATATAATTTTATGCATGTCAAAAATCTTGTTGTAGTTTTGACTCACCTCTCTCGAGTAATTAGTTCGAAAAAAATTAATAGAATTAATTTTTTTAAGGGGAGGTGATAAGGGAGCTGTTACGTACATTTATTACCTACGGGGGTAGTCTTCGGTCCTGCCAAATGTACGCACCAGTTTTATATAGTTATATTATTTGGGCGTTCGATTGATTCACGCACTGACGTGCACAATGCAGGGTGAGTTGCTTTGGACGCACGTGTAACCTAGTTGAGTAGTTTCTGACGTCATGAATGGGGCAGCTCGGACGATATTTATGTCCGCTGTGTTATCCTTTGATTCTTGGCAAATGTGAAGTAGCCATCAGTTGTATTCGTATCTATTGATCTTCATGGCGAAGTCAATAGTGGAAGTATAAAGTAAGTGTCGCCCCATTTCTTATGGCATGTTTATTTATGTACATTAAAGTATCAGGCCGCTCCTATTAATGGTCTAGCGGGAATTCATCGTAGATGACATTCCTAGAATTGGACACACGGAGTCGATAGCCTTTGAATCTTTTCGTAGAGGGAGAATACCTACAAGAAATCAAGTTAATGAATTTATATGCTTCACATGTTTAATATGCTGTTACTACAATGCCAGAAGCGTGGCATAGAATGGGAGAGGTTAGTCAACTGGAATCTCTAACCTGTTCGTATTATCATGTATGACTTTGTTTGAAAACTATATACTATATATAACGGGATGTATGGTGAAAGTCTGGGATTATGAAGTATGATATGGAAGAATTTTATCCTGGAGTATGAATACGTTACCATGATGTACGTCCTTGAAGGAAGGTCAATGGACTTGAATGAGCGGAATAGTATATGGTAACAGTTTTGTGATCCTCAGTCACTTGAGTCAGAGGACTTTATTAGTAGAGAATCTTCAGGAACTTTAAAAGTAATTATCAACATGTTGACGTATGATTTCTGCGCCTGTGACGATGTTAGTCTTGTCCACTCCGTATGTGCTGTGTTGAATAAAATCTATGTACAGTCACCACCGACTTCTGTACTGCCAGTACTTGCCCAGTTCACCCAGTTCAATACTACTTGTTGAAGTTCGTTTGAAGAATATTGTTGACATTCGTTCATTTTAACCATTCGCGTTTTAAGCTACCACTTCACCAGTATAAACTGAACTCAACGATAAAACGGAGTCAACAGACACTCACACACATAGAACACTCTATAAGACTATCTTAATAAGTTAAGTTTTAAAGTTTAAAATTATATGTATTACTTTCTTCAAATATTAGATCTCCTGATTCAACTACAAAGTGAACCAGGAATCACAATCAAATGTAATCACAAGTTATATGTACACAATTTATAGATATGGTCTTGGTATTGACATATTTTATTATTATTATCATATGTGTGTAAGTTGTGATGTAGTACTATGAGGTAATACTGGTTTTTTCAAGCTAGGTGGTTGTGTGTCATCACGACTTCAAGTGTTTGCTTCTGGTGGAAATAGTATTGGTAACGTTCACAGTTCCTGTCATTTGAAACAATTAATTGTCCTTCTTTATTTAATATACTGTCAATTATAGAGGGTGGGGGGAGGGGGGGTACATAAGATTGAGCTGCTCTGGTCAACGCCTCTTATCTTCTGTGTGGGCGGCAGGAAACAGTCTCCACTGCTCGCTTGCTTCACCGTGTTCTTGAGAACCAACACTGGTCGATATATTGACCAAGGAGTCTGCTACCAGCCTCTGGATTCAGCACAACTCAGACCAGGTGCTGCTTTAATATGTTAGTACCACTGTCCCACAATTCATGGAAATAATAAACAAATACGTTGACTGGCGATGAATTATTTCACAATTCCGATCTGCCTCTGTCCCAGGCTTTTATTTAGAAAAATATGAGCTGGATCTCAACGCACTTGCTGTTACAAATTGAATTTTCAAAAAGTGGCACTGAACTGACGCTCCTAATTGACTATATTAAATGGTCTAGCCAATGGGGCCATGTTTACAAAAGCATTTGAAAAAAATGTACTCTTTCTATCGTTTCTATTAACAACCAAAAATAGTATTTGCAATCGACTAATCATGTTTAGCCTTACATATTATTCCCGCCAATCAAATCGGATTTAACATGGTGGCCCCATTTTTTTCTAAAACACTGTTCAAACACGCCATTATGAGCAAAAATGATCCTGTGTTGTCTGACAGCACCACTCTAGTATTATGGCTTTAATTTGTTAATTATTAAACTAATTTCTTAACACCTAACATATTCTTTGTCAGCAAGTCCTAAGGCACCCAAATATATAAGTTTTAAGGGAGCTAAGTGGCTCCGTTCAAAATATGTATTCTAGGATAGTCGTGTATTTGTTTTTGTTTTTTTAATGGTTTTAGAACCGCCTTTTCGACTGTTCTGTCAGTATAAAGTCAGGATTTCAGACGTAAAACAGTATTGTGTCATGTTTCCTAATAAGCATTAAACATGTTTTTAAAAACCTAACCGTGTATTGGTAGTGTTTTTTTGTCACTGTCTATTTGAAAAAAAGTTAGTGCTTCATGCCTTACGCGTGGGGTGGCATTAATTTTATATCGCGAGACTGTGGTAGTATTGCCTGTGTTCCTCCGTTCATCTCTCTATCTCTCTCTTCTAAGTCCGTCTGTCTTTTAGTTACGCAGTGTATAAAATGAAATTAATGGAATATTAATCTAGGTCATTACGCAGTGGGTCTATCTCGAGGTTTTCTAAGAAATACAGTACACGTTTTATTGTTAGAAACGCGTGTATGCTGCTGTAGGCATTACTATCAAACGTGAAATCGTTACACTATTATGCAGACGGAGCATAAAAGGGTTTTTTATTGTTCAGCCATTACGGAGGTATACACGCTGGCGTATGCCATTTAGAAATCACTGGTCTTTTACCATTCTTCTTTCCTTTTATTGAACTAATCCGTTAGGCTTTACATTTACTTTTTAATTTATATATGTGGATTTAGAATTTCACGACTAATTCTCCCCACTTAAAACAGACGTTATACGTCAGTCTATAATTCTATATACACATAGAGAAATTTATGTCTATGCCTGGTGATTTCTTTGATTTTCATCGCACGGATGACGGCTTAGAAAATCTGCATCAACATTTCTCTGATTTTATTTTGATCATGGATTAATGCAGGTGGGTCAATTCAAAGTAAGCACTACTGACGAAGGTTGCCTCAGACCTCTGCAATCCAAGAATCCATTTTAGTTATATTACTGAACAGCGGCAAGTGTTACTGCTTGTCTTATTGCTGCTCAGCAATCAGTATTCACCATTTCTCTTCTCTGGATCTGCTCAACGACATGTCCCGAGAATATTAGATGTTCCTCAATTTGTCCGTTATGAGGAGTTGATCTATATGGTGATATCTGATTTGTGTAGGGGATCCAATAATTTCCTGATCAGCCTTAATAAACACTTGGACTATCCTCAATTCAAAAAGGCAACAATGGAGACACTCTGCTCCTCCGAAATGTTCACAGCCAACAATTGGTCTGATCTCAGGCGTGATTGAATGTGGAAACACCCTTCTAATAATATATTTATAATGTTCTATAATGTGCCACTCAAATGGAGGCCATATTCATCAACTATAGTTCCGCCTACCGACAATCTGGTGAATTAAGATAATATGTGGGGAAATGAGTTTCTGCATCAGAAATCAATTCGCCCTTAGCATTGCTATAAGATGTGTGGGTTATCTCCATCCAGGGTCCGAACACTACTTCCCCTTGGACTGTGTATGGTCGGGTGACTACCAATGTCACCAGTGCCCTTTTAATGCTAAGTTAATAGCCATATTGTGAAGCGCTGTGAGCATTTTCCCAATTGCTCACACGTCCACTCCCCACTTTTCTTCTGTTAACAATTTGTTTCGGTTTTAACTTAGGCGGATCATCTTCAATGTCAATGTCAGCCAGCTCCCTAAATGCGGCTTCAAACTGTGCCTGGGTTGACTGGTCTGAGTTTCTATTTTCTCTGGATGCCTTTCTCAGAGTTGCGAATCTAAATATTTTTGGTGAACACTGTTGGGGGGAAGGTAGATACCTATCCGCTATGTCAACCTTATTATTGTTATTTTCCTGGTTATTGTTAGGCCCATATGTTTCAGAATGCTTGGCTGGCATCTGATTATGATTTTCCCAACTTGGGGACTGTACCTTGCTACATTTTTCACAGGCCCCCACAAATTGTGCAATATCAGCAGCTACTTGGGGCCAATAGAATTTTTCCGATGTCCTTTGACGGGTAGTCCCATTTCTCTGGTGTCCACCGTCTGGTACAACATGAGCTTGTGCCATCACTTTTTCCCTGTAGGGGGTTGGCAATACCAATTGTCCCTGTTCTTTGGATCCTGCTCTAGCTTTCATGAAGAGCAGTCCTTCCTTCAAATAAAATTGTCCTTTCTTAGGGTGTGCATGGCTTGTTGGCAATTTACAAAAGCAAGGTTTTAATGTTTTATCTTTTGCCTGGGCCTTTCTCATCTGCTTATGAGAATAAACTAGTGGTGGTTCCTCCTCCGTTCTACTAGGGGTCGACCTGACCTGAAGCGTGGCCATTACCACAGGTTTTACAGGGCTTCCTAGAAAAACATATTTGCTTCCTAACACTAGCGGGTAATTAGGGTCGTCACACACGGCTGCTCTAATCACTCCTTCCACGTACCTTGTCTCTACATTGATCGTGGCTACGGGAAGTGTCATGGTGGATATTCCCTTTACGGCTCCTTGTATCTCCACTTTCTCTGTGGTATACTGTTCAGGGTGCACTAGGGTTGCACTCACAACTGAGTCATTCTAAACCTGAATCGTAAAGGCACCTAAGCTTGGCACCATTACATGTCACTTCTTCACAGATGGGGGGATGTTGAAGATTTATATGATTCTCTGTCAGTTTCTTCTTCCCCTTGTCCACTGTTATCATGCATGCCGCGTGATATGGAGGAACTTTCCTACCACATTCACTAGTATTATGATTATGCATCCTGCATATTTGACAATATTTTCCTTCCTGTCTGAAGGGTTTCCTGTCATCATATTTCCTTTCACTGAATTGTGGGGTTTTATGTTTATTATCATAACGTGGCCTATCAAACTGATGCTTACCTTTGTTTTAATCTCTATGATCAAATTCATCAAAGTTTTGTGGTGCCTGATAATTGTCTACCAGCCTCTTCTTATTACCTGTTACCTCTGCCTGAGCTGCTTGATACCTTTCAGCGACATTCAGTAACTCACCCAGTCTCTCTGCACCTTGTTCCATGAGAAACTTTCTCAGGTCTGGAGCCATCGACTCTCTTAGTTGTTCTATAAGGATCATTTCCTTAAGATCTTGGGTTTTCCCCAGAGAAGTCCATTTCTCCAAGTATGTCTCTAACCGTGCAGAGAACTGGTGATAGGTTTCACCTGACAGTAGTTTAGCATTCCTAAATTTTTTTCTATAAAATTCTCCATTCTTTTCATATCTTAACAAAAGAGCCTGCTTTAGCATGTCATAATTTTCTTGATCACTTCTGCTCATTTTGGCATAAACTTCATAAGCCGTACCACGAAGCCCTTGTGATAACTTTAAGCTCCACCTTTCTCTCTCTAACCCATACGTGGTAGCTAACAGTTCATATCTGTTTAGATAGATCTCGATATCATCGTCTTTCTCAACAAAATGATCTAAATGAAAGTTCATAGCTGAGGTTGAGGCTCCCTGACTAGCAGTGGCATCGGAGGTAAAGGGACTGGCGCCATTTTCAGGAGCATGGCCTTGAAATTCCAACTCCCTTAGTCGTAACTCATGTTCCCTTTGTAATCTCTTCTCCTCCTTTTCTGCTTCCCTCTCTGCAGCCTGTCTCCTTTCTTCTCTTTCTGCAGCCTGTCTCTTTTCTTCTCTTTCTGCCTCCAATTGTAACTTCTTAGCCTCAGCCTCCAATGCTTTAACCTCTTTGTCAGCCTCAATCTGCAGCCTCTTAATTTATTTTTCGGCCTCTAACTTTCTTTCAGCCTCTTTTTCTAATCTTCTTTCTTCCCGTTCAATATATATGTCACATTCAGTAGTGACATAAGCAATCATAACTTGCCCTCCATTCCTAACTCTTTAGCAGTCTGCACAGCAACAGATCGAAATTTGGCCAGGTCCGCCATTTTCTAACAGGTAAATGTATAAAATATTTAACCAAACAATGTTATCTATGTCTAATTAACTAAGGACAACCACAAGCACTGGGAGCTCAACCTTATTTTTCCACCCAAGAATACCTTTTAAATTTTTATTATTTCCAGAAGTGAATTACTCCCAATATATATGCTAGGGGAAGGTTCAATATCCCGGGAGCGAGACCCCAATATATGTGGTAAAGTGGGATGATATAAATATCTATAGGGGACTTAGTGTACTGGCTGAGATCAGCTGTGAAGGTATCTGTATCTAATAAGTGTGGTGTATTACAGATAACCTTACATTGCTACCACATTCTGACCTCAGTCAGAATTATTCTGGAATAGTGTGATGGCTACGTTGAATGTCTAGGGTTATGAAAGTGATGAAGTGTATGTTCACAACAACCAACAGACAGATACACAATTTAGTTTAATCCACAACTCTTTACAACACTGTGACACTCACACACATAGAACACTCTATAAGACTATCTTAATAAGTCAAGTTTTAAAGTTTAAAATTATATGTATTACTTTCTTCAAATATTAGATCTCCTGATTCAACTACAAAGTGAACCAGGAATCACAATCAAATGTAATCACAAGTTATATGTACACAATTTATAGATATGGTCTTGGTATTGACATATTTTATTATTATTATCATATGTGTGTAAGTTGTGATGTAGTACTATGAGGTAATACTGGCTTTTTCAAGCTAGGTGGTTGTGTGTCATCACGACTTCAAGTGTTTGCTTCTGGTGAAAATAGTATTGGAAACGTTCACAGTTCCTGTCATTTGAAACATTTAATTGTCCCTCTTTATTTAATATACTGTCAATTATAGAGGGGGGGGGGTACATAAGATTGACCTGCTCTGGTCAACGCCTCTTATCTTCTGTGTGGGCTGCAGGAAACAGTCTCCACTGCTCGCTTGCTTCACCATGTTCTTGAGAACCAACACTGGTCGATATATTGACCAAGGAGTCTGCTACCAGCCTCTGGATTCAGCACAACTCAGACCAGGTGCTGCTTTAATATGTTAGTACCACTGTCCCACAATTCATGGAAATAATAAACAAATACGTTGACTGGCGATGAATTATGGCACAATTCCGATCTGCCTCTGTCCCAGGCTTTTATTTAGAAAAATATGAGCTGGATCTCAACGCACTTGCTGTTACAAATTGAATTTTCAAAAAGTGGCACTGAACTGACGCTCCTAATTGACTATATTAAATGGTCTAGCCAATGGGGCCATGTTTACAAAAGCATTTGAAAAAAATGTACTCTTTCTATCGTTTCTATTAACAACCAAAAATAGTATTTGCAATCGACTAATCATGTTTAGCCTTACATATTATTCCCGCCAATCAAATCGGATTTAACATGGTGGCCCCATATTTTTCTAAAACACTGTTCAAACACGCCATTATGAGCAAAAATGGTCCTGTGTTGTCTGACCACTCTAGTATTATTGCTATAATTTGTTAATTATTAAACTAATTTCTTAACACCTAACACATTCTTTGTCAGCAAGTCCTAAGGCACCCAAATATATAAGTTTTAAGGGAGCTAAGTGGCTCCGTTCAAAATATGTATTCTAGGATAGTCGTGTATTTGCTTTTTTATTTTTTATGGTTTTAGAACCGCCACCTGTCCTGCCTTTTCGACTGTTCTGTCAGTATAAAGTCAGGATTTCAGACGTAAAACAGTATTGTGTCATGTTTCCTAATAAGCATTAAACATGTTTTTAAAACCTAACCGTGTATTGGTAGTGTTTTTTTGTCACTGTCTATTTGAAAAAAAGTTAGTGCTTCATGCCTTACGCGTGGGGTGGCATTAATTTTATATCGCGAGACTGTGGTAGTATTGCCTGTGTTCCTCCGTTCATCTCTCTATCTCTCTCTTCTAAGTCCGTCTGTCTTTTAGTTACGCAGTGTATAAAATGAAATTAATGGAATATTAATCTAGGTCATTACGCAGTGTGTCTATCTCGAGGTTTTCTAAGAAATACAGTACACGTTTTATTGTTAGAAACGCGTGTATGCTGCTGTAGGCTTTACTATCAAACGTGAAAGCGTTACACTATTATGCGGACGGAGTATAAAAGGGGTTTTTATTGTTCAGCCATTACGGAGGTATACACGCTGGCGTATGCCATTTAGAAAGCACTGGTCTTTCACCATTCTTCTTTCCTTTTATTGAACTAATCCGTTAGGCTTTACATTTACTTTTTAATTTATATATGTGGATTTAGAATTTCACGACATCCCCTTAATATCTAGAGTTGTTTATTCTTGGCATTACGTGATGTTGCTATCGGAAAGAACAATTTCCTTGCAATAATTATCACGACACCCATACAACAGCGGGATATGACAGATGTGTTTTCTTAGACTGACGTATGTGAAAACTTACGATAAGCGAAGAAGTGCTTAATGTTATTAAGTTGATAGCATCGACCTAGAACGAACTAGTAAAATCTACTTCAGACATCAATACTAAAATCATTCAGAATATTGCACAATTAAAAAAAAAATAATACACACACACACATTTATAATTTTAATTTTATTGTATTTTCTTTTTAATGTTATTTGTTATTTAATTATTTTTTTTTACTAGATGCTAGACATTTGTTTAGAAAAAATGTTTGCAATAAAACTGATATTTTTATAACTTACAATAACGTTCTTATCAATTATAATTTCTAATTTGGTACACGTATATCACTTACATATTTTTGTATCGTTCGTTTAATCTTGACAATGAATAACGAACACAGTTTTTGCTGTCCACACAATTATCATCTGACACCCTTGTGTACCGCTAGGGGCAAGTGTAACCACTATATTAATTATAGACATCCCAACCAGGCAAAACCAATTGGAACAACCACTGCTTCCATTCACCTGAAAGTACCAATAACAAAATATTTTTATTAGTCAGGCCAAGACAGATAAATGCATATTTCGTGAATAACAGTACAAGCGCGAAGCATCCGCTGACCCTCTGGATTTCTGGAAATAATGTAATATGATTTGGGGAACAATCTAAAAGGTGATGTTAGAGGAAATATATTAACGTTATTCTCTTGAGCGTGCGTACAAGTGAAGGAATATATCTAGACACTGAAGGTAGTGGACACAGTTGTCGCGTGTAGTTCCCGTGGGAAGTTCTCTGATGAGACAAACAAAGAATAGGGACATTGCTCTTTAGGATCGGGTAAGAGGTCACTAATATGAGATTGTGATATGTAGCTGGCAACCTTATGATGTAACATACATTGCTACAGAAACCACTGGTGCAAGAACTTATGACTGATTAACTGCAAGCTTCGTGCAAGAGGGGAGCCGCGGTAGCGCAGTGGTTAGCGCACTAGCTGCCTAGCTCGGTGCTTTCAAACAAGATTTCTGTCAGTATTTCCATATTCCAAGCTTTTTTTTTTAATATTCTTTATGCAGTGCATGTTTAACTATGCGCAATATTTTTTTTTAACTTATGTTAAGAAACATATGGAGATCAAGGGAAATAAAGTCCAACAATGATTTCAATATAAGGCTACAAATGGCTAGGGGGAGCTTTCATTACGCTGTGAAATATATGGAGATCATAAGAAATTAGGTTCAACATAACAATCAGAATTTTGTATTCGGATGTCACGTCAGTCCTACTGTATGGCTCTGAAACATGGAGAACGACAAAACCAACAACAAAAAAGCTACAGACATTAATAAATGGGTGTTGGTGGCTAAGAGGTATGGCCTCCGCCTCGAATTCTAGGGGTACCGGGTTCGATTCCCAGGAGAGGAAAATTAATTTATGGAACTTTTTTCAGAACCAGAGATCCTAATGACGTCATACTACCGTCTCTGCAGATTTTTGTGGACCATTACACTGTGGACAGTATATTCTTGTCATGGTAGATGAATATTCAAGATTTCCAGTTGCTGAAATCATTAATTCCATATCAGCAAGAACTGTCATTCCTGTGATTGACAAGATATTTTCGACATTTGGAATTCCTGAAATTTTAAAAACAAATAATGGTTCCCCATTTAACAGTCAAGACATGAACAATTGTATGCACCATGTTGGATGCAGACACAGAAACATCACACGTTACTGGCCAAGGGCAAACGGGGAGGTAAAAAGGATGATGAGAAATCTCAAGAAGGTCATTCAAACAGCAACAGTTGAAGGAAAGTGTTGGAGACAACAGCTGTATGTTTTCCTTAGAAATCGTAGGGCAAAACCTCATATGTCAACAGGCAAATCACCATATCAGCTCATGTTTCAAAGAAAGGTCTCGATTAAGATTCCAACAGTTGAAACCAAAGAGAGTCAACCAGCCTCGTCAGATGTGCAGAGAAAAGATGCACAGGCAAAATACAGAATGAAGCAACATGCAGACCGTAGACTGCGATCACAGCCGTCTCATTTGAAAGTAGGAGATTTTGTTTTAGTACGACAAGAACAAAATAGCAAATCAACTCCGAGGTTTAATTCAGAACATTACCAGATTACTAAAATCAAGGGAAACATGATAAGCGCTTCAGGTGAAGGCAGAGTTGGGACAAGAAATGTCTCGTTTTTCAAGAAAGTCAACGAAAACCTGGCCAGAGCAGTCAACAAGAAATCACAACCAGATGATGATTACTTAGATAACATTGTCAGTCCTGAGTTGCCCCTAACTGCCACAGAACCAGCTGACGTCACCATGGACAACAACAGGCAATTACCGCAATTAGGCAGACCACCGCCTAGACACCGAAATGTCTCAAGACGTCTCAATGACTATGTTTTGTATTGACAATGACTCTGTCTGTCATTAGTGATGTTCGTAGAATAGTTTTAGTTTCAGTGTGTTTTGTTATTCAAGAAAGGGAGAGAATGTAGTGTCCTATATTTAGATATGACGAGAGAGTTGGGGGACTTGGAAGAATGGCCGTTGTGAGATATTAGTAACGTTTGTTTCTCTCTGTATAATAAATGTTAAGAACGACAAGAGTCTCGTATTATTTCATTTATAGGACTAAGATAGAACACCACAGGACGATACGCGCATTTTCAAGGTGGTTCATTCATTGTTTCGCCACTATCTTCTCAAGGAATTTGCCTTAGACATTCTGCAATGTGATGATTCGATAGCTGTTAAGCAGTGTGGGGTATTTACTAGGTTTAGGAAGTGGCCGTAGGTAATTATGTAGCCAGTTTTCCGGCACCTCAGCATTCTGTATACTGGTGTTAAAATCCATCACTACATGCATAATGCCTCTGTCATCAAGCTCTTTGGTGTGTTGATACTGTACACCATCAGGACCCGGAGAAGTGTTTCTACTTGGTTTTAACGTATACATAACGTCTTCGTCGTATACGAGGTCGAAATATATCTGGCCTCTGAATCCATTTTCCAGCACACGATTCTTAATCTCTTGACGGGCAGCTTTATCACCTTTATCCGTCTGAGTGATATACCGACTGAGTAATGCACGTCCTTTATCTTCATCGGTCTACAGACTCATTCCTGCGGAGCTCAGAATATTAGGTATGGGTTGGCTTATATTGTTCCTATTCATTCGTGGATGTAAGGACCAGAATTTCTGTAAGATCTTTTCCGTCCCAACCTGTGTTACGAAGGCCTTCCACACTTGGTCCTTGGCTTCAACCCCTCCGTTATTCACTGTACTTCTCTTTCGCGCTTTCGTCCATTCTTTCGTCGCTCTTTCATTTTCTATTCATGCTTTTTCTACATTCTCAATCCACCAGGGTGGTTGGATGAAATGTGTTCTAGCTGTCTTTTTCCTTGCATTTTGACACAATATATGTAGATGGCTATTACAGTCACGTGAGCCTGCAGGGTACTTAAAGTGTGCTTAGGCCCCCTGTGTCTGGTTACCCTCCCTTTTGCAATAAATAAATAAATATATGGAGAAACACTCGAATAAACTTACGACGTAACGTCCAGACAGCCAGCTAGCGGTCTTTCACATAAATTTACTTCTTAATGGCTAATACAAAAGTGAGCCCTCCGCCCTCCCAATTAAAAAAAAGGACAGAGATAACCGCCCAGTGGACAAAATGTTATAAAAATTGGCACAATATACCCCACTTACAACGGAGAGATCAACCTCTTGTCAGGTTGCGACGGGATGTGAAATTTCGGAAATAAGTGGAAAAACAAACATAACTATGTGATATTTTGAGCAGCAGCGATAGAGAAGTTAGGGGAAGGCATCCAATTTTTTTTCAATGGGAAACAACTTAAATATTTAAAAACTGCAAAACTAAATAACATATTTTCATCACTTATTTGACTTTATCAATTCTTTATATATAGTTATTTAAGGCATAAAAAATTCATTTATTTTTATGAGTTCATTTTTTAAATTGTCAAAATGTTCTTTTGTTTTCAATGTTTAGAGTAAATAAATTTTTAATAATATGAAGTTTAAGCACATGGTAAAGTAGTGAACACGTATATACTCTGTCACTTTCAGTGATAGTCTGATCTAATGTTGTTTGATGCAGTCGCAGATGAGCACACTAACATGTTTCATCGGCGCTCGATAGCGCACTTCGACAATCTTTTAAACACATTTTCTTGGTCGTTTCTCCTCTACCCTGGGGCTGGAGGGGCTAAGAAGGTATGGCGTTCGTCTCTAAGTCTAAAGGTACCGGGTACAGAGAATGATTTTGATGGAATATTTGCATAACCACTGGGAACTAATAATGTCATACTCCCCCTGATCCCCTACGTAGTGAGATCACATACCTAGCCCTCACAGATAAGGGCGAAAAAAATAGGAGGTCCTGCAAGTTGCGCCCGTTAAAAATTCTTCGGCAGTTGAAAATCGCAAAGAGGAGTCCATACTGCCACTGCCCTGGCAGAACCTTGGCAGAATTTAAATTGGGAACTTCGTGGTGCTTTAGAATTTGTGCGCTGTGCTGAGATCCTCCTTGTGTGATCTAAGGGAGGAGATCGGAGCACTGATGGAGTTGACCGTGTGCATTGAAAGTGGTCCTTGAAACAAAACAAACAAACCTCTTCTACCTTGGGGTGTCTGTCGTAGATTTTTTGATAGGAGAATTAAGACTTGGGTTGGTCCCTTCTGATTAGATTTGAATAAGTGATAGTCACAGTAAGAGATAGTAATAGCAATAGCTTTCCACGAGTGAGATGGTAGACTGTGATAGAGGCTGTCTCTTAAATCGAGAAATCTTCTCTCTTTCACCTATCTTCTACGACAGATTTAGCGGAGTCAGACAGTCTAAACACACATATATATATATTGCATATAAACATAGTTCTATCCACTCACGTGCACGCACATACACGACGACAGTTAGACGTACAGACGTGGGAAAACTATAACAAATGATTATATAGATATTCTAGAACGAGCTGACCAACACGCTGATTAAGTTTAAGGGCAGTTTTAATTATCATCTAAAATCCCATCACAACACATAAAATTGCATCAAAGCATATACAAATAGTCATAAAAATCAAGGAATTTCTACAAGAAATGATAGACTCACAGTTATGATCTTCCCTCGATGTTTAGTCCACAGTCGCGTTAGGAGAACGATGATAGCCCAAAGAGTCACAGATACATTTGATTTGGGTCTAATATTTTCCCCTTTTGAAGGTATGACCTGACTTTGATAGCAGTATCTATTCTAAGGAAAAATATATTTTAGCAACAAAATCTTGCATAAGGAAATTTACAAAGTGAGTGAATCAAACGAAGAACATCCTTCAGTCTACTTTCACTCGGTTCTTTCATCGGGGCCCTGACTCACACAACCTTACCTACAATCGTGCTGTGGTTCGCCGTCTGGCGCACGCGTTAGTGTACACTTCGTTTAATCTGTCTATCTGTGGATGAAGCGGATACCCAGCTCTGCAGATATTGGTTTCATTCAACGGGTCCGGGGAGCGTCCTTTTCAGGCGATCGTTCTTTCTTTACAGATTTAAGTTAATGTCACTTATTCACGAGGTAAGAGTTTGGGTTTCAGCGGGCACACAGTGTCAGAACACGAGGTTTCCCTAATTAGGAAGATGACCGCTGAACAACTTCTCTCAACAGATAATCTTGGATCACTACACACTTGGTCAAATAATGTCGGAAAAGTTAATGTTTTTTTTCTGTAATTATTCTCGCCACCAGGCAGCATGTACATTAGAGTTTGTGAAGAAATATGCTTTGGCTCAAAGGCCCAGTATAAGCATTTATTCTTTAAAAAAACCCGTTAGTGGGATTGGTATTCTGTCTATCTCTGAAGGCACACGACCTGTCAGACAGGTGTTACTTGAAAAACCCACGTGGTTAAAGATATAAAATGTTTATATTTCTCACAGGTTTGTCTCTGTACTAAACGCCGGAAAAGTTTGGGTTACCCCAGT
Organism: Oreohelix idahoensis; assembly: GCA_024509875.1. Lineage (NCBI taxonomy): Eukaryota > Metazoa > Mollusca > Gastropoda > Stylommatophora > Oreohelicidae > Oreohelix > Oreohelix idahoensis. Next base: position 619,297 of record JAMPIV010005655.1, read on the forward strand.
ATTCACTGAATAAAGAAAAAACACATATGAAATATTTTACATATTATGTACTCGATATAATTTACGTTAGAACTGCAAGTGTAGAGACTGACTTGACGTTTAAACTTTACCGTGAAATAAGTTATATATAAAAATCAATCAACATGAATTAGGAATACATACATATTCCGTCAACACTCGTGAGGCATCTAGCATTTATAAGTTAGTTTAGAAAAATTATTCTCGTCTGATTATTTAGCAATTAAATCAAATTCATTATAGCTACATGATTTTAAGCTAGAATTTGTAATTTATTCTGTTTTTCCACTGTAACTCGTCGACTAGAGAATATAACAGACTTATAAATTAATCACTCTGAACAAAAGAAATTAGTAGGATAAAATAGGCGATTTAACCATTAATCACTCACAAATTTTTAGATACTTAATGTAATATTTACCTCAACACAGAACTACGGTATCACAACGAAACTAAGAGATTTCACTTATAAGTTTAAGTATCTAGAACGAAGTGACCACGTCTACTGCAAATGGAGAATGAGTGCAATCAAGTTTCAAACTCTGGTTAATATCTTAAACCAGACAAAGGCTCCTACTATTTCCAAAAACCCGATCTCTCACCTCTCCTAACACCTACGTTAGCTTAGACGCATGCCGTAACTGCCACCAGTGCGTCTTCACACCTCCGTCTAACTATCTGACCGTGAGCGCGCGTGTCAGAGGCGAAATGCCAGACACTCTGTCTGCTCTGAGCGAGCATGGCTGGCGCGATTCACACCTCCGTCTAACTATCGGACAGTGAGCGCTCATGTCAGATGCGAATGTCAGACGACCCGTCTCCACTGTAGAGGGCAATTTCACACTTCGCCGGGAGCTAGCCTGACGATAAACTCTCGTGACAGCTGCAAATGTAGACAATTTGTCTGCTCATCATGTCTGATAGACTGAAATCCCACTTAAAATTATCTCGTGCAAGGGACTGACACGTTAGGTAATCTACTGCGTTTCTAAATGAGAAAACGAAACCAGGCGAAAGTTTGAATGGGAAAATTGTAATGTTTATAGTCGCAAACGTACGAATGCGAAAAACACAGGAAAAGGATAAAGAGTGATAATAAAATAGAGGACACGGGTAGAAAAAAAAAGAAGAGAATATAGAAAATTTATATATCATAAAACTCTCTGTGACAGAACGTCCCCCATTTAAGATATGGAAGCACTCCATGTCTATATCCGTAGCTTCAGGGTGTTTGTCTTCTTCCCTCTCATCTCCCCCCTCCATCTCTGTGCAAGTCTTTCTCATGAAGTCTACCCCAACATTTAGTTTACCTGGAATGTATTCGAATTTTAAATCAATATACACTTAGCAGCAGTGCGCAGCGCATTATTTTCGAATTAAATTCCTTATTAGCACCGAGAAACGCCAGTGGGGCATGGTCGGTCTGCACCGTGCATGTCGCTCCGCAAAGGTATTCATTGTGCCTCCTTATACCATGAACTAATGCGAGACATTCACTTTCCACTGTGGAGTAGTTTTGCTCTGCCTTATTCAATTTACGAATGCCATATGCCACTGGGAATAGCGTGTTCGGATCGTCGTCGCCCGCCTGAAGCAGACTTGACCCAATGCCTTGACCTGATGCGTCAACGCGCAATACGAAGGGTTTGGTAATATCAGGCAGTCGACGAATTGGATATTCAGAACACTGTTTCTTGAGCGTGACGTAAGCGTCTTCGCACTTAGGATACCAGATAATTCTCTCCGGTCGCCCTTTTTTCTTAAGGTCAGTAAGGGGTGCTGTTAACCCACTGAAGTTTTTGATGAATTTCTAGTAGTAAGCACATAGCGATAGGAAGGATCGCGTTTCTTTCTTCGTCCTTGGCCTCTTCGCTGCACGTATCTTCTCTACGTTCTTAGCAACTGGCCACATAGCACCGTGAGCAATGGTGTGCCCCAGGAAGTCAAGTTTTTCGAAGCCGATTAAACATTTGCTAGGGCTAGCTGTGAGTCCAGTTTCCTGTAGTCTCCCGAGGAGCATCTCGACCATAGCAATGTGTTCTTCGTATGTGTCCGTTGAAATTAGTATATCGTCTATAAAATTTTGGATATGTGGACTGTGCAATGGCTCTAACAGCTTTCTCATCATCCTTGTGAACACTCCTGGTGCGTTGTGTAATCCGAATGGCATCACGTTAAACGTATAGTGTCCTTCGGTTGTGCTGAAAGCTTGCAAAGGCTTAGTTTCCTCTTTGACTGGTATCTGATAGTAGCCCTTACTCAGGTCAATCTTTGAGAAAATCCGTGCCTTGCTTAGCTTGCTAAACAGCTCAGAAGCGCTTTGGAGTGGTTCCGGCTGAAATTCCGTTACTGTGTTAAGTAGCCGGTAATCGATGCACAGCCGAACTTCCTTATTGGGCTTCTGCAACAGCACTACGCTCGCACTATATGGAGACGTGGACTCACTAATAATTCCTGTTTTACGTAGCTTGTCTATCTCTGCACGTAGCGTATCAGCTTTCGCATACGGAATAGGGTAAACTCTGGTTCGAACAGGTGTCTCGTTTGTAAGTTTCATCTCGAACTCTACGAGATGTGTTCGTCCAGGTACATCCGTTAGCACCGCCGTGTACTGGTTCAGTAACGCCTTCGTTTCTGTCTGTTGTGCTTCAGAGAGAGTGTCACCAAATTTTACATCTCCGACACATTCAGTTTGTTGCAATGGATATTCCATGCAACTATCGTCATCTTCAACATCCTCTGTAGCTATGGCGATCGCCAGGAGATGTTCGGGTGGATGTGGCACCGGTCTTTCCAAGTATTTCTTAACAGATTCACACGGTAAACCTTCTCCTTCCCTTTGATAGAGATCTGTTCTTGGTTCTCGAGATCTTTTTCAGGACGGTGAACGGCCCTTGCCACCCGATGCGTAGTTTGTTGCTTCCGGTTGGCAGTAACAACAGAACTTTCTCCCCTGGTTGTAGTTCTCTCTCTTTCGCTGTTCGATTGTATCGTTTAGCGTGCCTAGCGCGGGCTTGCTTAAGGTTTGTTGTAGCTAGATCCCATCCTAGCTGTAGCCTTTCCTTCAATTCCGATACATATCTACTGGCTGAGACGACTGTCTCATCCGCCTTCTGGTCTGTCAGGGACCAAAGTAATGCTTCAAGCGGCCCTTTGATAGGTCTGCCGAATAGAAGCGTAGCTGGAGGGAAACCCGTAGAGGCCTGGAGAACTTCCCTGTAAGCGAATAGGGATGCAGGAATGAAAAGATCCCAATCCTCCGGCTTTTCTTGTGCCAGCTTGCGTAACATGGTGGTGAGGCTGCCGTTGAAATGTTCCACGAGCCTATTTCCGGCCGGATGGTACGAGCTGGTGTGGATGTGTTTGGCTCTCAAGATCTTAAAGATCTCCTCCATTAACAGGCTTCGGAATTGGGATCCATTGTCCGTCAAAACTTGTTGAGGGAATCCCAACCGTGTAAAAATCTGCACTAGGGCTTCTGCGAATTGCTTCGAATCTGTGCATGTTAGCGGTATAGCTTCGGCCTACATAATGCATGTGTCGACTAAAGTCAGGATAAACCTGAGCCTTCGTTTGGTCCTTTCTAGGGGTCCAACAATGTCGACAGCAACCCGTTCAAATGGAGTCCCCACTATTGGCGTTTGCCCCATGGGAACTGGGGCGGTCCAGTGCTTGGGTGCTACCCGTTGGCACTGGGCACAGGATTTCACGTATCTGAGTATATCAGTGTTCATTCCTGGCCACCACTAGTGAGTCTGTATTCGTTGCGTTGTGGCGTTCTGTCCCATATGTCCGTTAAGGAGAAGAGAGTGCCTCATTTCTAGAATTTGGCTTCTGTACTGTTTCGGTATTAGGAGCTGATTGTAACCTTGGTCAGGCTTGCCCGTTCTGCGATACAGTACACCATCGTTTGAAAAAATGTCCCCGTGCTGTCTAGGGTCCTTGGCCATGGGCAGTTTCATAAAGCAGGGCTCCAAAGTAGGGTCCTTTTGTTGCGCCTCTTTAAGTTCCATAGGTAACAAATTTGGCGCAGGCTCCCTTTCCTTCTTAGTTTGCCCTCTTGTTGTTACTGTTGCCACAATTGGCTCTTCCGGTTTCCCAATAAACACATATCTACAGCCAAGTATGTCTGGGTAGATCGGGTCATCCATAACAGCCGCTTTAATCACACCTCTGACAAAATCGGAGTGGATCTCAACCAATGCAATGGGAAGCGTTGTTGGTGCATCACTCTTAAAGACTCCTCAAAGTTTAACGGTTTCTTCTGTCTCTTGACCGGGTTTGACCAGGTAGGTGCCTGGCAACAATGCAATCAAACGAAAGCCCCGTGTCAAACAAACAATGAGTTGAAGTCCCGTTTAAACCAACCGTACCTCGCGTAGAGGGCCTCTCTCCCTCCGGTTGAGAATCACTGACAATAATTCTTTCCTGCGAGTCTGTTGTTTGTAAGCATCCGATGCGCTTCGGCTCGGTGTGCTTGCTCTGATCCTTAGTCCCGTGCGCAGGGGTTTTCCCTTTGTCACCTTGACCTTTCTGGCCACGCTGCCATGAAGGGCGGTCGGGTTGATCAGACTGTTTACTATGGTTGCTGGGGTACTTTGTTTTGTAGAACTTAGATTTTTCAGGAGGGGGGTTTTGAGGTCCAGTTTCTCTGTGGTTATTCTGATTAGAAGCATGAGAAGATTGGTCTAGATTATTCTTTCGAAAATGCTCTTCTGTCGGTTTCCGTTTTGTGGCCGGTAGTTCAGCCAGCGCATTGTGATATCGCTCAGACTTTTCTAAGATGTCTTCAAGCTTCTCTGCACCCTGCTCAGCTAGAAATCTCCGGCTATCAGCAGACAAAGTGTTCTTTATTTGTTCGGTTAAAACAAATTCCTCAAGACCTTCATAGGTAGAGGGGAGCTGTGAAAGCTCAAGGCACTTTGTCAGATATCCCTTTAGACGAGATGAGAACTGCAGAAAAGTTTCAGAGCTCTCCTTCCTGCTGTTGCGAAACAGTTGCAGAAACATTCGCGCATTCATTTCAAAGCGCTCCAGCAAAGCTTTCTTCAACAGGTCATAGTTGTCTTGCTGGCCACTTTAAAGTTAAGAATAAACATCATAAGCAGAACCTTTAAGAGCCTGGGAAAGTTTCATACACCAACGCGACCTCTCTAAACCGTACAGAGTTGCAATTTTCTCAAATTTGTCTAACCATTTGTCAATCTTCTCATTAGGACAAGGGAAAGACTCAAGAGTGAAAGACATAGCGTTGAGTTGAAGAGATTGAGAGTTAGAATGATCAGTTAAGGAAGAATGAGGAGAAGACTCTCCATTGCTGGAGGTAGAGGCAGCACCACGACTTTGGAATTCTAGAGTTTTAAGAGCTAACTCATGCTGTCTCTCCTTCTCTCTTTCCTCATGCTGTTTCTCCTTCTCTCTTTCCTCATGCTGTCTCTCCTTCTCTCTTTCGTCATGCTGTCTCTCCTTCTCTCTTTCGTTCGCCCTGCGGATTTCCATTTCCTCATCCATCTTCCTCTGCTCTCTAGCTTCGGCTGCTTTCCTCTCCGCCGCTTTTTCCTTCTGCTCCGCATCATATCTGTCAAGGTCTTCGTTGACAAACGCTTTCGCTTCTTCTCCTTGGAATCCCTCTTCCTTTGCTTCCTGTCTGAGGATCTGCCTAAGCTTCGCCCTCTCTGCCATAGTAAATCGGTGACTGAGACTTAGACGAGAAAGAAATAAGAAAAAGGATACACTGGTTCCTACCACTTACGAGAAATTACCAAAATCAAAAGATGATATGCTTCACCCTGGGATACCTCCTCCAAAATATAGTGTCTAACTATCGCTGCTATTAATCGGCAATAAAGCACCTAATGCAGACGACTACGCCAAATAAATGGTAGTTAAGATTAGTCACTGAAAATAATTTGCTACAGTGGAAACAAAATAATTATTGTAAAATTTTAAGGAGAAAAAAAATCCCTTAATTTTAAGTCCACTAAAAATACACCCCTGAAGTCAGTTAGGGTAAGGGAGGCAATTTACAGGACGTAATTGTCTGAACGCACTCCTTAGCTTAGCTCAAACACCTACTTCTTCAGAACCCTGTGAATGTTATACACTCACGAACTTTACCAGCGTTAGTATTACAAAATCACTAATTAACATATATTCCGACAAAATCAACCTGTAACTCAAATGTATATTACTCAAAATGCTGTGGAAAAACCAATCATTAATTGTGTGGTCAGCACGCCCATAAACAGATCGATTCGTCTAGGGGATAAATTATTTTTAAAAGATACAAAACTCACAAGACATCACACTGTTACTCTATATCAGAATACAGAATCTTACCGACGAGCTGATATTTGTCGTCTCGTCTTCCTATTCAAAGTTCAAAATCCCGATAGACGAGACCCCATTTGTCGTAGATTTTTTGATAGGAGAATTAAGACTTGGGTTGGACCCTTCTGATAAGACTGGAATAAGTGATACTCACAGTGAGAGATAGTAATAGCAATAGCATAGATTTAGCGGAATCTGACAGTCTAAACACATATATTGCATATATACATAGTTCTATTAACTCACGTGCACGCACATACACGACGACAGTTAGACGTACAGACGTGGGAAAACTATAACAAATGATTATATAGATATTCTAGAACGAGCTGACTAACACGCTGATTAAGTTTAAGGGCAGTTTTAATTATCATCTAAAATCCTATCACAACACATAAAATTACATCAAAGCATATACAAATAGTCATAAAAATCAAGGAATTTCTACAAGAAATGATAAACCCACAGTTATGATCTTCCCTCGATGTTTAGCCCACAGTCCCGTTAGGAGAACGATGATAGCCAAAAGAGTCACAGATACATATGATTTGGGACTAATATTTTCCCCTTTGAAGGTATGACCTGACTTTGATAGCAATATCTATTCTAAGGAAAAATATATTTTAGCAACAAAATCTTGCATAAGGAAATTTACAAAGTGAGTGAATCAAACGAAGAACATCCTTCAGTCTACTTTCACTCGGTTCTTTCATCAGGGCCCTGACTCACACAACCTTACCTACAATCGTGCTGTGGTTCGCCGTCTGGCACAAGCCTTAGTGTACACTTCGTTTATTCTGTCTATCTGTGGATGAAGCGGATACCCAGCTCTGCAGATATTGGTTTCATTCAACGGGTCCGGGGAGCGTCCTCTTCAGGCGATCGTTCTTTCTTTACAGATTTAAGTTAATGTCACTTATTCACGAGGTAAGAGTTTGGGTTTCAGCGGGCACACAGAGTCAGAACACGAGGTTTCCCTTAATTAGGAAGATGACCGGTGGACAACTTCTCTCAACAGATAATCTTGGTTCACCACACACTTGGTCAAATAATGTCGGAAAAGTTAATGTTTTTTTTCTGTAATTATTCTCGCCACAAGGCAGCATGTACATTAGAGTTTGTGAAGAAATATGATTTGGCTCGAAGGCCCAGTATAAGCATTTATTCTTTAAAAAAAGCCAGTTAGTGGGATTGGTATTCTGTCTATCTCTGAAGGCACACGCCCTGTCAGACAGGTGTTACTTGAAAAACCCACGTGGTTAAAGATATAAAATGTTTATTTTTCTCACAGGTTTGTCTCTGTACTAAACGCTGGCAAAGTTTGGGTTACCTCAGTATTCACTGAATAAAGAAAAAACACATATGAAATATTTTACATATTATGTACTCGATATAACTTACGTTAGAACTGCACACGTAGAGCTTGACGTGACGTTTAAACTTTCCCGTGAAATAAGTTATATATAAAAATCAATCAACATGAATTAGGAATACATACATATTCCGTCAACACTCATGAGGCATCTAGCATTTATAAGTTAGTTTAGAAAAATTATTCTCGTCTGATTATTTAGCAGTTAAATTACATTCATTATAGCTACATGATTTTAAGCTAGGAATTATAATTTATTCAGTTTTTCCACTGTAACTCGTCGACTAGAGAATATAATAGACTTATAAATTAATCACTCAGCACAAAAGAAACTAGTAGGATAAAATAGGCGATTTAACCCTTAATCACTCACAAATTTTTAGATACTTAATGTAATATTTACCTCAACACAGAACTACGGTATAACAACGACACTAAGAGATTTCACTTATAAGTTTAAGTATCTAGAACGAAGTGACCACGTCCACTGCAAATGGAGAATGAGTGCAATCAAGTTTCAAATTCTGGTTAATATCTTAAACCAGACAAAGGCTCCTACTATTTCCAAAAACCCGATCTCTCCCCTCTCCTAACACCTACGTTAGCTTAGACGCATGCCGTAACTGCCACCAGTGCGTCTTCACACCTCCGTCTAACTATCTGACCGTGAGCGCGCGTGTCAGAGGCCAAATGACAGACACTCTGTCTGCTCTGAGCGAGCATGGCTGGCGCGATTCACACCTCCATCTAACTATCGGACAGTGAGCGCTCATGTCAGATGCGAATGTCAGACGACCCGTCTCCACTGCAGAGGGCAATTTCACACTTCGCCGGGAGCTAGCCTGACGAAAAACTCTCGTGACAGCTGCAAATGTAGACAATTTGTCTGCTCATCATGTCTGATAGACTGAAATCAGACCTAAAATTATCTCGTGCAAGGGACTGACACGTTAGGTAATCTACTGCGTTTCTAAATGAGAAAACGAAACCAGGCGATAGTTTGAATGGGAAAATTGTAATGTTTATAGTCGCAAACGTACAAATGCGAAAAACACAGGAAACGGATAAAGAGTGATAATAAAATAGAGGACACGGGTAGAAAAAAAAGACGAGAATATAGAAAATTTATACATCCTAAAACTCTATGTGACAGTGTCGAATTTCTCACAGGACGGATCGGGGCGACCCCTTCTCAATCTCTTCTCTACTACGGCAGTACTCATTTTTAATTATTGTACGTACTGATTATCTGGAATTTCCGGGTCGACACATTTCTTTCTGCTATGTAGCAGACATTCTGTATTTTCAAACATTCTTACACTCCTCACAGACATAAGTCGTCATGTCTGTTTGGTTACCCGTTCCTCCCTGCTTTGGAAGGAACGGCTGAGATAATAATTACTTGATAACTATGTTGATTAATCACGGGTATGGCCGACATCAGACTACAGATTAACACTAAAATCGCTCTGCGCATTTGCTTAATTGCTAATAAGGCCATGGTGCGTTCTTCGCCAAGATCGAAAACGCTGAACGTTTGATAGCCACTACGGGGAGACACCTTATGGGCAGACATCTTCTGTTACTTAGTCATTATTTAGGTCTTGGCACAGCCTATCGCCTGACTTGTTAACTTCCTAAATGTCTTTATAATTTCCAGGTTCTTAATTCACCCTTGCTTACAGTTGTTTGATGATGTCGTTTTAATTCTCCAACAGTAATTCCAAACAAAACAGCAAACCTTATATAGTTGATAACTGCCAAGTGATCATATAAACGTTTATTCAACTTGAAGGAACACGAACAGTTTCATGTATATTATCAAACGCATCATCTCAACCCATAACCCGTCATGGGTCGTAGGGGTGCCATGGTGGAAGCATCAGCAGACATGGTCCTCCACTGCTCTCTATTCTCAGCAATGCGTACAAGTGTGGAAAAACCGTGTCCTGCCCATTCTTTGATGTTATCAGCCCAGGATTTTCTTTGCCTTCCTCTTCTCCGTTTACCTTCGACTGTTCCCTGGAGGATCGTTTTCGAAAGGGAGTCATGACGAGTTATATGCCCAAACCAGGCAAGCTATTGACAAAAGTGGTTCTTGGTGGCCTGCATAGGTGTTTATCTTCTCTCTAACATAGACATTTGTTTTGTGCTCTTTATAGCAAATGCGCAAAATTCTTCTATAACATTTATGCTCGAAAGCCTGAATCCTTCGCTCCGTATCTGCAGTGAGTGTCCAGCCCTCACACCCATACAAGAGAATAGATAATACAAGTGATTTGTATAATTTGATCTTCACAGGAAAACTGATGTTACTTTTCCAGATCACATTCAACCTTGTCATGGCAGCTGAGGCCATCTCAAGTCTTGTCTTGATTTCTTTACTTGATCTTCCATCACTACTTATAGTGGACCCGAGATATTTAAAGGTGTTAACTTCTTCTAACGTTTGCCCATTTAACGTAATATTGGTCGGAACATGTTTCTTATGGCTATTCACCAATATCTTGCTTTTTTCTATATTAATTTCCATCCCATACGTTCTTGTTACTTTCTCCAGTCTAGAGGTAAGGTCTTGAAGTTCTGATTCTGTTCCAGCTATCAGATCAGTATCATCAGCAAAACGTAGATTACACAGAGGGCGGCCTCCAATCGATATGGTTGATTTATAATCGTAGAGAGCCTCCTGCATAATATGTTCTAGATATATATTAAAGAGCACTGGTGACAGGATGCATCCCTGGCGAACTCCTACAGTTGTTTTGAAAACGTCTCCAATGTCGTTGCTTGCAAAAACAGCACTGCTTGCGTCCTTGTATAGTGTTTCAATGATATCTATGATGTTGGTATCAAAATTGAATTTTCTCATTATTTGCCATAAGCCTTCATGCCAGACTCGATCGAAGGCTTTTGTGAAATCGATGAAGTTATGGTATAAATCATGTTGATGCTGGAGATGTTTTTCGATCAGTAATCTAATATTGAAGATTTGTTCTGAGGTACAGTACTTCTTTTTGGTCTAAAGCCAGCCTGTTCCTCTGACAAGATTTCTTCTGATTTCTGTTTTATTCTGTTCAAAAGTATCCTTAACATCACTTTACTTGGACTTATCAAACTACTTCAACGAAATCATCTTCTTCAGTTCCTCTAATTTTGTCTGTATATCTATCAATATTATTGACAGTTATGCAATGATACTCCGCAGTTTCAGCCTTTGTAGCTTGGTGAATTTATTCCTCGTTGTACTCAATCAGATTCTTTATACTTTCTCCATCTACTAATACTTCAGGAGTGTTTATTACGGATTTGGGCGCTTCCTTTGGAGGAACATCTACTTTATCAATAAATAATTATATCAGTTTGCTTATCACTGCTATTCTGTTGCTACATTGGTTCATAGCAACAACTTTTCTAGCTGAAAGTAATAATTATACAGTCAGCTGTCGATAGGCAGTCAGAACGGCTGTCTACTTATGTATAATAGTCACAATTACGATTTCACTCAAAATCTTGTTCTTGGCGATGAGGTTAAAATCCTTGACAATATACTGTAAACCACAATATAATAAATGTCTTGAGATTCTCAAAGACGGAGCCGGACTTTTGTGACAGTCTGGGTGAGCGCCTGGTTGCTACATCATCAGATAAAATGACGTCCTTGTGCTATGGCTCTCTAGATGCAACTAACTAAGAAAATAAATTATTTTACTAATCTCATAAGTGGTGCGTGGCTTGCCGACTTAGAGCATTTTTCATTGGTTATACAAATTGTAAAGATTTATTTCATTAGCTACAGCTATTGGTACCTACTTGTCATATAATTTAAATAAGCTCATGCAAATGAGGTTATGTAGTCCTCTTTTTAGCGTTGCTGGGCAACTCCCGCCAAAACTTAAGGGAACACAGTTAGACAAAGTTTTGTGCTTTGATTTGTATGATGCATTTAGTAATTTATTCTGTCTTTATTTATTACGTTAATGTGTGTTACTAGCGTTAGCGTAGGCCATCCGGTTACGTAAATATGGAATCTTGCTTCATAAAATTTGCTTTTGAGTAAGTTGAGCTTGCTAGCTGTATATGCGAATCAACTTGTAAATATGGAATCTTGATTCTCAAAATGCGCTCTTGTGAGTGAGTTGTACTTGATATTTTGAATATGTAATCAACTTGTGAGCACTTGATAAAAGGTGAATGAAAATGCTGCATCCACCTTTTAATCATGGGCGAGAAAGCGTCCCTTTTAACTTAGGAAGTGAAGGATGTCCTAAATGGCAAATTCTGTTATCCAGACGTACACTAGAGTCTTTCTGGTTAGACGTCAAACACGTAAGGGGTAGACTCAGATATCTGTTGGACTGAAGGCACACAAAACTCTTCGTAAGTTTTCACACTTAATATCAATGTTTGACTTTCTTTTATACTACTCCTCAAAAATGATGATTTCAATTCTCTAGTAATTATGTATGACACGAGATGCACCTGATAAGTGTTAAATATATTGCGCATTAAAGTGTGTGCACATGCAAATGTGTACGGATGATCTAACAATGTAGATGAATTGAAGTATGAACTATCAATTACCTCCTATCGTCTTAGAGGAAAATCTTTTGATTTATTTAATCATTTATGAGAAGCATTAATTGGAAAACTGTCTTCTGCACTTTTAGCTATGACAAGTGCAAAAGTGATCTTAACTAAAGACTAAGAAAACATTTTAATATTTTTTAAAAGATTCACTAACCTCCTTTTCCCGTTCGCTAACTCCTTTAAGAACACAATACATAAAGGATATTAATTACTTTATCCACACTGAATTAATTGCAGGCTATGCTCTGCGATATTCTCTACACCACGCTGTTGAAAACTTTGTACTCATCCCCAGGGAAGATTACGCTACATCATATTTCAAAAACGTCCAAGATGGATCCAGTGAGCCGGTGACGTATAACTCCGCCCATAAACCAATTACCAAGAGCCCATGTGGTCGCCCAGGCCTTGGATCTCTTTTGCCCTCTGTGAGTGCGTATCACTGGCTAAAGTCGAATGGGCTATTCGACACAAACTGTCAATGCAGTGCTGCATGACAAACAAGAGTTTGTTGATTGGCTGGCTAAAACAAACAAAATCACCCACCTTCTAACTATCACAAAGCTTTCTGTCTGTTTATTGCTTTGTGTGTCAATTTTATTTCATTATCTTGCCTGCGGCTTCCTTTATCCTTGTTTCATATCTAAGATTCCTATCCTTCTACCGTCGGCTACCATCTGGAAACAAAGATTGTCCGTGTCACGGGCCTTTGATGTCCCTCGTCCGGAGTATATTGTTTGCGTGCGTCCATTCTTCCCCCCTGTGGTGACACGTCGTCTGTTTAAACAGCGGACTACCCATGAAAAGGCTAAACTCTATTGTCCAGCCGGCTCCTTCAACAATAATCAATATACCAAGGTTATATGTCTGACAATATTTACAGGGGAAAAGAGATATCAAAGATGTTGTTTGGTTTGGTTTGGTTTGAAGGATTATCTTCATTGCACACGGACGACTCCAAAAGAAGTTGTACCTTGCCCATGTGTGTTTCACCAGATTTCTCACAAAGAAATCTGGGGTCGGCACGATCACGCCAGCTGTCAGAAAAGATCAAAAGCGTGTTAAAGTCCAGTGGTGATTAAAAGATTAACTTTAGCAGCGATGAAAGAGCGAAATGTGGTTGACAATGCAATGACGGAAGATGATGGAAAAGAGAGCGATAAGATTTGGCGCTCGTTTATCACATAGTCACATATACCAATTTTCCGTAAATATATTAAAACCACTATTATTCTCCGTTGAGCAATCGTCAATGTCTCGTTCTCTCTCTCTCTCTCTCTCTCTCTCTCTTTCTCTCTCTCTTTCTCTCTCTCTCTCTCTTTCTCTCTCTCTCTTTCTCTCTCTGTCCCTGTCTTTTGCTCCATGCCTCACTGTTACTCCCTACCATTCCAACTTCATTTGCTCGCGCGCTTCAAATTCCGATCCTTTCCCAGCTTGGGGCATATCTGAAGGCCATTCCCACGAATGAAAAAAAAAGTGTTTGAATAGTTTCAGTTTCACAAATCTGGACGTCACAAAGCAGGGAATCTATGTTTAAACTAGCAATAACTCGTCAACATTGACATGTTATTAATTATAGTGTGTTGTTTCTGTTACATGTATTACGGTACTATCACTACTATGGTCATTTTATTGCAGGCGACCGTCATTAGATATTTGTAGTGAAAATTATAAAGATGTATTAAATATGAAGACATGTAGTAACCTTACTGTAGTATCTGCAAGTTTCTGTTGTAGCTGTTGTAGATACACATATTCCAGATGTTGGAGCCTCACTAGATATGGCAAACTCCCAACATCACGGACTGCTGCATTGATGTAACGGACTGACACCACAGGCAAGGGCGATGTCTGTAAACTTCGGGGTTAGAGTCTATCTATTGCCGACTTGCAATATTTAACGCGAATGTTATAATAGTGGGATGTAGATGAGTCAATGGCAAACTGGAACAAACGTCCACTGTGTTTGGGGCAAGTAAGGTAACCGGAACCATGTCTTGATTATAAATTGACAACTGTTTATTTTATACGATAACGAGGACGTAGACATTATAGTAAATAGTCATCAATCATACAAATGGCTGTGTCGAATAATACAGATACTTTCATAGTAGGTATGGCGTAGTTAATATAGGAAATCAGTCAATAACTTGGTCGACTTATACAATTTCCGACCGTTCAAGAACATCTAAATTTGATGGACCTCCTAAACGAAACTTATGGCTAGAAGATCCCTTTACAAATCATCTGTATATACATGAGACGCCGGATAATTCACTGGCAAAAACTTCAGTGTATTTTAAAACGAAATATACACCAGCAGAGGATCAGTTCTCACTTGCAGCGGGTTCTCAATGACCACGTCGAAGCCCTAACTAGATCATGCAGGTAGCACGTATCAATATTAGATACTTACATATATATTTACTGCTAAAACTTCCTCCTGGAAGGTAGCTAAATCACTATCATAATAATATTCCCACAATATGGGGCTCTTGGACCAGACCGGCATTTTGTCTCCCTTTCACTGCGTCATGCAGTGATTAGCAACAACCTCAAATCCCACGCACCAAATATGTGCTCTTCCGTGCGCCACTAATTTAAACATTATTACTTACACATAAACCATTATAACTTACACAGATGGGTACCCTTTTAACAAAAGTTAGACTTATGTCAACTTCAATACTGTTAAGTCCCACACCCTTAAACACCCAGGGTGAAAAAGGACGTAACACTTACCTAAATGACATTTGGAGCAGTGATATTGATCTAATGGACCGTACATTGATTAAAAAACTAACATTTCTTTTATGACAACATTTCTCGTAATTGGTCGCGCATCTTTTAAAATTTTGCCCTGTTCGACTTACTGCCTCTGAGAACAACGTTTGAAGTTTACCAAAACTCCAGCCCACATACTGTTTATCAATAGTGTTATTGGATTCTTTCCATAATCAAACTGTTCATGCATACCTTTATTTGCGCACTTTTTTCCATTTTCGGGAGAGTACATATAAGGGGAAACAATACAATTATTGTCTAACTTTCAACCACAGTTGCACCCCATTAGCTGTGGTTGAAAGTTATTGTACTCTCTCGAAAACAGAAAAAGTGCGCAAATGATGGTGTTCAAAATGTTACTACCGACCGACCGAAGTACTTACGGCAGGTATTATCGTATTGAATGTGCATGCCTTGAATAGCCAGATGGGGATATTGTTGTCTGTCCCCTAAATATCTATAGTTCTTTATTCTTCGCACTAGGTGATGTTACTATCGGACAGAACAATTTCCTTTGCAATAATTACACTGACAAACAACATTTTTTTTCTTATATAAGAATAAGTGTTCTTAGGTCAGTTTCGTGCGCTGATTTGAAATCTGAAATCCGTTTATCTCTATCACGTCGGGTTCTTAAGATATTTGTGAATAAATATATTTTTGGGAAACCGTTATTTGCTCCGTTTCATTTTTACTATATAACTTATTAAAAATTAATAAAATGCAAAATAATTCTACTTTTTATACTGCTAAAAGATGCATGACATATGTTACGCTATTTTTCAAATAGTTACTGTATTTTGAAATAATTCTGAGCGAAATATGGCTTCTAGAAGTTGTAGAATCGGTATCGAAACCAGTGCCTCATGATCCAATCACGTGTCCGATCCCAGTTCCACCATAACAATATCCGTTGGACGTGAATGAACCATCAGAAAGTGATAGTTTACCTGCTTTAGAAACTAATTCTGACTCGGATTATATACCGGTGAATGATGGTGTTCACTTAATTAACCATTCAGAACTTTCAGATCTAATACGTGATCTCGCTCTTACCAAAGGACAAGCGGAATTACTCGGTTCGCGACTCAAAGAATGGAATCTTTTAGCGCCCAATACTCCGATATCTAAATTTCGTCATAGACACAGAGAACTTGTTCAATACTTTGAGATGGATGATGGCATTTGCTATTGCAAAGATGTAAACGGTCTAATGGTGCACCTCGGTCGTGAGCACATAGTCAACGAATGGCGACTTTTCATCGACTCTTCCAAGACTAGTCTAAAAGCCGTGTTATTGCATAACGGAAATTTATTTTCATCAATTCCAGTCGCCTACTCTGTTCATATGAAAGAAACTTATGACAATATGGCTATACTTTTGGCAAAAATAAAGTACAATGACTACCAATGGCGGATTTGTGGAGACCTAAAGGTCATTGCAATTCTCACGGGCATGCAGACTGGGTATACTAAATTTTGTTGCTTCCTATGTGAATGGGACAGCCGCAACAGACAGGAACATTATGCAAGAAAGGTGTGGCCTATCAGGGATCGTATGCAGCTCTGGCATAAAAATGTAATACATGAGCCATTAGTTAACAAAGACGGCATCATTTTACCACCGTTACATATAAAGTTGGGGCTCATGAAGAATTTCGTAAAAGCGTTAGATAAAACGAGCAAAGCTTTCACTTATCTTCGAGAAAAGTTTCCGCAAGTTAGCGATGCAAAGATAAAGGAAGGTATCTTTGTAGGACCTCAGATTAGGAAAGTTATTGCAGACAAACAATTCGAGAACTTGTTACATGGTAGTGAACTTCGCGCATGGGTGGCATTCAAATCGATCGTCGATAACTTTCTGTGAAATCACAAATCTGTCGACTATGTGCATATTGTTAAGCAGTGCATAGATGCATACAGAATTATGGGCTGTAACATGTCCCTCAAAATCCATTTGCTTGATTCGCATCTTGACTTTTTCCCTGACAAACTTGGCGAAGTCAGCGATGAACATGGAGAACGATTCCATCAAGATATCGCCGTAATGGAATCACGCTATCAAGGACGGTGGAGTGTGACCCTGCTTGCCGATTATTGTTGGATGCTTCATCGCGATGTACCACATGCCATTCACCGACGAAAGTCGACTGCAAAGAAATTCAAGCCTACATAACTGTTACACTTCTTGTATGAATGATGTTATAATACTTTATGCCTTGTTAAAAAACTTCAATTGCGTATTTCTAGAGATCCCGACCTGATAGAGAAAAACGGTTTGCAGATTTAAAAACAGCGCATTAAAATTGACCAGAAAAACATAGAAATGTTAGAGAAAGAAAAAAAAAGTTTTTTTTTGTTATCACGACACCCATACAACAGCTGGATATGACAGATGTGTTTTCTCAGACTTACGTATGGGAAAACTTACGATAAGTGAAGAAGGGCTTAAAATGTTATGTTGATAGCATCGACCTAGAAAGAACTAATAAAATCTACCACAGACATCAATACTAAACTCATTCAGCATATTGCACAACTAAAAAAAATACTCACACACACACATTTATAATTTTAATTTTATTGTATTTTCTTTTCATAGTTACTTGTTATATAATAAATTTTTTTACTAGATGCTAGACATTTTTTTAGAAAAAATGTTTACAATAAAACAGATATTTTTATAACTTCCAATAACAATAACGTTCTTATAAATTGTAATTTCTAATTTGGTACACGTATAACACTTAAATGTTTTTGTATCGTTCGTTTAATCTTGACAATGAATAACGAACACAGTTTTTGCTGTCCACACAATTATCATGTGAAACCCTTGTGTGCCGCTAGGGACAAGTGTAACCACTATATTAATTATAAACATCCCACCAGGCAAAACCAATTGGAACAACCACTACTTCCATTCACCTGAAAGTACCAATAACAAAATATTTTTATTAGTCAGGCATGACAGATAAATGCATATTTCGTGAATAACAGTGCAAACGTGAAGCATCCGCTGACCCTCTGGATGTCTGGACATAATGTGATATGATTTGGGGGGCAATCTAAAAGGTGATGTTAGAGGAAATATATTAACGTTATTCTCTTGAGCATGCGTACAAGTGAAGGAATATATCTAGACACTGAAGTTAGTGGACACAGTTGTCGACATGCGTACAAGTGAAGGAATATATCTAGACACTGAAGGTAGTGGACACAGTTGTCGACATGCGTACAAGTGAAGGAATATATCTAGACACTGAAGGTAGTGGACACAGTTGCCGCATTTAGTTCCCCGGGGGGGGGGGGGGGTTCTCTGATGAGACAAACAAAGAATAGGGACATTGACCTTTAGGATCGGGTAAGAGGCCACTAATATGAGATTGTGATATGTAGCTGGCAACCTTATGATGTAACATACATTGCTACAGAAACCCCTGGTGCAAGAACTTATGACTGATTAACTGCAAGCTTCGTGCAAGAGGGGAGCCTCGGTAGCGCAGTGGTTAGCGCACTGGTTTCCTAGCTCGGTGGTCCATGGTTCAATCCCCAGTTGAGGTAGGATTTTTTAGACCGCAAACGGCTCCGGAGTCGACCCAGCCTCACGAATTGGGTACCAGAGAAACTCTGGGAAGGTTAACGCGGCTGGGGCGATGTTGATCACTGTTACACACATAATTTTTCCGAAGACATTGTGAAAATTATTTTCTAAAGATATTGTATAATTAACTGTCTGAATTGTACACTTTAAATTTTTTATGATCTAAGACAGATAATCCTAGTTTATCTATGGGTACCTTTTACAATGGAGGTTAACTTCTCTTGTTGGTTGACTCGTTGATTATCGTATCTGGTGTCTTGACTCGCTGATTCATTTTTTCGAACGATGTCTCCTTATACGGTAGTATCGGTCAACTGTTTCTTGGAATGATTGAAACTAGTGTTGAGGTTGTCCATATAAGGCATGATTTCTGAACATAGCTTTATTGAAATGATTCCTTTATCGTTTCGTTGTGAGTGTTAGTCAGATGTATGCGTTCTGCGCATGTCTAAACTTTAGGGGAGTTAAATCGTCTTCCGCCCAGTTATTGAACGAGATTGTTTGAGCTGAGGAAGGACGCCTTTGCTGCGTCTGTGATTTTTTGATGGGGAATTTTATAGTCCTCATGTGAGTTAGTTAGCTAACGAGGCTTTCCCATATATGATTAAAAAAAACCGCCTGGAGGCATATGTTTTTTGTGGTGTTGATTCTGAACAAAGGTAATACCCTCCTTTATTGAACTCTGTGATCTACCTAGATGTTAGACATTGTGTCGATCTCTGCTCGCTTGTGTATTACAGAATGGAGAGGTTCTTTTAATAGGAAATTTCACCACCGGTGTCTGTATACCTGATATACATATATATACACGGGTCGCTCTAGGCCCACAGAACAATTTCTATGTTCTAGGATTTGCTATGCCAGCGATTGCACCAAAGTCGAGGGTTAGACTTAGGAACGCTATAAAGGTCAAGTTGATGTGTACTCATGAAATGCCATTCCCGTTCGGACAATAATAGACTTATTTGTACATCTGATCTGCCAGCGTCAGAGAGGAGTATTGATTATTATTTATGAGCATTGATGATATGCAGCTGACACAGTTGCAGGATTTTTTTGATGAACCTTATGTATGCAAATCCATGAAGAAACGTTATCTGCTGAATACATTGAACCATTGATGTCTACGACTTTTGTAACGTATCTGTACTTGTGGCGTCAAATACAGGATGGAACGTCAAGAGCAATTTACCCTTTTTATGACTTTGCATGTCATATTTCATGTGCTGTAACTCTGTGAACTACCTCACTACTATATACACAGCAACAACAACAAAAACCAGATAAGACACCCTACACTACAACTATAATATACCTGGTGTCGATAGGGGTGGTATTGGACAGAGCTAAAGATCCACAACGTACTTGGACTTATAATTTTAACGTCCATCGTGGCCAGTTTTGGTCTTATCATTTTAAGACGATGTGGCCTTATCATCAGTAAGCATCACCAAATCCACACTTATCATTTTATGGTGGCCAGAAGTTGGTTTAATCTGGTACCAGCGCTCACGGGGGTCAACAAACCCAGACAGCATACTTCATACAACATTGCAGTTCGAACTCACTTCCTTCAAAGAAATATTTTGAAAGTACCCGGCGCTGCTCGACAGTTTATCGAAGTTTTCCTGATCTAGAAGGACAAGTACCGATCAAGTCGATTTTCTGCTAATACAGTTAGAGGGTCAAGTGCCGAGCATTGTAAGGAAGAAGGACAAGTGCCGAAACAACATTTCCTGTATCAGAAGCTCATTTCCTGCGTCATGGCTATTTATGGGAGCAGTTGTCGATCAACGTTGGATCATTTATCCTCAGAATGCTGATCGCAACCTGTGTTGCACCGTGCTGACGCTTGGACACATAGAAGTTAAGTGGTCTGTTTTGTTTGTGAACTGTGCCCTTATATTCTAACTGAGCCTTCTATACTTTCACACACTTTTTGCTACATGTTATATGTTTACATGTTATATGTTATTTATATATTTATATGTTTATATTTCAGCGGGCTGGTTGGGTAGGTGACTATCATAAGAGATACCACGTCGTAGAGGTCTTACGATAGCGTTCTGTAGGAGCAATTTTCTAAATTGAAAATTTGCATGCAACATCCGTTGCTATTTCTGTTAGTTGTGATGACATGTGCAGTTTTGTTTTCGGTATTTTTTCGCATTCTTTAGTTTTGTTTTGATTTGTTTGTATTTGTAGGTCTCCTCTTTTCTATTATTCAGTTCTTTACACCATTTTTGTTTATACATTGTGACGTCATTTGTTTGTTTATATTTTTCGCATTTGTCAACACATCTTTTGTGATATTTTCCTTAGTTCTGCTGTTTATTTCTTTGACTTTTGCTAATGTTTTCGTATTGTGTTTGATCTTTGTTATTGTTTACATTGTATTGGATCTTTGTTATTGTTTACATTGGCTTGGAACTTTGTTATTGTTTACATAGTTCTTAGTTAGCATTCACTATTGTTAAATATTTGTTTGTGCACTATTAGCTGTCTAGTGCACTTATCATAACTAACTATTGGATTGGTTATGCACTATTGGATGTGTAGTGCCCTTATGATTAAGGAGTGACCAGTGGTATTATTATACATTGCATAATACAACTTCTTTATCAAAGACTTGTTTTCCACAAAGATTGGAGTAAACATTGTGATTATACAAGTACTTATTTAAGTCTTGTCACTATTAAGATTGAAATAATTTAATTAATTATTTCAGGTTTTGTGACTCATATTATTAGACATCATGTCTACACTTGATTACTTTATTGAGCAAGGGAAATCCCTTGGCAAGTCTGGTGATAAATTGGAGGAGTATGCAAATACTCAATGGATTAAAGCACTAAAGTCTGAGGAGAAAAGACAAAAAGAGGAAAATAAAAGATTAGACAGAGAATCTGAGCAAAAGAAGATAGATGCTGAGAATCTGAGACTGCAGATGCAGGCGGATGAAAGAAAATTCTAGATGGAAAAGCAGAAAAGAGAAGCTGAAGCTGAGGAGAGAAGATTGGACAAAGAAGCTGAGGAAAGAAAATTTCAGCTACAATTGGATGCTGAAAATAAAAGACTTGAAATAGAGGCTGAAAATAAAAGACTTGAAAAAGAGGCTGAAAATAAAAGACTAGAGATAGAGGCTGAAAATAAGAGACTAGAGATAGAAGCTGAAAATAAGAGACTACAGGCTGAGGCTGAAGAGAAAAAGTTACAAAGAGAGGCTGAGGCTGAGGAAAGAAGGTTACAAAGAGAGGCTGATGAGAGAAAAGCAAAAATGGAGCATGAAGAAAAACTCTTAGCTTTGGAGTTAGAAAAGTTGAAATTGTTGAATACTGGTAATGCTAATGATGCAAATAAGGGGTCAGATAAGTTCAATGCAAGTACTTTTAAGATTAAACTACCTGCATTCAATGCTTCCAGTGACGATATAACGTTTTATCTGGATAGATTCGAACGTGCATGTACAACACATAACATAGATACATCACTGTATGTTTATCAATTATCCAATTTACTTAGAGGTGATACTTTAAGAATGTTAAGTATGGTAGATGAGCCTGACAAGAACAATTATGAGGTTATCAGGGCAGTCTTGTTAAAGAAGTACCAACTTAACGAAGACGGCTATCGTCTTCAATTTAAAAATATGTTGCCAGATACTGGAGTTGAATTCTCTGAAGTCATTTCAAATATACGTCTTACTTTTTCACGATGGGCTGAGCTGTCTAAGACAGAACATACATATGAAGCACTTATGGATTTACTACTTAGAGACAAGGTTATGTCTTCTGTCAATGAATCTTTTCTTTCTTTTCTTCATGAGCGTAAGCCTAAAAACATAAAAGAAATGGAAGAATATTGTTGCCAGTATGTTACTGCGCACCGTCACGTAACCATTAGCAACTCTAGAGTAAAAGAAGGTTTGCCAGTTTCTTCGGCAGCACCATATGGCCAAAACTTCAAACGTAAATTTCAGGGTACTCAACATAATATTAATAGAAAGAGTAACCGTAATTATGATCAAAATCATAGTAATCAATCACATGGTGATTCTTCTTCGAATAACTGGAGACACGGTGACACTCCTCGTTATTCTGCACCTAATAATTTTAGACATTTCCGCAAAGGTAGTCAGTATAGAGGTAACTATTTTTCGTGTAGACCTCAAAATCAAACTGCTAGATTTTCTAACCAATACAGAGATGATAATTACAATTATGGAAACTGGGATTCAGCCCAGGATAACAATTACAGGAGAGAATATAATGATAATTTCAGAGGCAATAATGGTCGCGGTAGATCTTTACATAAGAGAAAGAAATATCAACAGACAAACTCTGTACAACAAGAGTCTCAGGGAGCAGATAAACAGGTTAATGATAATAAAAACCCTAATGCTATCACATGCTCTGCTTTTGACTTTGGTAGAGCAAATAAATGTCCCCAATGTAGTACTTTGTTCGAACCGACTACCGTAACTACTTTAAGCTGTGGTCACCCTCTTCCCGCTCTTCCTGCTGCTGTTGCGCATGACGGGAGGGGTTCTCTTATACTACATAAGGGTCTTGTAAATAGTAATCCAGTCTCAGTTTTGTTTGATTCTGGATGTACTACTATTGGTGTTAGGCAATTTCTAGTAAATCCATCCTGTGCTACAGGAAAGGTCATCAAATGTGTCACATTTGGTGGCACTTTGGAAAAGTATCCTACTGCCATAATACATATTGCTACTCCCTTCTTTACGGGAGATGTCCACGCGTGTCTTCTTCCTAACCCTATTGCGGACCTTATTATCGGTCGTATTCACGGAGTTAGGGAATGTACCCCACAGCAGATTGCTGCTTGGGAAGATCAAAATATGCATGCTACGAATGCAGTGGCCACAAGAGCGCAAGCTCTAGAGACACCCCATACTTCATTGACTAATAATGATGAAGTAAATAGCCAAGGTAGTCACTGCATTATTTCACGTGACTCATTCATAAAGTTGCAAGAAGAAGATCCTTCTTTACAAAATTTCTTCATTCTAGCAAAAAAGGTGATCCAAATCAAAATACAGATAGAAAATCTTGCATTTCTATGAAGAACGGCGTACTTGTACGTATGGTACAAGACTCGACCATGTCTGCACACTCTCAAATTCTTGTGCCTAAGAGTATGAGGTTGCAAATATTGCAACATGCTCATGACTCACAATGTGCTGGACATACGGGGTTTTCCCGTACAAAGTCGAGAGTTCTTGCGGCTTTATTTTGGCCATTTGTAAGCAAGGACATACGCATTTACTGTCGATCTTGCAAGGTATGTCAGGAGGTCAAATCTAGAGGACCACGACATGCTGCGCCTATCCAGGCTGCTGACATCCCTATTCGTCCTTTTCAGAAGATGGCGATATATATTATCGGTCCTTTTAGGATCAAGTCGCCCAGAGGACATCAATTTATCCTCACATGTGTCGATATGTGCACACGTTGGCCAGAGGCTATCCATCTTAAGAGCATCTCAACTGCTGATATCGCGGACGCTCTTTGGCTGATATTTTCTTGCTTGGGTTTCCCTAGAGAAATATTGTCAGACCATGGCACGCAACTTATATCCAACACTATGTCACAGGTAATGTCTATCTTACATATAAAAAGGTCTCTCAGCAGTATCTATCACCCAATGTCGAATGGGTTAGTTGAGCGTTTGAATAGGACACTCAAGACTTTACTTGAGAAGATAACTGAGGATCATCCTCAGGATTGGGACAGGGTTTTACCCCCGGCTCTCTTTGCTTATAGAGAGGTCCCCAATGAACACACAGGTTTTCCCCTTTTGAACTTGTCTTTTGCTTGCGACCGCGCGGCCCTATGTCTTTACTTCACGATCTCATCACTGCCGATAATATTACCGATGACACTCAATCTTCTTATGAGTATGTCATTGCTCTGAGGAAAAAGATCATTGAGGCATGCAAATTAGCAACTTCGTCATCCGAGTTTGCCAAAGAAAAGGCAAGGCAATTTGCTAATAAGAATAGATGTCTACGACAACTTTGTCCAGGTGACAAAGCTCTCGTCCTACTTCCTTCAAGGGAGAACAGACTTCTTATTGCATGGAAAGGTCCATATGCATTAGTCTCCAAGATTCCGACGTCGACTATGTTGTCGATATCGATGGAAAGCATAAGACTTTCCACATAAATAGGTTGTCGGAATTTCATGAGCGACCAGACTATTTGCAGCCTATTTTCCAGGCGACGGACGATTCTCCAGTACCTCATGGTCATTACTCATCCCTGTCAGTCATACAGGATGAGGAAACTACTTTTTCTGATGTCAATCTTCCACTTCCTGTGATCCCACTTCATTCTACATAACCTTGAAAAACGTTACCGTTTCTCCTAATCTTTCCGCTGAAGAACATCGACAAGTCTCTTCGATGTTGCAAACATTTCAGGATGTCCTTACAGACATCCCGGGACACACACATGTCATCGAACATGACATAGTACTTACTGACCATAATCCTATCAGAGTCAGACCCTATCCAATACCTATCCACTTTCAATCACAAGTCGAGAAAGAATTGGATGAGATCATACGATTAGAAATAATCGAACCATCCACTTCAGCACACTCTTCGTCTATGGTTATTGTTCGAAAGGAAGACAATAACATTCGCATTTGAGTTGATTATCGCAAATTGAACCAAGTTACGAAGTTTGATGCTGAACCTATGCCTTCACTAGAAGAGCTACTAAACAAACTTTCTAATTCTAGATTCTTTACCAAACTGGACTTGTCTAAAGGTTATTGGCAAGTTCCTTTAACTGAACGTGCCAAACCTCTTACTGCTTTTTCTACACCTAGGGGTTTATTTCAATGGAATTTCATGCCTTTCGGCCTTATAAACGCCTCTGCTACATTCGTACGCATGATGCGTCGAATTTTTTTCATATCGTACTGATGTCATAGCATACTTAGACGATATCTGTCTGTTCAGTGATTCCTGGGAAGATCATTATCTGGGTTTATACGAAGTGCTGTCTACTCTTCGCGAGTATAACTTAACTGCAAAACCCTCTAAAGCCTTTATATGATTTAGTGAGATTTCTTTCCTGGGTCATCGGGTTGGTCATGGTCTTTTAAAGACAGAGGACCACAATGTTTCAAAAATACTTAACATTTCTGTCCCTAAGACAAAGAAACAAGTAAGGAGTCTCTTAGGTTTGATACAATTTTATGGACGATTCATTCCGAATCTGTCCTCCATTATGGCACCGCTTTCTACTTTACTGAAGAAAGGATCGCCTAATCTGATCCGCTGGTCTCAAGAATGTCAATCCTCATTGGACCAGATTAAAACTCTATTTTCATCTCCACCTATCCTTAGGTCACCTACTATTGAGAAGACTTTTGTTCTTCGAAGTGACGCCTCGTCTAATGGGATTGGGGCAGCACTTATGCAGGAGTATTCTGATACTCTGCATCCGGTGATGTATATCTCAAGGAAATTAAATGCTGCAGAAAGGAATTACTCGGTTTTGGACCGTGAATTATTGGCCATGGTATGGTCAATTCTCAAAATGCAAAGATTCCTTCTAGGTGCACATTTCATTGTGGAAACCGACCAGAAAGCTCTTACTGCTATTCAGAGCAAAAATTTGAAGAGCTCGAGGTCCACTCGATATGCCATAGCTCTTCAACCATTTCATTTTACGGTGCGAGCTATCCGTGGTTCGGATAATGTGATGGCAGACATTCTGTCCAGATGTCCACACGATTCCACTTAATTCTTCTGTCATATATATTTCCTGAGATACAATCCACTTCTATAATGACATATCAACATATATGTTATCACTTTTGTGAATTTATAACATTGTACCATATAATTTCCTTTTTCTGTTACCGATTTGATCATAACGGAAGAAGGCTTAATTAGCAATATATGGGCCAATAGATCACATGGCCACATTTATATATTGTGTTTTGATTAATGTATTAAGAAATTTACCATATACCATAAAGATTTGTGTTATTGATATTTTCGCAGCACATCATTGACGTTTGCGAGAGTATGGACATTATGTCAACCATGAATTATGTCAAGTCCTTACCTTCATTGGAACGATTATATCCATGTCTACGAGGAACATCTGATGTATAGTATTGATTAGTAATACATTGTATGATTGTATAATGTATTTTTTGTTTAAAAATATGTAGTTCATTACACTTCATACTATGATAAAATATTTGTATTTATGTGAGTATAATTTTGCTTACATTATGATGTTGCCATCACTGTGGCGTATGTTGGTGGCAAATCCCTGGAATATACGTGTACACTTAGGGAAAAATTTTCTCTAAGGATCTGAGATATAATCTCAGCTAACGCTCCATGCGACGAGCTAGCCTCATATTAGGCATTATATCCGCGCATCATACGTGCTTTACGAGCCTATTATTTCTGGCTCTTGGATTAAAAAAAATGTTTTATATTTTTTCCCGGGGGGTGCGGTAATCTGTTACGCACAGAATTTTTCCGAAGACATTGTGAAAATTATTTTCTAACGACATTGTATAATTAACTGTCTGAATTGTACACTTTAAATTTTTTATGATCTAAGACAGATAACCCTTGTTTATCTATGGGTACCTTTTACTATGGAGGTTAACTTCTCTTGTTGGTTGACTCGTTGGTTATCGTATCTGGTGTCTTGACTCGCTGATTCATTTTTTCGAACGATGTCTCCTTATACGGTAGTATCGGTCAACTGTTTCTTGGAATGATTGAAACTAGTGTTGAGGTTGTCCATATAAGGCGTGATTTCTGAACATAGCTTTATTGAAATGGTTCCTTTATCGTTTCGTTGTGAGTGTTAGTCAGATGTATGCGTTCTGCGCATGTCTAAACTTTAGGGGAGTTAAATCGTCTTCCGCCCAGTTATTGAACGAGATGGTTTGAGAAGAGGAAGGACGCCTTTGCTGCGTCTGTGATTTTTGATAGGGAATTTTATAGTCCTCATGTGAGTTAGTTAGCTAACGAGGCTTTCCCATATATGATTCAAAAAATGACCGCCTGGAGGCATATGTTTTTTGTGGTGTTGATTCTGAACAAAGGTAATACCCTCCTTTATTGAACTCTGTGATCTACCTAGATGTTAGACATTGTGTCGATCTCTGCTCGCTTGTGTATTACAGAATGGAGAGGTTCTTTTACTAGGAGATTTCACCACCGGTATCTTTATACCTGATATACATATATATATACACGGGTCGCTCTAGGCCCACAGAACAATTTCTATGTTCTAGGATTCGCTATGCCAGCGATTGCACCAAAGTCGAGGGTTAGACTTAGGAACGCTATAAAGGTCAGGTTGACCAGTACTCATGAAATGCCATTCCCGTGCGGACAATAATAGACTTATTTGTACATCTGATCTGCCAGCGTCAGAGAGGAGTATTGATTATTATTTATGAGCATTGATGATATGCAGCTGACACAGTTGCAGGATTTTTTTGATGAACCTTATGTATGCAAATCCATGAAGAAACGTTATCTGCTGAATACATTGAACTATTGATGTCTATGACTTTTGTAACGTATCTGTACTTGCGACGTCAAATAAATGATGAAACGTCAAGAGCAGTTTACCCTTTTTATGACTTCGCATGTCATATTTCATGTGCTGTAACTCTGTGAACTACCTCACTACTATATACACAGCAGCAACAACAAAAACCAGATAAGACACCCTACACTGCAACTATAATATACCTGGTGTCGATAGGGGTGGTATTGGACAGAGCTAAAGATCCACAACGTACTTGGACTTATATTTTCAACGTCCATCGTGGCCAGTTTTGGTCTTATCATTTTAAGACGTGTGGCCTTATCATCAGTAAGCATCACCAAATCCACCCTTATCAATCACATCACCCCTAGTGTGCCGATGGTGAAGAAAATATGGGCCTAACACCATATTCCCAATATACCTTAATGGACGTGACACCGGATCCTTCGTACAAGATGCCCATCTGTAGTTGTGGCTGTTACGGCATTGCCTGAGGAAGTAGTACGAGTTTGTACATAAAGTTGACAATCTCAACATGTAAACAGATTGTTACATAAACCACTGCTTTAAGAGCACGTGAATGTTTTGGTGTAGACTTCATGCAAGAGGATTAGCTGCACGACAGGGTCTGGAGGACTAGTTGGAGGTATATGGGGA
This sequence comes from Oreohelix idahoensis, assembly GCA_024509875.1. Lineage (NCBI taxonomy): Eukaryota > Metazoa > Mollusca > Gastropoda > Stylommatophora > Oreohelicidae > Oreohelix > Oreohelix idahoensis. Next base: position 648,214 of record JAMPIV010005655.1, read on the forward strand.
TGTCAACCTCATCGTGTAAAAATGCTCTTAGAGAAAACCACCACTCCAAGCTTTGATTCTTGCTTCCCGCAAGGGACCCAGCTGCATTGACGGCTGTTATGACTTACCCGAGGAGCCAGCGTGACTTTATCCTTGACCCTGGCAACAAAATCATGCACACCTAATTGTTATGTAAAACATAGCTATAAGAAGATGTGAAAGATGTGGCCGTGAAGTCTTACAAAGAGAGGGGTGGGGAGTCTGGGGGTGGAGCTACAGCCTTGGATCCATGCTGGCTGAGAATATAAAAGGGAAAGACGGTTTTTCGAGTGCACAGTGCAAGTCCGTGCCATTTTAAAATATGAGACTCCTATTTGGTTTAGTAAAGACGGGTACAACAAATATAATGTAAATGAGCCTGATTTGAGCCCCCATGTAAAGTGAGGCCCGAACCAAATTGCCCTCCAGGGTTCACACTCAGCTCTCCATCGCTTAGGGCGTGGATGCATCTGTATTTACAACAGATATTTGCGCCATTTCAGTTCTTGTTTTAATATGTTCAGTTTGGATACGCAAAAAAGGTAATACAGCATGGTTGTATTATGAAAACTCTTACTTAGAGAGTGCGTTTAACTCAGTAGTTAGAGCACTCGCCTGATGAAGCAAAGTTACTGGAAGCTGGGATCGAAACGTGGTAGTGTCATTCCAGTCTATCCACCTGTATATTGGAACATGACACTTTTTTGAGTGGGGAAGGCACAGGCAGCGAGGAAGGGTTATGATCGCCTCGCCTCATAAAGCTGGACTTAGTATAGTGAAGTCTCTAACTCTTCACTCCCATACGGTGGTATCCGTTATGAGACAACATGTTGTGTACCATGTACTTCCCCAGGGTCTCTGAGGGAACACAGAAAGTATAACACTGCTACTCTCTAAGGTAAAAGACAACTAGTATTAGTTGTGCACTAGAGCTGGCAATCTCATCTCATTAAACGAATAGATACATATATCACCACTGTAAGATGTCTCGTCCTGTTGTAGTAATCTCATCTCATTAAACGAATAGATACATATATCACCACTGTAAGATGTCTCGCCCTGTTGTAGTAATCTCATCTCATTAAACGAATAGATACATATATCACCACTGTAAGATGTGTCGCCTTGTTGTAGTAATCTCCATAGGGGGCTATCTGCAATGACGGATCTATACTCCAGCAGGACAACAACAGCAACAACAAAAATAGATTCATATAAGATATTCAGAATTTATGTTGATAATATTTCATTTCCAATGTATCGTTATCTCCACATCTGCTGCCAATATCTATCTGTTACTCAGATATATAATGGTGGAAACGACAAAGCAAGGTCGGAGTCCCCTCCGGCAGTATCTACTATGGGACCACCCTATTTTACACGCTTTTATTTAACTTCACTTGTATGTCACTTTCGTGTTTTTTTCTTGTCACTTTCAAATCTTGCAATCCATTTGTCAATCACTTCTAGATGACACATATCTCGGAAACTTTGCATAGTTGTGTATTCCCGATGACAATACAATAATCAGTGAATTATAAATAATTTAATATTGTAATTATGACCTTTTGAGTAATTAATGTTTTTCGTAAAGAAATGTAAACAAATAATAGGCCATTATCAATTTAATTTAAAATTCAAGAGTACGTGGTGTGCTTTATTTTTTTTTCTATGCGTACAACAGGGCAGTACTCAAACAAGTGTCTAGCTAAATCAAGGGAAACAATCCAAGTTATAAAATTATGAATCAAGAGAAAGTCGAGTTCGATCTCTAGATGGCCTTCAAATTGTAGAAATTGATTGCACCAAATTAACAGGCACAAAGCCATGTAATATTGACGCTCTAAAAGAAATAGGTCGTTTACGAAATTTTAGACCAGATTTACAATAAGTAAAAATAATATTTATGTTTTAGCATATCATAATTTTTCTAACACTAAAGAGAAGACAATAAAAAATATAAAAAAAAATTATTTTAAACACACGCTTTTAATGCACTAAAGCCCCTAAAATAATTTTTCAAGGAGTTTATAGCTTGCAGTCAAAACTTGTAACATCAAATTGACAAAAAGGGTGTGGCGCTGATTCTGCATGAAATTAACTACTGCTTTATATTTCATTAGACACTTATGGATAAAATATATGATATGCGCTTAAGCGCCCCACGCTTTTTGTCAGTTTGATGTTACATTTTTTGACTGCATGCTATAAACTCCTTGAAAAACTATTTTTGAGTTTTTAGTGCATTAAAAGCGGGTGTTTAAAATATTTTGTTTATATGTTTTATTTACTCTACATTTTCAGTATTTCATTTTAAGTAATTGAAAACTCTTCTCAATCCGGAACTGTCGTAATTTTATAAGATAAGTTTGAGATATTTATGGCCCTGTCCGAGCATAGGTGATAGTGATAACTATGTGATGTTAAGGTGTAAGAAATAGTTGTCTCACGACGTTAGTGTAAGAGAAAGAACAATCTCTGGATTGAGTAATTTCTCTAATCCAGCCTATCTTACGACTATATTTAAAATCAGACGCACTTTCTGTTCTTACACAAAATACAAGTTACACTACTCCCACATACACACAATTCTGTGACAAATATACACAAACGTGAAAACAAAGTATGGATAACATATATGGGCAGGGGTTGACCAACACGATAACTTAAGGTTTAGTAAGTTTATTGTCACTAGAAATTCACAACCTCAAGCATATACATAAATAAAGCATGGTTTACAGACAAAGAAATTAACCCAATAGGTCCTGCCCTCTTGTAAAGGAAAAGAAAAGAAGATCCCAACAGAGGTTAATTAACCCAGAAGATCAAAAGTTAATAATAAGGAGTTGGAATAGTCAGTAAGGGAAAAGAACAAGTTCCCAATTAAACTATCCCGTAAATACTCAGGTTAGTGAGAAATAAAAAGAAAGATTGATATAATAGTGGTAACCAAAGAAAATTACGCTTCTCTCTTTCAGTTCATTCAATCATTCATACTGTGGCCACATTCATATTCGCTTACCCAATAGTTTTCGCAGGTATTCCATGGAACTAAACACTAACAAGTACTATGGCTATACAGTGTCAGATTATTTGCCAAATCCAGCACCAGACTATCCTTGGTGCTGACTGCTACTTCAAAGTAGTCGCTGAAGTTGGTGTGTTAATTATTTTTCTGGATAGTTCCCTTATCACTGCATATAGTTGGTTGGGATAAGTCTTCTACGTGGTGGTCTCCGTAATAGGACAAATAATAAATATTTATAGTTCCGGGGTTGTTTAGCCTCTGGTGGCTGAGACACTTTGGTACGTTATGAAAATGTTAATGATAATAATTCTCGGCTATTCTCTGGGGTGATGGCCGAGTCGGAACAGTGAGTTTTCTTGAGTATAGTCCCGTAAATAAAAAACCTACTGTCATATGTTAGATAAGTAGATAGATATATGTTGCCACAACGGGCTGATAATATGAACATAAAATATGGTAATTATCAAGTCCAGTTAGTAGTACAGTTATTGTTTCTATATTGGCCTCTCTCACGAGTGAGGAAAGTAGACCGCACAGGGTCACAACACGAAGCCTCAAAAATCCAATAATCTCTGGGTGCTTATAAGGACATAAGACCATAAAACCGCTAGTTCGCAGGGTTTGATCAGCCTAGATTTAGGAATAAATGCAAATATTTAACCATAATATCAATATCATATCTTAACACGCGCTAAGGCAAGACCTCTTAACCACTACGTTATTAAATTATATTATAAACCACAAGTGTCGAGCTAACCTTATCGCTTTCAACACGAGATATAAACACTAGTTATTTATGAAATTACACAAAATGGATAGAAGTAAATTGTACTCCGTCATTATTCAGTTGCCTAGTGTATTTACTAGTAAATTAAAACATCTCTTACTGGGTGATAGCGAGTAATTAAATTTACGTTACAGCTGGAACATAATGAGTACATAATGTAGTAGCAGACGCCCTGTCCAGGTTATAATATTGTGGTAAGGACAGGAGCGTTTTGTGGGGAAGTTTTTACATGTGATAGTTGGTAGCAAGTAATTGCAATCAATGTAGAGGTGTTTTGTGTACATTAAAGATCATGTTGGTTGCTAAATGTTATGCTTAGCAATTTCATGTATTATGGCGCCATAAAGGCAATTTAGTATATGATTGAATCTTGTTACGAAAAATTGTTGGTGCTATTTCGATATCAACATTAATTTTTGTTTATGTAGGACGTGCTATTATTATACAAGGCACTGGGTTATGGTTGACCAGGGGAGGACAGTCGTTGTCATTTTTTCACGGCTGCCTGCCAGAACCTTGGGTAACCTACTTCGTACTCATGTTGTGTTTTTTGGTTGGTGGGAAAATGGAGTAACGACAATGGTAGAGGAGAACTATGGCACTCTCTGTTCATATGAGGATATGCTGTTAGTGGCATATGATCGTCCAGACTCCTACGGGGGTCGGGCGAAGCTGCCTCCTTATGAAGGAAAACTTCGTATTCTTTCTTGAGGGGAGCGGGGGGGGGGGAGACATCAGTGGAAGGTCAGAAAACAATCTTAGATATGCAGATGATACCGTGTTGTTAGCTGAAAGCGAAAAGGAGTTACAAGAACAAGTGAAGCAAGTGAACAGCATAAGTCATGAATATGGACACGACATTAATATTGAGAAAACAAAAACTATGATAATTAGGAAAACAGACGATAAACCCACATTATAGATAAGAGTAAATGGGAAAATCATGGAACGAGTCAAGTGCTACGTATATCTTGGTCATATAATAACAGAAGATGGCAGATGTGAAACAGACATCAAGAAGAGAATAGGAATGGCCAAAGCTACATTCAACAACATGAAACATATACTGACATCTAAACAGTTATCTCACAAATTAAAACTGAGAATCGTAAAGTGTTATATATATTCTGAATTTCTGTATGGTGTAGAAACATGGACAATGAATAAGTATTTGGAAGAAAGAATTGAGGCTTTTTGAAATGTTGATATGTAGAAGAATGGGCCGTATTTCATGAAAAGAGAAGAAAACAAATAAGGAGATTCTAGAAAATCTAGATATGAAAAGAGAACTAATGAGGGAGATCAAAGTTTGGCAGCTAAAATACTTTGGCCACATAAAAAGGCATAACATCTTGCGGAAGACCATAATAGAAGGGAGCCACTCACGTCTGTTGTTTTTCTGTTGTCTAGTTTTCTACTTCTTTATTTCTTACGAGTGCCTGAAACATACCTATATGTTTGTCTAATATTTATTTACTGATATTTTAAGCAGCTGAGTAAATGAAGTTAGGGGAAGTCATCCAATTTTTTTCAAAGTGAAACCACTTAACTATTTAAAAACTATAAAATTAAATAACATATTTTCATTATTTATTTAATTTTATCAATTTATTAAATAAAGTTTTTTAACGCATAAAAGATTCATTTACATGTATTAGTTCTTTTTTAAATTGTTAAAATGTTCTTCTGTTTCTATTTTTACGGTAAACAAACTTTTAATAATATGGAGTTTATGCACATGCTAAAGTAGTAATTACTCATTTGCTCTGTCACTTTCTATGATAATTATAAACCTACGTCATTTTGCAGTCGCAGATGTGCACACCAACATGTTTCATCGGCGCCCGAAAGCGCACTTCGACAATCCTTTAAACACATTTTCTTTCTTGGTCTTTCTTCCTCTACCCAGGGGTGAGTGGCTAAAGGTACCGGGTTCAGTTCCCGGTACGGGGAATGGTTTTGATGGAATATTTTCATAACCACTGGGAACTAATAATTTCAAACTCTCCCTGATCCCGTGGGTAGTGAGATCAGATACCTAGACTTCACGAATAAGAGCGAAAAAATAGGAGGTCCCGTCTGCAAGTTGCGCCCGTTAAAAAACCTTCGGCAGTTGAAAATCGCAAAAAGTAGTCCATACGGAAACTGCCCTGGCAGAATTTACATTGGGATCCTCGTGGTGCTTTAGAGTTTGTGCGCTGTGCTGAGAACCTCCTTGTGTGATCTAAGGAGGGGGGATCGGAGCACTGATGGATTTGACCGTGTCCATTGAAAATGGTCCTTAAAACAAAACAAACGAACCTGTTCTACCTTGGGGTGTAGAATTTGTTACAGGACGGATTGGTTCGGCCTCGTTTCAATCACTTCTCCACTACGGCAGTACTCATTTTCAATTGTTGTACGTACTGATTATCTGGAATTTCCGGGTCGACGCATTTCTTTCTGCTATGTAGCAGACATTTTGTATTTTCAAACATTCTTACACTCCTCACAGAGATAAGTCGTCATGTCTTTTTGGTTACCCGTTTCACCCTGCTTTGCAAGGAACGGCTGAGATAATAATTACTCGATAACCATGTTGGTTAATCTCGGGTGTAGCCGACATCAGACTACAGATTAACACTAAAATCGCTCAGCGCTTTTGCTTAATTCTTAAAAAGGCCATGGTACGTTCTTCGCCAAGATCGTAATACGCTGAAAGTTTGATAGCCACTACGGGGAGACACCTTATGGGCAGACATCTTCTGTTACTTGGTCATCATTTAGGTCTTGGCTACAGGCTATCGCCTGAGGTGTTAACTTCCTAAATGACTTTATAATTTCTAGGTTCTTAATTCACCCTTGCTTACAGTTGTGTGATGATATCGTTTTAATTCTCCAACAGTAATTCCAAACAAAACAGCAAACCTTATATAGTTGATAACTGCCAAGTGGTCATATAAACCTTTATTAAACTTGAAGGAACACGAACAGTTTCATGTATATTATCAAGGTACATCAACGAAATCATCTTCTTCAGTTCCTTTAATTTTGTTTGTATATCTTTCAATATTATTGACAGTTTGGCAATGCTACTCCGCAGTTTCAGCCTTTGTAGCTTTTTTAGTCTATTCCTCCTAGTACTCAATCAGATGCTTTATACTTTCTCCATCTACTCATACTTCAGGAGTGTCTATTGAGGATTTGGGCGCTCCACTTGGAGGAACCTCTACTTGATCAATGGCTATTTCTATCAGTTTGCTTATCTATGTTATTTCGCTGCTACATTGGTTCATAGCTTCAATTTTTCTATCTGAAAGTAATAATTATACAGTCAGCATCGATAGGCAGTCAGAACGACTTATGTATAAAAGTCAAAAATACGATTTCACACAAAATCTTGTTCTTGGCGATGAGGTTAAAACCCTTGTCAATATACTGACCTCTACACCTCACGGTAGAAGAGGAACGACTACGTAAGTAAGTCAATATACTGTAAACCACAGTATAATAAATGTCTTGAGATTCTCGAAGACTGAGCCGGACTTTTGTAACAGTCTGGGTGAGCGCCTGGTTGCTACATCATAAAATAAAATCACGTCTTTGTGCAATGGCTCTCTAGATGCAACTAACTATGAAAATATATTCTTTTACTAATCTCTTAAGTGGTGCGGGGCTTGCCGACTTAGAGCATTTTTCATTGGTTATACAAATTGTAAAGATGTATTTCATTAGCTACAAATATCGTTACCTACGTATCATAGAATTTATATAAGCTCATGCAAAGGAGGTGATGTAGTCCTCTTTTTAGAGATGCTGGGCAACTCCCGCCAAAACTTAAAGGAACACAGTTAGAAAATGTTTAGTGCTTCGATTTCTATGATGCATTTAGTAATTTATTCTGTCTTTATTTATTACGTTAAAGTGGGTTACTAGCAGATCTTCTACTTCATCAATGGCTAATTCTATCAGTTTGCTTATATCTGCTTCTGAGTAAGTTGAGCTTGCTAGCTGTATGTGCGAATCAACTTGTAAGTATGGACTCTTGGTTCTCAAAATGCGCTCTTGTGAGTAAGTTGAACTTGATATTTTGAATAAGTTATCATTTTGTGAGAACTTGATAAAAGGTGAATAAAAATGTGGCGTCCACCGTCTTAATCGTTGGCGAGAAATCGTCCCTTTTAACTTAGGTATTGAAGAATGTCCTAAATGGAAAATTCTGTTATCCAGACGTACATTAACGTCTTTCTAGTTAGACGTCAAACACGTAAGGGGTAGACTCAGATCTCTGTTGGACTGAAGACACACAAAAGTCTTCGTAAGTTTTCACACTTAATATCAATGGTTGACTTTCTTTTAGTTTTCTCCTCAAAAATGATGATTTCAATTCTCTAGTAATTGTGCATAATATGAGATGCACCTGATAAGTGTTAAATATATTGCGCATTGGAGTGTGTGCACATGCAAATATGTACGCATGATCTAACAATGTAGATGAAGTGAAGTATGAACTATCAATTACCTCCTATCATCTTAGAGGAAATTCTTTTGATTTAATTAATCATTTATGAGAAGGATTAATTGAAAAACTGTCTTCTCCACATTTAGCTATGATGCTAAGTGCAAAATTGATCTTAACTAAAGACTAAGAAAACATTCACTAACCTCCTTTTCACGTTCGCAAACTCCTTTAAGAACACAGTACACAACAGATATTAATTATTTTATCCACACTGAATTAATTGCACGCTATGCTTTGCGATATTCTCTACACCACGCTTTTGAAAACTTTGTACTCATCTCCAGGGAACATTACGCTACATTATATTTCTAAAACGTCCCAGATGGATCCATTGGGCCGGTGACGTATAACTCCTCCCATAAACCAATTGCCAAGAGACCATGTGGTCGCCCAGGTCTTGGATCTCTTTTGCCCCCTGTCAGCGCGTGTCTCTGGTTAAAGTGGAATAGGCTATTCGACACAAACTGTAAATGCAATGCTGCTTAACAAACGGGAGTTTGTTGATTGGCCGGCTAACGCTAAAAAAATCACCCACCTTCTAACTATCCCAAAGCTTTCTGTCTGTTTATCGCTTTGCGTGTCAATTTTATTTCATTATCTTGCCTGCGGCTTAGTTTATCCTTGTTTCATATCTAAGAATCCTATTCTTCTACCGTTGGATACCATCTGGAAACAAAGATTGTCGGTGTCACGGTCCTTTGATGTCCCTCGTCCAGAGTATTTTGTTCGCATGCGACCATTCTTCCCCAATGTGGTGACATGTCGTCTGTTTGAACAGCGGACTACCCATGACAAGGCTAAACTCTATTGTCCAGCCTTCTGCTTCAACAATAAGCAAAATATCTAGGTGGTGTGTTTGACAATATTTACAGGGGAAAGAGATATCAAAGAAGTTGTTTGGTTTGGTTTGGTTTGAAGGATTATCTTCATTGCACACGGACGACTCCAAAGAAGTTGTACCATGCCCATGTGTTTCTCACTAAGAAATCTGGGGTCATCACGATCACGCCAGGTGCCAGAAAAAGTCAAAAGCGTGTTAAAGTCCAGTGGTGATTAAAAGATTAACTTTAGCAGCGATGAAAGAGCAAAATGTGGTTGAAAATGCAATGACGGAAGATGATGGAAAAGAGAACGAAAGACTTAGTGTTCGTTTATCACATAGTCACATATACCAATTTTCCGTAAATATATTAAAACCACTATTATTCTCCGTTGAGCAATCGTCAATTCCTCGTTCTCTTTCTCTCCCTCTCTCTCTCTCTCTCTCTCTCTCTCTCTCTCTCTCACTATCTCTAACTCTCTGTCTTTCACTCCATGCCTCACTGTTACTCCCTCCCATTCCAATTTAATTTTTGCGCGCGCTTCATATTCCGATCCTTTCCCAGCTTGGGGCATATCTGAAGGCCATCCCCACGAATGCAAAAGAGTTGTTTCAATAGTTTCCGTTTCACAAATCTAGACTTCACAAAGCAGGGAAACTGTGTTTAAACTAGCAATAACCCGTCAACATTGACATGTTATTAATTATAGTTTGTTGTTTCTGTTAGATGTATCACTACTGTTGTCATTTCATTGCAGGCGACCGTCTTTATATAGAGTGCCTGAAAACATACCTTTATGTTTGTCTAATATTTTTTAAGACGCCACCAGGCGTAATGGCCACTGACTGCTTTGACGGTCGGCGGCTAAGGATCAAAGAAGAATATTTATTTACTGATATTTTATGCAGCAGAGATAAAGAAATTGGGGGAGGCATCCAATTTTTTTCTCAAAGGGAAACAACTTTGCAATTTAAAAAGTATAAAACTAAATAACATATTTTCAATATTTTTAGTTTAATTTTATCAATTTCTTGTAAAAAGGTATTTAAGGCATAAAAGTTTCATTTATTTTTTATTAGATCTTTTTTAAATTGTTAAAATGTTCTTTTGTTTTCCATGTTTAGAGTAAACAAACTTTTAATAATATGGAGTTTCTGCACATGCTAAAGTAGTGAACACTTATATGCTCTGTCACTTTCAATGATAATAAATCCACAATTTTCTCTTTCAGTCGCAGATGTGCACACCAACATGTTTCATCGGCGCTCGAAAGTGCACTTCGACAATCTTTTAAACACAATTCTTTCTAGATCGTTCCTCCACTACCCTGGGGCTGGAGTGGCTAAGAGGTATGGCGTTCGTCTCTAAGTCTAAAGGTACCGGGTTCTGTTCCCGGTACAGGGAATGGTTTTGATGGAATATTTTCATAACCACTGAGAACTAATAATGTCATACTCCCCCTGATCCCCTGCGTAGTGAGATCAGATACCTAGCACTCACGGATAAGGGCGAAAAAATAGGAGGTCCCGTCTGCAAGTTGCGCCCGTCTTCGGCAGCTGAAAATCGCAAAGAGTAATACATACGGCCATTGCCATGACAGAATTTACATTGGGATCCTCGTGGTGCTTTAGAGTTTGTGCGCTGTGCTGAGATCCTCATTGTGTGATTTAAGGTAGGAGATCGGAGCACTGATGGAGTTGACCGTGTGCATTGAGAATGGTCCTTAAATTAAAACAAACAAACCTCTTCTACCTTGGGGTGTAGAATTTGTCACAGGACGGATTGGGGCGACCTCTTCTCAATATCTTCTCCACTACGACAGTACTCATTTTTAATTGTTGTATGTACTGATTATCTGGAATTTCCGGGTCGACACATTTCTTTCTGCTAAGCAGCAGACATTTTGTATTTTCAAACATTCTTACACTCCTCACAGAGATAAGTCGTCATGTCTTTTTGGTTACCCGTTCCTCCCTGCTTTGCAAGGAACGGCTGAGATAATAATTATTCCATAACCGTGTTGGTTAATCTCAGGTGTGGCCGACATCAGACTACAGATTAACACCAAAATCGCTCAGCGCATTTGCTTAATTGCTGATAAAACCATGGTACGTCCTCCGGCAAGATCGTAATACTCTGAAAGTTTGATAGCCACTACGGGGAGACACCTTATGGGCAGACATCTTCTGTTACTTGGTAATCATTTAGGTCTTGGTACAGGCTATTGCCTGAGGTGTTAACTTCCTAAACGACTTTATAATTTTCAGGTTCTTAATTCACCCTTGCTTACAGTTGTGTGATGATGTCGTTTTAATTCTCCAACAGTAATTCCAAACAAAACAGCAAACCTTATATAGTTGATAACTGCCAAGTGATCATATAAACCTTTATTCAACTTGAAGGAGTACGTACAGTTTCATGTATATTATCAAAGTACGTCAACGAAATCATCTTCTTCAGTTCCTCTAATTTTGTCTGTATATCTTTCAATATTATTGACAGTTTGGCAATGCTACTCCGCAGTCTCAGCCTTTGCTAGCTTGGTTAATTTATTCATCGTAGTACGTATTCATCAATTAGATTCTTTATACTTTCTCCATCTCTTAATACTTCAGGGGTATCTATTAAGGATTTGGGCGCTCAATTTTGAGGACCTTCTACTTCATCAATGGCTAATTCTATCAGTTTGCTTATATCTGCTATTTTGTTGCTACTTTGGTTCATATCTACAACATTTTTAGCTGAAAGTAATAAGTATACATTCAGCATCGATAGACAGTCAGAACGACTGTCTACTTATGTATACAAGTCAAAAATACGATTTCACACAAAATCTTGTTCTTGGCGATGAGATTAAAACCCTTGTCAATATACTGTAAACCACAGTATAATAAATGTCTTGTGATTCTCGAAGACTGAGCGGGACTTTTGTGACAGTCTGGGTGAGCGCCTGGTTGCTATATCATTAGGCAAAATCACGTCCTAGTGCTATGGCTCTCTAGATGCAACTAACTAAGAAAATATATTCTTTTACTGATCTCATATGTGGTGCGGGGCTTGCCGACTTAGAGCAGTTTTCATTGGTTATACAAATTTTAAAGATTTATTTCATTCGCTACAACTATCGTTACCTACTTATCATAGAATTTAAATAAGCTCATGCAAATGAGGTGATGTAGTCCTCTTTTTAGCGTTGCTGTCAGCGTTGCTGGGCAACTCCCGCCAAAACGTAAGGGAACACAGTTAGAAAAAGTTTAGTGCTTCGATGTCTATGATGTTTTTAGTAATGTTTTCTGTCTTTTTTTATTACGTTAACGTGGGTTACTAGCGTTAGCATATGCCATCCGGTCACATAAGTATGGAATCTTTCTTCACAAAATATGCTTTTGAGTAAGTTGCGCTTGCTAGCTGTATATGCGAATCAACTTGTAAATATGGAATCTTGATTCTCAAAATGCGCACTTGTGAGCGAGTTGAGCTTGATATTTTCAATATGTAATCAAAATGTGAGCACTTGATAAAAGGTGAATAAAAATGTTGCGTCCGCCGTCTTAATCGTGGCCGAGAAAGCGTCCCTTTCAACTTAGGAAGTGAAGAATGTCCTAAGTTGCAAATTCTGTTATCCAGACGTTTTCACACTTAACATCAATGGTTGACTTTCTTTATACTACTCCTCAAAAACCATCATTTCAATTCTCTAGTTATTATGTATGACATGAGATCCACCTGATAAGTGTTAAATATATTTCGCATTGGAGTGTGTGCACATGCACATCTGTAAGGATGATCTAACAATGTAGACGAAAGGAAGTATGAACTATTAATTAACTCCTATCACCTTAGAGGACATATCTTTTGATTTAAATAATCCTTTATGAGAAGGATTAATTGAAAAACTGTCTTCTCCACATTTAGCTATGATGCTAAGTGCAAACGTGATCTTAACTGAAGACTAAGAAAACATGTTAATTATTTTTAAAAGATTCACTAACATCCTTTTCACGTTCGCAATCTCCTTTAAGAACACAATACACAACAGATACTAATTATTTTATCCACACTGAATTAAATGCAGGTTATGCTTTGCGATATTCTCTGCACCACGCTGTTGAAAACTTTGTACTCATCTCCAGGGAACATTACGCTACATTATATTTCTGAAACGTCGCAGATGGATCCATTGGGCCGGTGACGTATAACTCGGCCCATAAATCAATTGCCGAGCGCCCATGTGGTCGCCCAGGCCTTGGATCTCTTTTGCCCCCTTTCAGCGCGTGTCACTGGCTAAAGCGGAATTGGCTATTCGACACAAACGGTCAATGCAATGCTGCATTACAAACAGCAGTTTGTTGATTGGCCTGATAATGCAAAAAAATCACCCGCCTTCTAACTATCACAAAGCTTTCTATCTGTTTATAGCTTTGTGTGTCAATTTTATTTCATTATCTTGCCTGCGGTTTCCTTTATCCTTGTTTCATATCTAAGATTCCTATCCTTCTTCCGTCGGCTACCATCTGGAAATAAAGATTGTCCGTGAACGGTCATTTGATGTCCCTCGTCCGGAGTATATTGTTTGCGTGCGTCGCTTCGTCTCCAATGTCGTGACATTTTGTCTGTTGGAACAGCGGACTACCCATGAAAAGGCTAAACTCTATTGTCCATCCGGCTCCTTCAACAATAATCAAAAAACCCTCTGACAATATTTACAGGGGGAAAAAGATATGAAAGAAGTTGTTCGGTTTGGTTTAGTTTGAAGGATTATCTTCATTGCACACGGACTACTCCAAAGAAGTTGTACCATGCCCATGTGTGTTTCACCAGATTTCTTACAAAGAAATCTGGGGTCGGCACGATCACGCCAGTTGTCAGAAAAAGTCAAAAGCGTGTTAAAGTCCAGTGGTGATTAAAAGATTAACTTTAGCAGCAATGAAAGAGCGAAATGTTGTTGAAAATTCAATGACGGAAGATGATGAAAAAGAGAGCGAAAGACTTGGCGCTCGTTTATCACATAGTCACATATACCAATTTTCCGTAAATATTTTAAAACCACTATTATTCTTCATGGAGCTATCGTCAATTCCTCGTTCTCTCTTTCTCGCTCTCTCTCTCTCTCTCTCTCACACACACACACACTCTCTCTCCCAGTTTTTCGCTCCATGCCTCACTGTTACTCCCTCCCATTCCAACTTTATTTGAGCGCGCTTCATATTCCAATCCTTTACCAGCTTGGGGAATATCTAAATTCCATCCCCACAAATGCAAAAGAGTTGTTTAAATAGTTTCCGTTTCACAAATCTAGACGTCATACAAGGGGATTGACATAAGTCGTGGGCCTGACCATGAAGGAGTCACAGGAGGAAGATAAAACTTGGCACATTTAAAGTTCATCATATTTGCACTGAATGTGTAAAGTACGCGTTTGTTTCTTTAAAGGGTTTTCCCGCTACGGTTCACGACGCAATGTACCCTATTGACCGGATCTGCTGCTCCAAAGATTTGACAAAACAATGGAAAAGAAGGAGGCCAGAGCTGTGATAAAATTTCTGATGTTTCAGAGAAAAACACCTACAGAAATATACAGGGAGATGGAACCAGTGTTTCGTGATTCTTGTCCTTCATATACTTCGGTAAAAAACTGGTGTCAACAGTTTAAGTGCGGGTGCTCAAATGTTGCTGATCTGCCAAGATCTGGCAGATCAGCCTCAGAGTGCAACGATGAAAATCCAACAAGAGTGAAGAAAATCATTGACCAGGATCGAAAAATGACAATCGTGGAGATAGCTAGTAGAGTAAAACTAAATGAAAGAACAGTTTATAGAATTTTACACAACAGGCTGAACATGAGAAAAGTGTGTGCACGCTGGGTTCCGCGACTGTTGGCACGTGAACAGAAGCAAACGAGGGTAAAGTGCTGTCAACAGGTGCTCAAAAAGTGTCAGTCAAAAAATTTTTTGGAGACCATAGTGACAGTAGATGAGACTTGGGTACACCATTATGACCCCGAATCCAAAATTGCCAGCATGCACTGGAAAACCCCGGGTTCCCCAACACCTGTCAAGCCGAGGGCGCAGAAATCTGCAGGAAAAGTGATGCTGACTGTTTTTTGAGACGGCAAATGTGTCGTTTTAAAAGATTATCTGCCTCGCTGCAACACAGTTAATGGACAGTACTATGCAGATCTTTTCACCAAACTAAGAAAGGTTGTGACCAGGAAACGAGGGATAACGCGCACTCAAAATTTTCCTTTGCCTCAAGAAAACGCACCCTCTCACAAAGCACGGCTTGTGCAGCTAGCAGCCAACGATTTGAATATTGAAATTCTTCCACACCCACCATATTCTCCAGATTTGGCTTCATCAGACTTTTTTCTATTCCAAAATCTTAAAAAACAGCTAAAAGGAAATCATTTTGACAGCAATGAAGAGGTTATACTGGAATGTGATGACTGGTTTAGTTTGAAAAATAGGGTGTTCTACTCCCAAGGTCTTTTCAAGGTTAAGCAGAGATTTCAGAAGTGTGTCAATTCAGACGGTGGCTATATTGAAAAGGAATAAACACTATACAAAATTTCAGCTCCCTGTGACATGTCCTTCATGGTCAGGCCCAGGACTTATCAATCCCCTTGTAAAACATGGAAACTGTTTAAACTAGCTATATTCCGTCAACATTGACATGTTATTAATTATACTGTGTTGTTTCTGTTACATGTATTACTGACGGTAATATCACTACTGTGGTCATTTTATTGCAGGCGACCGTCATTAGATATTTGTAGTGAAATTTATATAGATGTATTAAATATGAAGGCATGTAGTAAACTTACGGAAAAGACATGTGGAGCAGTGATAATGATCTACTGGACCGTAAATTGATTAAAAAACTAACATGTCTTTTATGATAACATGTCTCGTAATTGTTCACGCATCTTTTACAATATTGCCCTGTTCGACTTACTGCCTCTGAGAACAACGTTTGAAGTTTGACGAAACTCCAGTTCATGTACTGTTTTTTCAATCGTGTTATTGGCATCTTTCCATAAATCAAACTGTTCATGCACACCTTAATTTACGCACTTTTTCTATTTTCGGGAGAGTACATGTAAGTGGAAACAATACAATTATTGTCTAACTTTCAACCACACTAAAAAAAGTGCGTATGCGCACAGCGGGTATTTCAAGTGAAAAATTCGCAGTTGAGTTGCAACTGGTAATTGTTACATGTCTCTCAACACACTGGTGAAGTAGGTAAAACAAAAAGAAATAGGTACATTCTTTTTGAGTCTTTGTAAGGTATGCTTAAAAACTTGCAGAGATTACCTTACTTTTGTGATAGAAAGCATCTTCGTACCACATCATGGGGCGGAGAATAAATGTTTTAGAAAGGGGACAATATTTTACGGACACCCTGTATTGTAGTGAGTTATCTAAAGCCGCCTACATCGTGTACTTGCTTCTGGACCATCTTTTTCTTCATTACCTTTCAGTTCGCTCCTTGTTGCGCCCACACCTTCAACAAATAAATGCCACACCTTCCTGTTGTGCATTGTCTGTTCTAGGTCTTTCCATTTCTTTATCTCTTGTATGTCTTTGTTCGTCTGTTTTTTGTTTTTCCTCTATTTTCTCTTACCACGCGGATCTCTAGAATAAGAACAATCTTTTAATGCTATCAAGTGATATTTCTTAGTGAGTATATTATCTAAAGCCGGCCTCTTCTCCCCACATTTTGTTCCACTGGTGTGTCTAGTTCTTTCCATCAGTTCCACATTAGTGTTCGTGTCATTCCAATTCAATTATTATATTCAGCACAAGTACTCATTCATGAACGCCTTTATCTTTCTGATCTTTGTGTTGTTCTTTATAGTTCATAGCTAAACAATTGGGGACTTGTTCATTATATCAGCGGAGTGCTTGGAGAGTAACAAAATAAAATGTCCAAATTATCCTTTTTCCCCACAACCTGCCAACAACTGGGTTGGTCATGTCCTCAGACGGGATCCTGACACCATCACCACAGCTACTATGCTATAGACCCCAGAAGGACGGTGAAAGTGAGGCAGACCAAAGACAAACTTGAGGATGAAAGTGGAGGCTGAGATGCAAGGCATGAACTAGAGTTGGGGCTAAGCACGAAGGATGGCCACCGATCGAGCAAATTGAGGATATTTTGTTGCTGCCTTACAAGACTCCACTAGGCGTGGTGGCCACTGACTGCAGAATCAGGATTTCCCCTGTATTGGGGGAGGACAACACTAGACAGTCTTTGAAGGACCGAGGACTAGAATGGAACCAGGCCAGTGGGAAGACAGCCGATAGAATAGTATGACGCTCTCTCTTCCAAACCTCTACACCTCAAGGTAGAAGTGAAAAGACTAAGTAAGTAAGTAAGAATATTCTGAAAAAAATAAGTGCAATATCTGCAAAGCGCAATAAAGCGAAGCGCAATAAAGCGAGGTATGCCTGTATATGTTAATGTATGTTTTGGTAGTAAAGATTCTCTTACATATGAATGCATGAATGTGTGTGCATTAGTATTTTGGTATATATGCATACATATGTGCTGGAATTTTCTTATTCGCAAAGCAGTCCCCAAGTTCGCTCCGGGGTTCCTTGTTAAATGCCTTCTTCAGATCCAAGAAACAAAGATGCTTCTCACTTTTATACCCAAGGTCATTTTAACTTAGCTGCCTCAGTGTGAAGATTAGGTCCTAAGTACTTAAGTTTGCTCGGAAGCCACGCTGGACCTCGTCCATTTATGACATAGCCAGGTGTCTGAGTCTCTGTTCCAGGATTCTAGAGTAGATTTTACCAGGGACACTGAGAAGGGATATACCTATCCGATTTCAGCATTATCGACTGTCACCCTTTTTTAATATGGGTGTTATAATGGCAATCTCTCAATCCTTTGGTACGGTCTTGTTGCACCAAGCTGCCTGTAGGATCCTTAAGAGTAATAGGTCGCTTGCTGCTCTCATATACTTAACCATCTCTGGTATTATACCATCATGTCCTGCTGCTTTGCCCATCTTGATTTTCTCCAGTGCTGCCTTCAGTTCTTCCATCTTTATGCCATCTTCGCCATCATTGCTTCCTCTTCTGTGCTAGTGGTTATCATTTCTATATATGTGCTCGTAACTAAACTGTATGTTTTATGTGCTATGTACATATAGATGGAGCGTTGGGTTGACAAAGGGGTTAGAACGTTGCCCCTCGAGCTAAAGTTTCGAAGTTCAAACACTGGTAACGGCACGCTCCAGTTTACCCAGGTGTAAATGGGTATCTCACTCTTATCTTTAGTTAGAAACGGTACAGGCATCGAGGAAGGGAATCAGTCACCCAACTTTATAAAGCTTGACATAATATATCGAATTCTCAAATACTACACTCTCCTACATGAATATTTTCTATACGACTACATAAATGTATGAATGTGTGTCTAATGGTAGTATTATATGCATTTATATGTTTGTATCTGTTTATCTTGCACCATAAAGATCCGGGGTGGGGGAGGGGGGGTTAGGAGGTTACGCTGAAAGAATCGAACCACTCCTACACCAAGCATGTCATAAAATGAGATTAATGTGAGGTTCTGAATGGGACTATTACAAAACAACAGCAGATGGGGCACGAGTTTTAGCTCTGGCTTAATGCAAGGAGGGTGTGTGTGTGTATATATATATGCATGAATGAGTAGATGCTGATGACCTTGGCGCTAATGCGACTTGAAGCCGGAGTATTGTGTAATTACCCGTGTAATTGTAGGATCGTACGGTATAATGAAGGTTTAATGTGAAGCGAAAACATCCGTACTTAAATTGTTGTAGGTTTGTCCACTTACTTTACTTTCTTCTTTTTTTCTGTCGGTGAAGCGTAGTGGGGAGCTGAAGTTTATGTTGCTGAGCCTTTTTAACGTGACAAAACAACACCCACTTGAAGGCATACAGAAAGACAATCATAAAGATACATTGCACGAAAAACAAGAAATTTCCATCTTAGTTTTTAAATATCTGACATTGGACACGTCATCCTTGCAAGTCTGTGAATCTTGCCGGTTGTATCCTGTGACATGGCAAGACAAGGATTCGTGTTACACAGTGTCTAGGCGCCCATGCTTTAATCTAATGTGTCTTAACTCCCTTTAGCGGACATATGGGACAAAACGCCACTGTTCAGTGAATATCGACTCCTTATTGGTGGCCAGGAATGAACACTGATATTATCAGATACATGAAATAATGCGCCAAGTGCCAACGTGTGGCACCCAAGCATTGGACACCCCCAGTTCCCACGGGAGAAATGCCAATAGTGGGGACAAAATTTGAACAGATTGCATTCCACAAAATAGGACCCCTGGAAAAGACTAAAAAAGGAACAGGTTTAGCCTGACCTTAGTCGACACATTCACTTTGAGGGAAGAAGCTATACCCTAACATGCACTGATTCCAAGCATGTCGCAGAAGGTCTACTGCAGATTTTTGCAAGTTTGGGATTCCCTCAACATGTTTTGACGGATAACGGATCCCAATACCGTAGGCTCTTAATGGGGGAGATCTTGAAGATCTTGAGGGACCAGCACATCTACTCCAGCCCCTATAATCCGGCCGGAAGTGGGTTAGTAGATCATGTCAACGGAAGCCTCGCCATGATGTTACGTAAGCTGGCACAAGAGAATTCTGAAGATTGGGACCTCTTTATCCCTGCAGTCTTATTCACATACAGGGAAGTCCCACAGGCATCTACAGGTTTACCACCAGTGTCACGTAGAGATTATGATAAATACATTTTCTATTTTCCCTTCTTTCTCTACCCGTGTCCTCTATTTTTATTATCGCTCTTTTATCCTTTTCCTGTGTTTTTTTTCCGCATTCGTACGTTTGCGACTATAAACATTACTATTTTCCCATACTAACGTTTACCCGCTTTCTTTCTCATACTGGGATACGCATTTCTATTATGTAAGACGTCAGCCACTTAGGGAGACGATAAATTGTGAATATGCAGCTATCTCAGACATACGAGCAGACTTCTGTCTGCACATTCAGCTGACTCGTGCGTTTGCATCGGCTGAGTACTCAGGTGAGGTTTCAAACCCGACATCTTCACGGTGCAAATTGAGACTTACCGTCTAGCATTTTCACCTGCCACATTGGTCATCAGGCTGAGTTCTCGGCGAAGTGTGAAAACTGCCTCGGCATTGGAGACAGGCCGTCTGAGACTCGCAACTTACACTCGCACTCTCGGTCAGTAGGTGGCAGTTACGGCATGCGGTTTAAGCTTACGTAGGTGTTAAGATGGAAAGGGGAGATTATTTCGTTTGCCAAATAAGTTGGGACCCCTTTGTCTGGTAATAGATATAACCAGAATGTTAAACTTTATTTTCATTGAGTCCTCAAAATTCGCAGTAGACGGGTTGCTCGTGAATAGAATAAGCTGTATAGCGAAGTTTCTCAGTTTGTTTCGACAATTTGTTGAACATCTAGACTTCAATAAATATATCAGCGTATGATTCTAAAGTGGTGCGACCACCTGTACTTCTGTGTTGAGGTAAATATATATATATATATCTAGATTTTGCGAGGGATTAAGTGTTAAACCACCTTTTTTATTTCCCTAATTTCTTGTGTGCAGAGTGATTGATTTATAAGTCTGTTATATTCTCTAGCTGATGAGTTACAGTGGAAAGCAAAATAAAGTATAGTTTCTAGCTTATAAATCAGGTAGCTATAATGAATGTAATTTAACTGCTAAATAATCAGACGAGAGAATATATTTTATAACTAACTTATAAATGATAGATGCCTCATGAGTGTTGACTGAATACGTAGGTATTCCTAATTCATGATGATGGATTTATATATATATATATAACTTATTCCACGGGAAAGGTTGAAAGTCAAGTCAAGCTCTATGCTTGCAGTTCCAAACGTAAGCTATATTGAGTACATAATATGTAAAATATTTCATATTTGTTTTTCTTTATTCAGTGAATACTGGGGTAACCCAATTTTGCTGGCGTTTAGTACAGAGAAATATCCTGTGAGAAACACAAACATTTTATATCTTTAACCACTTGGGTTTTTTCAAGTACCACCTGTCTGACAGGGCGTGTGCCTTTAAGTGACACTAACTTTAGTCTGAAATATCTATCGCCTGAAGCAGACGCTCCCCAGATCCATTTTAAGGAAACCAACAAACAAATCTGCAGAGCTGGGATCCGCTTCATTAAAAGACAGTAACGGATAAAAAGTGTGTGAATGTCCCAAAGTTTGTGCCAGACGGCGAACAACAGCACGAGTTTAGGTAAGGTTGTGTGAGTCAGGGCCCTGATGAAAGAACCGAGTGAAAGTAGACTGAAGGATGTTCTTTGTTTGAGTCACCCACGTTGTAATTTTCTTTAAGCAAGTTATTGCTAACAATATTTCCCCCGAGAATAAAGCAGAGTATCAAGTCTGTCCATACCTTAAAAAGGGGGAAACCGTAGACTCAATCATATGTATCTGTGACTCTTTGGGGTTATCACTTTCTTCTAACGGGACTGTGAGCTATATATCAAGAGGAAGGATCATACAAACGGGTCTATCACTATTGTAGCATTCCTTGATTTTATGACTATGTATATGCTTGTTTTGATGTAATTTTATATGTTGTGAGAGAAGTTTGCCATGATAATTAAACTACTCAATAATTATTCCAGCGTGTCGGTACGTTTCGTTCCATAATATTACATAATCACTGTTATAGTTTTCCCACGTCTGTGCGTCTAACTGTCGTCACTTGTGTGTGCACGTGAGTGGTACGTTCATATATACTAAGATATGTTGTCTCTAGACTGTCTGACTCCTCTAAATAGTAGATAGGCTGAGAAAGAGAGAAGATTCTCGAGTTCTCAGGGTCAGCCTCTATTGATTCTACCATCTCACTCGTTGAAATCTATTTCTATTACGACCTCTCACTGTGACAATCACTTGTTCTAATCTATTCAGAAGGGACCAACCCAAGTCTTAATTTTCCTATCAAAAATCTACGACAACCAGCTACACTCTTATTCGGCAGACCTATTAAGGGCCCGCTTTAAGCCTTACTCCGGTCACTGACAGACAAGAAGGCTTATGAGACAGTCGTCTCAGGAAGTAAATATGTATCGGAACTTAAGGAAAGATTATAACTAGGATGGGATCTAGCAACAACCAACCTTAAGCGAGCACGCATGAAGCACGCTAAACGATACAATAGAGCAGCGAAAGAGAGAGAGAGAGAGAATTACAACCAGGAGAGAAAGTTTTGTTGCAACTTCCAACCGGAAACAACAAACTACGTATCGGATGGCATGGGCCGTTTACCGTCCTTAAAAAGATCTCGAGAACTAACTACCAGATCTCTATTAAAGGAAAGGTAAAGGTCTACCATATAAATCTGTTAAAGAAATATTTGGAAACACCGGTGTCTTCTCCAAACATCTCCTGGCGGTCGCCACAGCAATAGAAGACGAGGAAGATGACGATAGTTGCATGGAATATCCACTGCTACAAACGGAATCTTTCAACGATGTTAAATTTGGCGATACTCTTTCAAACGCACAACAGACAGAAACGAGGGTGCAACTGAAACATCACTCAGCAGTTTTAACGGACATACCTGGTCGAACGCATCTCGCAGAATTTGATATGAAGCTGAGATGTGAGACCCCTGTGCGAACCAGAGTTTACCCGATTCCGTATGCTAAAGCTGATACGCTACGCGGAGAAATAGACAAGCTACGTCAAGATGGAATTATTAGCGAGTCTACATCTCCTTACAGTTCGAGCGTAGTAATGTTACAGAAGAGCAATAAGGAAGTTCGGCTGTGCATCGATTACCGTCTACTTAACACAATAACGGAATTCCAGCTGGAGTCCCTGCAAAATGCTTCTGAACTGTTCACCAAGCTTAGCAAGGTAAGAATCTTCTCCAAGATTGACCTGAGTAAAGGTTATTACCAAATACCAGTCAAGGAGGAAATTAAAACACTGCTAGCTTTTAGCACCAGTGAAGTACACTATACTTTCAACGTTATGCTTTTCGGTTTGCACAACGCACCAGGAGTCTTCACGAGAATGATGAAAAAGCTTTTAGAACCATTGCAAAGTCCCCAAATTCACTATTTCATGGATGACATGTTGATTGCAACGGAAAATTATGACAAACATATTTCTACGGTTGCTCATGAGACTACAGGAAACAGGCCTGACAGCCAGACCGAGCAAGTGTTTAATCGGATTTGAAAAGCTTGACTTCCTGGGGCATACCATTTCACAATGTTGTATGTGGCCAGTTGCCAAAAACGTAGAGAAAGTACGAGCAGCAATAAGGCCTAAAACGAAGAGAGACGCACGTTCATTTCTATCACTGTGTGCATATTACCAGCAGTTCATTAAAAATTTCAGTGACCTAACAGCACCTCTTACTGACTTCACCAAGAAGGGGCAACCTGAAAAAGTTATTTGGAATTCAGAGTGCGAACACTCCTACGTCAGTCTCAATGAACATCTGTTCAAATATCCAATTCTAAGATTACCTGACCTTAAAAAACCTTTCATATTGCGCGTCGATGCATCGCGACTGTGAATCGGGTCAACACTGCTTCAGGCAGATGAAAATAATCCGAATCTCTTATTTCCAGATGCATGCGGCAGCCGCAAACTGAACACAGCAGAGAGGAATTATTCGACCGTGGAGAGGGAGTGTTTAGCACTCGGTAATGGAAAAAGAAGACATGAATATCTTTATGGCGTTCCATTTACAGTACAAACGGACCATGCTCCACTGGTGTTTATTGGAGCCAATAAGGAATTTAACTCAAAGATTATGCATTGGGCTTTGCAGTTAAGCGTATATTCATTTATAGTACAATACATCCCGGGAGAAGAAAACGTAGAAGCGGATTTTATGAGTCAAAAATTGAGCATGGAGGAAGAGGATGAAATTGAAGATAGCAATCACTCGGAAGATACGGATAACAGCAGCTCTATTTTCATAAGTGAGACATTAAAGGTTTTCATATCTTCACTGTCACATATACATGTAAATATAGCCACAGTGATCCAACCACCTTTGCTTCCCCATCCAAAATTTATAATTTTGCTACGCAAAAAACCCTGCAATTAGCTGCCTGTAGACTCACTTTGAAGTCACGCCTATTCTTCCTCTTTACATGCGCTAATGAGCGTTTACAAATTTTTTCACCCGACAGTCTTAACAAGACGGGAGCGAACCGGGGTGTTTACCTGAGTTTCCAAGCAAGCTGAGATGTCAATCATCGATAATGACAGATCAGACGTCTGTAGCAAATGCAAGAGTGATAACAATATTTACCGACCACATTGATTGTCTGTGATCCCAGGGGACTTAATTATTTGATCTACAGCAGATGGACGAAATCAAAGAAGGCGCGTTCCCATGCCATGGCTTTTTGATGTCGTTTCGGCATCGCGAGCGAGTGAACAGGAAAATCCTTTACCTCGGGAGTCGAACTCGTTGATTTTCCGTGATACGGCCGAAGGCATGAATTATCGCACCCTTTAGTGATAATAACACCATTTCTGTATAAATACTCCGTCCTCTCAAACTCAGTTATCTAATCGCTCAGAAAGTTTGAATAATCTAGCTCTTTATTCTAGAGCCATTGTGAAAGAGTGTTTTAGCATTCCGTGGAGATTGTTTCATTTCTGATTGCGGTATTAGAAATTAGCATTTACGTGATTTAATGTGCTAAGTTTATCATTATAATTTACTGGGATTTTCTAGATGCTAAGACTAGCGTATTTAATAACGCATAGATTTTTTTTCTTCCAGTTGTAATGTAGATTTAATCACCCGCTATCACCCAGAAAGAGATGTTTTAATTGACTAATAAATACACTAGGCGACTGACAATTGACGGAATACAATTCACTTCTGGTTCATTATGTGTAATAATATAAGTGACTAGTGTAATATTATGTGGCGAAACAAATAGTTAGTAATGACAAGCGATATTTGTAAAGTAGTCATAATTAAATTATCACTGATATTGTGTGCTGAGTGTTTTAACGGGCGGGAGGGGAAAGGCGCATATCTAAAACCAAACCCGTACCAGTTGAGCGAAGCGTGATAAGACAGGCTAGGACATGTGACTTTTAATTTAACTAGATGACAGGGAGGATAAGAGGTCATACCCTTACGCGTGATAGGATAGGATATTGATATTGTGGTTAAATGTTTTGTTTTCTTCCTGTGACAGTGCGAAGACGATGTGTGAAGAAGCATAAGAATTCGTGTGTAATGTTGTCGTCACTCTCTCTGGCCTACTTTCACACACGTTCCGCAGTCACATAAAAACTCTCTTGATGACAGGGGTCCCACTTTTATTAATGAAACCCTTTCAGGTAGCATTTGAATCATAGAGAAAACAATGTTGTCCACAATTTTACATTGAAAGCAATTCATAAGAAACACCGTATAACCAAGCTAATTAGGTAACACCATATAACCCAGATAATTTGGTAACATCATATAACCCAGCACAGACAGCTGGACTCTCTGAAATAAAAGGAAACAAAATAAACTAGCATCGTACTAATGGACAAACATCATCTACGTAATAATACATTCATATGTGTGAAGAAATGCAAGTGCATGCACTTATAACCATATGTGTGTGTGTGTATGTGTGTTCATGCAGGTCTGCGTATATGTGTAATCATACAATAAACATATCTCAGTCAACAGTAATGCCTTCATACTCATACTAAATACATCATCACGCGAGAGAAAACTTAAATGAAGCACTTCTATGGTGAAATATTCCACACAGCGCTCTGGTATAAATGACATCAATTTATTAGTATCTTAGAGATCTAGCTGCTCTAAAGAACAAGCAGATATATATATATACTCTATTCTTACAGCTATGTACTAAATGTAATAGGCATATACTACTCACGGAGCTAGAGGGTACGCTAATCTGTACTCTCACAATAATCACTGATATAAAATAAACCACACTTACGGCTTACAAGAATGCATTATAACTATCACTTAACACTACACAAATAATAATAATGGTAATACGTACACACTTGTATACAGCTCATCGCGGCACTAGAATTCCTCTAATAAAATCACTTCGTACTTTACACATTTAACACACAGTCTCACGGTTGAAAATAGCGATGAGATATACGTGAAATTACACTTAAAAACAAATAAATCTCCAATCAGCTTCTATCAAACTATAGATAGACAATCGATAATAAGCAATAACTCTAAACCTGAAGCGTCTAAAAATGTACTCATATGCAAACATACCTCTATATCGTTAGTTCTCTTTGCACAGACGCAACTATGCAACGGCCCAAATCTCACTTGGTAATCGTACTACGGCGCGTACCGCGCATGCAGACGATCTGGCTTCTTTTCAGCTCTGACCCATGCCTCTCACTGTTTCAATTTAAATCTACGTATCCACCCCTGTACCACATGATAGCCATGTCAAACATGTCAGACAAAGCTCCACCCATCCCTCTAGGGAGCAAATCATGAGTCCTAAGGTCAATTTGGATGACATGAGATCACAATTTAGTAAGGATTATCTTCCTCATCGACATAACTCAAGGTCCGCCCACTAGGTAGCATTCTCACGATATCTCTTGATTGGAGTCACACCTATCCCGGTTTTGTGCTCAATAAGATGTGTTATCAGACAGCGCCAGGATGTCTAACAACCGAATGCTGTTTCTCATTAGATCTTCTGCCTCTCACAGTCTCTCTTCCTCACGGATGGCAAAGGTGTGTTTCGCTTAAATCGCACATTACCGGGTGAGAATGCCAACATGACCACAAATATACACCGTAGACAAGATCGACAACTTTTACTCAGTCACAATTTACACCTTTCTGACCACACTGTCACATATTTCGCCCCTAAATTTGTTGTGGTTCCCTCAAACCTACTCTGCTCCATTTTCAGTTCTAAGTTTATTTCTTCTTGCTTGTCGTGGTCTGGGAGAATTGTCCGCTCGTACAGCGTCGCTACTCGGTTGAGAGTTCAGCGAGTTAGTGCCTGCAGTTGTCGGCCTTGGCGGAATATTGCTTCCAATGTGTTTTACGTTTGTTTTCCGTCGATGTTGGCGTGCATTCCCCCAATCTGAGTTAGATTGGTGTCCTCTCCGGAACGTCGGTGTATATTCCCTCCTATCTGTTTAAGGTGAGTTTCCTCTTCTGAACGTTGACCGCTTTTCTTGGCGCCTTTAGGGTAACAGTAGTCACGGTCATCCCTTGGCCTGCACCCTAAAGGCAACCTAGATGTGTCGGTACGTTTAGAGAGTGCGCTCTTAGTGGGACAAACCGATATCAAATGCTCTGGGGACTTACACTGAAAACATCGCTTCGGAAGTGAGCCCTGAGAGCACTTGGCTGCCATGTGGCATGAAAAGTCTCCACAATTGTAGCATCTTATTTTTCTAGGCTTCCTCTGTGCCATGGGTCGCTTCCTGCTGCCCTTACATTCCTGGCCGCCAATGCCGCATACAAAGA
Source organism: Oreohelix idahoensis (assembly GCA_024509875.1). NCBI lineage: Eukaryota > Metazoa > Mollusca > Gastropoda > Stylommatophora > Oreohelicidae > Oreohelix > Oreohelix idahoensis. Next base: position 675,917 of record JAMPIV010005655.1, read on the forward strand.
CCGCTTCAATGCACTGAACAGATGGTTTGCTGTCAAATTCTATTCCATCATTTCTCGCCAGACTACGGAATCCTTTTCTGAAAATCTTAGTCTGATGTACAAATACATCAACACCTCCATCATTCGGTGTAATAAATCCCCATCCTTTGTCGACATTATACCACTTACAAAATCCTTGTCTTCATGTTGGTGCAACTGTGTTTTCACTAACCTCTAAATTACTGCATGCACTATCAACTGCCTGACTCTCACCTACAGGTAGGTCTAGTTTTGGTTCCAGTTGATCCACACCTTGGTTCTGCTCTAGGTTTTCACGCGGTTGGCACTGTTTTCTTCTTCTTCGCATCTCCTTTTGTGCTGGCGAACTGGACTGTGATAGCTGTGCCAGCTGGGACTTTAGACTAGCTACTTCTGATTTGAGTGCTTTCTCTTTATTGTGAGCTTCTGCACTTGCTATCTGCATTAGCGTATCAGGTTCTTTGCCTTCCCAGAAAACAGAATAGTCCCTTACTTCCCTAAATGAGACACCAGGATTTTCTAAGACGTATTTCTTCACACATGACTTACTCAGATCATCTCTCAGCTGGGCAACAAAATGATCACTGAGCATGGATGGGTCCGCAGGAGCCAAGCCTTTCTTCACCCGCATTGTATTCAATCTCAGAAATATTTCATGCAACAGGTGAGAGAATTCCGTTACTGAAAAGCTAGGCACATGTCTCATGGCATAGAAACCCCTAGTCATCTCATTGACTAGTTGTCGCTCACAGTAGGCTTCTTCCACACTTTCGAGTAACTTCTCAGGGCTAGCCTTGGCTCCGCCACGTATCCGTTATTCCCTAAAGACCACTGGTTTAACATTATTCCACACAATGTCTAACCTATCTCCTACAGTTAAGGGCCCTACCTTCCATGCAGCTTTTACTTCCTTCACAAACTCTTGCCAAATGGGGCCTGGCTTTTCACCAAATCTTCTTACCTCCGGCACTGTTATGTAAATCACCTTCACATGCGCATTGCTCTGGTTCTTTCCTGGTGTGAGGATTTCATCATGGGAGCACCTCGACAGCCCATGTGGCCGTGTAGTCAGAAAGGTGTAAATTGTGACTGAGTAAAAGTTGTCGATCTTGTCTACGGTGTATATTTGTGCTCATGTTGCCATTCTCACACAGGAATGGGCAGTTTAAACGAAACACACCTTTACCATCTGTGAGGAAGACCGACGTGTGAGAAGCAGAAGATGTAATCAGAGACGGCTCTTGTGAGCACCAAGGATACCTGAGCTAAACCTTGCAAGAGTATTACAACACCCAGCACAGATGGGGCAGCACATCTGTCCAGTACATCTCCCCACCATAGGCCCAGCAAAGAATCGCACCACCGCATGAAGATTCGTAGCACCATAGGCTCATTGAAGAGTCGCACCAACGTAGGCCAGGTGAAGAGTTGCACCAACGCAGGGCCAGAGAAGAATCATACCACCGTAAATCCATTGAATATCTTATCAAGCCAGGGACCAGCCATTTGCAGTTATAGTAATTTTTCTGCAGTAGTATCCTTGCTAATGACACTCCATCAGAACAAACAGGAATACGATTGCTACCCCAGTGTTATTATGCCAAATCAGTGACCGACCTACCACGATTGACATTCAGCCAGGGAATCAATCGCATCACCAGGCAGCACCTGAAAATGCTACAGGCCACAACAGCAAAGAGAAGACAAGAGCAAGCAACAACAAAAAAAGAGACATTTTCTATTATTTATTGTGATATTATAATAAGTAATTTCCATCTGTTTTTGCATTGTATTTTACTAGGTTAGGGCTAGAGCAGTGATGTCAGCTCAAAGCGCAGACGCAACAAGCCGGTCAGAGCCTGGGAACACCTCGACAGCTGGAGGTGGCTCCCGTGAAGAAATCCTCACACCAAGAAAGAACCAGAGCGATGAGCATGTGAAGGTGATTTACGTGATGGTGCCGGAGGTAAGATGATTTGGTGAAAAGCCAGGCCCCACTTGGCAAGAGTTTGTGAAAGAGGCAAGAGCTGCATGGAAGGTAGGGCCCTTAACTGAAGAAGATAAGTTAGACATTGTGTGGGAAAATGTTACACCATATATATATATATATATATTTACCTCAACACAGAACTACAGGTGGTCGCACCACTTTAGAATCATACGCTGATATATTTATTGAAGTCTAGAAGTTCGACAAATTGTCGAAACAAACTGAGAAACTTCGCTATACAGCTTATTCTATTCACGAGCAACCTGTCTACTGCGAATTTTGAGGACTCAATGAAAATAAAGTTTAACCTTCTGGTTATATCTATTACCAGACAAAGGGGTCCCAACTTTTTTCGCAAACGAAATAATCTCCCCTTTCCATCTTAACACCTACACTTCGCCGAGAACTCAGCCTGATGACCGATGTAGCAGGTAAAAATGCTAGACGGTAAGTCTCAATCTGCACCGTGAAGATGTCGGGTTTGACATCTCACCTGAGCACTCAGCCGATGCAAACGCGCGTGTCAGCTGAATGTGCAGACAGAAGTCTGCTCGTATGTCTGAGATAGCTGCATATTCACAATTTCTCGTCTCCCTAAGTGGCTGACGTCTTACATAATAGAAATGAGTATCCCAGTATGAGAAAGAAAGCGGGTAAACGTTAGAATGGGAAAATAGTAATCTTTATAGTCACAAACGTACGAATGCGAAAAAAAACACAGGAAAAGGATAAAAGAGCGATAATAAAAATAGAGGACACGGGTAGAGAAAGAAGGGAAAATATAAAATTTATTTATCATAATCTCTACGTGACACTGGTGGTAAACCTGTAGATGCCTGTGGGACTTCCCTGTATGCGAATAAGACTGCAGGGATGAAGAGGTCCCAATCTTCAGAATTCTTCTGTGCCAGCTTACGTAACGTCATGGCGTATCTTCCGTTGACATGATCTACTAACGCACTTTTGGCCGGATTATAGGGGCTGGAGTAGATGTGCTGGTCCCTCAAGATCTTCAAGATCTCCCTCATTAAGAGGCTACGGTATTGGGATCCGTTATCCGTCAAAACTTGTTGAAGGAATCCCAAACGTGTAAAAATCTTCACCGTTCTACGATACAATACTTCATCCTTAGAAAAGATGTCTCGGTTGTGTCTGGGGTCCTTGGCCATGGGCAGTTTTCTAAAGCAGGGCTCTAAAGTAGGGTCCTTTTGTTGCGCCTCTTTTAGTTCCTTTGCGAACATGTTAGGCGTAGGCTCCCGTTCCTTCTTGGTTTGCCCTCTTGTGGTTACTGCTGCGACAATCGGCTCTTTCGGTCTCCCTATAAACACATATCTACAACCAAGTATGACTGGGTAGATCGTATCATCCATTATAGCCGCTTAGATAACAGCACTGACGAAATCATAGTGTATCTCCACCAGTGCGATGGGAAGCGTTATGGGTGCATCACCTTTCAAAACTCCACATAGTTTTACGATTTCTTCTATCTCTTGACCGGGTTTGACCAAATGCCTTGCGATAATACAATCAAAGGACAGAAAATGTATTAAAATATAATATTTACGAGACACATCTTTTCCATTCAAACATTACAGTATAACCAGGCCAGATCACGGCCTCGAGATAAAGGAGTTAAGTTATAATAAAGCATTGGCGCCTAGACACAGTGTAACACGAATCCTTTTCTTGCCATGTCACAAGATACATCCGGCAAGATTCACAGACTTGCAAGGATGACGTGTCCAATGTCTGATATTTAAAAACTAAGATGGAAATTTCTTGTTTTTCGTGCAATGTATCTTTATGATTGTCTTTCTGTATTCGTTCAAGCGGATGTTGTTTTATCATGTTAACAAGGCTCAGCAATGTAAAATTCAGCTCCCCACTACGCTTCACTGACCGAAAAAAATAAGAAAGTAAAGTAATTGGTCAAATCTACAGTAATTTAAGTACGGATGTTTTCGATTCACATAAAACCTTCACTATACCGTACGATCCTACAATTACACGGGTAATTGCACAATACTCCGGCTTCAAGTCGCATTAGCGCCAAGGACATCAACATCTACTCATTCATGCATGTATGTACACACACACACACACACACACACATATACGCATGTCCTCTTTAGCTCCTTTCGGAGCATAGACTCACCACCGCAAATGACCCTCCTTGCAGGAAACCAGAGCTAATACTCGTGCCACATCTGTTGTTATTTTGTGATAGTCCCATTCAGAACCTCACATTAATCTCATTTTACGATATGCTCCTACGGTTTAGAAGTGGTTGGATTCTTAATGTGTCACCTGCTAACCCCCTCCCTCACCCCGGATCTTTATGGTGCAACATAAACAGAAGCAAACATATGAATGCATATAATACTACCGTTAGACACACATTCAAACATTTATGTAGTCGTATAGAAAATACTTTTGCAGGAGAGTGTAGTATTTGAGAATTCGCTAAATTATGTTACGCTTTATAAAGTAGGGTGACCGATTCCATTCCTCGATGCCTTTACCGTTTCTAACTAAAGATAAGAGTGAGATACCCATTTACACCTGGGTAAACTGGAGCGTGCCGTTACCGGTGTTTGAACTTGGAAACTTTAGCTCTAGAGGCAACGTTCTAACCACTTTGTCAACGCAACGCTCCAACTATATGTACATAGCACATAAAACATACAGTTTAGTTAGGTGCACATATATATAAATGATAACCACTATCACAGAAGAGGAACCAATGGTGGTGAAGATGACATAAAGATGGAAGAACTGAAGGCAGCACTGGATAAAATCAAGATGGGCAAAGCAGCAGGGCATGATGGTATAACACCAGAGATGGTTAAGTATATGAGAGCAGCAGGCAACATATTACTCTTAAAGATCCTACAGGCAGCTTGGTGCAACAAGACCATATCAAAGGATTGGGTGATCGCCATCATAACACCCATATTCAAAAAGGGTGACAGCCGACAATTCTGAAATTGTAGAGGCATATCCCTTCTCAGTGTCCCTGGTAAAATCTACTCTAGAATCATGGAACAGAGAATCAGACACCTGGCTGTACCACAAAAGGACGAGGTCCAATGTGGCTTCCGAACAAACTTAAGTACTCAGGGCCTTATCTTCACACTCAGGCAGCAAAGTTAAAAGGCCCTTGGGTATAAAAGTAAGTTGCATCTTTGTTTCTTGGATCTGGAGAAGGCATTTAACAAGGACCCCTGAGCGAACTTGGGGACTGCTTGGCGAGTAAGAACATTCCAGCACATGTGTATGCATATATACCAAAATACTAATGCACACACATTCATATGTAAGAGAATCTTTACTATTAAAACATACATAACATATACAGGCATACCTCGCTTTATTGCGCTTTGCTTTATTGCTCTTTGCGGATATTGCGCTTTTTTTTTCAGAATATTCTTAAATACTTAGTTAGTCGTTATACTTCTACCGTGAGGTGTAGAGGTTTGGAAGAGAGAGCGCCAGACTATCCTATCGGCTGTCTTCCACCTGGCCTGGTTCCATTCTAGTCTTCGGTCCTTCAAAGATTGTCTAATGTTGTCCTCCTCCAATACAGGGGGAATCCTGATTCTGCAGTCAGTAGCTACCACGCCTAGTGGAGTCTTGTAGGGCAGCAACAAAATATCCTCAATTTGCTCGATCGGTGGCCATCCTTCGTGCGTAGCCCCAACTCTAGTTCATGCTTTGCATCTCAGCCTCCACTTTCATCCTCAAGTTTGTCTTTGGTCTGCCTCTCTTTCGCCGTCCTTCTGGGGTCTATAGCATAGTAGCTGTGGTGATGGTGTCAGGATCCCGTCTGAGCACATGGCCAACCCAGTTGTTGGCAGGTTGTGGGGAAAAAGGATAATTTGGACATGTCATTTTCTGTTACTCTCCAGCACTCCGCTGATATAATGAACAAGCCCCCAATTGTAGAGCTATGAACTATAAAGAACAACAAAAAGATCAGAAAGATAAAGGCGTTTATGAATGAGTACTTGTGCTGAATATAATAATTGAATTGGAATGACACGAACACTAATGTGGAACTGATGGAAAGAACTAGACACACCAGTGGAACAAAATGTGGGGAGAAGAGGCTGGCGTTGGATAATATACTCACTAAGAAATATCACGTGATAGCATTAAAAGATTATTCTTATTCTAGAGATCCGCGTGGTAAGAGAAAATAGAGGAAAATAAAAAACAGACGAACAAAGACATACAAGAGATAAAGAAATGGAAAGACCTAGAACAGACAATGCACAACAAGAAGGCTTGACATTTATTTGTTGAAGGCGTGGGCGCAACAAGGAGAGAACTGAAAGGTAATGAAGAAAAAGAAGACCCAGAAGCAAGTACATGATGTAGGCGGCTTTAGATAACTCACTACAATACAGGGTGTCCGTAAAATATTGTCCCCTTTCTAAAACATTTATTCTCCGCCACCATGATGTGGTACGAGGATGCTTTCTATCACAAACGTAAGGTAATCTCTGCAAGTTTTTAAGCATACCTTACAAAGACTCAAAAAGAATGTACCTATTTCTTTTTGTTTTACTTACTTGACCAGTGTGTTGAGAGACATGTAACAATTACCGGTTGCAACTGAACTGCGAAAGTTTCACTTGAAATACCCGTTGTGCGCATACGCACTTTTTTTAGTGTGGTTAAAAGTTAGACAATATTTGTATTGTTTCCACTTATATGTACTCTCCCGAAAATAGAAAAAGTGCGCAAATGAAGGTGTGCATGAACAGTTTGATTTATGGAAAGAAGCCAATAACACGATTGAAAAATAGTTCATGAACTGGAGTTTCGTCAAACTTCAAACGTTGTTCTCATAGGCAGTAAGTCGAACAGGGCAATATTTTAAACGATGCGTGAACAATTACGAGAAATGTTGTCATAAAAGAAATGTTAGTTTTTTAGTCAATTTACGGTCCAGTAGATCATTATCACTGTTCCACATGTCATTTAGGTAAGGTTACTACATGTCTTCATATTTAATACACCTATATAATCTTCACTACAAATATCTATTGACGGTCGCCTGCAATGAAATGACCAAAGTAGTGATATTACCGTCTGTAATACATATAACAGAAACAACACACTATAATTAATAACAAGTTAATGTTGACGGGATATTGCTAATTTAAACATAGTTTCCCTGTTTTGTGACGTCTAGATTTGTGAAACGGAAACTATTCAAACAACTCTTTTGCATTTCTGGGGATGGCCTTCAGATATGCCCCAAGCTGGGAAAGGATCGGAATATGAAGCGCGCGCGCAAATGAAGTTGGAATGGGAGGGAGTAACAGTGAGGCATGGAGCGAAAGACAGGGAGAGAGGGAGAGAGAGTGTGTATGTGAGAGAGAGAGAAAGAGAGGGAGAGAGAGAAAGAGAGAACGAGAGATTGATGAATGCTCAACGGAGAATAATAGTGGTTTTAACATATTTACGGAAAATTGGTATATGTCACTATGTGATAAACGAGCGCCAAGTCTTTCGCTCTCTTTTCCATCATCTTCCGTCATTGAATTTTCAACAAAATTTCGCTCTTTCATCGCTGCTAAAGTTAATCTTTTAATCGCCACTGGACTTTAACACGCTTTTGACTTTTTCTGACAACTGGCGTGATCGTGCCGACCCCAGATTTCTTTGTAAGAAATTTGGTGAAACACACATGGGCATGATACAACTTCTTTGGAGTGCTTCGTGTGCAATGAAGATAATCCTTCAAATCAAACCAAACAACTTCTTTGATATCTCTTTCCCCCTGTAAATATTGTCAGAGTGTATTTTGATTATTGATGAAGGAGCCGGCTGGACAATAAAGTTTAATCTTTTCATGGGTAGTCCGCTGTTCCAACAGACGACATGTCACCACATTGGGGAAGAATGGACGCACGCAAACAACATACTCCGGACGAGGGACATCAAAGGACCGTGACACGGACAATCTTTGTTTCCAGATGGTAGCCAACGGTAGAAGGATAGGAATCTTAGAAATGAAACAAGGATTAAGGAACCCGCAGGCAAGATAATGAAATAAGATTGACACGCAAAGCTACAAACAGACAGAAATCTTTGTGATGGTTAGAAGGCGGTTGATTTTTTTGACATTATCCGGCCAATCAACATACTCCTGTTTGTCATGCAGCATTGCATTGACAGTTTGTGTCGAATAGCCCATTCCGCTTTAGCCAGTGACACGCGCTGAAAAGGGGCAAAAGAGATCCAAGGCCTGGGCGACCACATGGGCTCTTGGTAAATGGTTTATGGGCGGAGTTATACGTCACCGGCCCAATAGATCCATCTGGGACGTTTTAGAAATATGATGTAGCGTAATGTTCCCTGGAGATGAGTACTTCTTCTTCTTCTTCCTCGTTCGCCTTCAGACTTCCACATTTATGATTCTAATAAAGGCAGTAGTCAACCCAAGGCTCCCAACATCTCCAAACAGTTTTTCGTTCACAGAAGTGGGTTGTTGCCATATGCTACTACGTTTATTACTGTAGTTTGGGCAGTATTGCAGAAGGTGTTCGACAGTCATTGGGCTGGTACCGCAGGTGCAGAGATCTGTTGCACCAATTTTGTATTTGTGGTACAGATGGTATCTCAATCGGTTGTGACCAGTGCGTAGCCGAAAAATGATGACCTGTTCTTTTCTTGATAGTTGATGATATGCATTATTTTTCAAATGTCCCGGGTGCTCTCTTTCCCATTTGGACTCTAATGTAGCCTTTATAGTAGTCTTTGCCGTTGCGTAAGTTGTCTTTATATCATTTTGTTGTAAAGCACCTCCTTCCTTAGCAAGTCTATCTGCCTCCTCATTTCCTGGTATGTTGCAATGGGCTGGTATCCACTGGATAGTGCACTTCTTGAAGCATTCGGCCAGTCTTTCAAGGGAGATTATCAGATCTTTCAATCCTTTAGTTTGGTGGCTCTTCAGCGCTGATATTATTGAAAGGGCATCTGAAAAGATTACTATATGTTTTTCTGCCTGTGCTTTGCATTCAATAAGAGTTTCAGCTGCCTGTTTCAGGGCTTCTGCTTCAGCACAGTTGTTATTGCAGTATTTTCCAGTGGCAATTTCCATAGAGTGAATTCTATTCTTTAATTTTATGAGGATGCCGGCACCCCCATTTTCAACTGCATTTGTTGCCGAACCATCAGTATATGCATGTGTCCAAAGCGTTGCTGGAAATGTTTGGTCAATATACTTGGTTGCTATACACTTTCTTTGTGTTTCTGTCTGTGTTCCCTTACCTTTAATGCCTGGAATATCAGATTTTAACTTAGGAAAGCATCTTAATTTCCACAGTGGGATAGTTGAGCTTGTTGGGATTTTCTTTGCAACTGAGCTTGCTAGTATGGTATTATTGTTAAATTTTTCTTTTGCTTGGGCGACAAAGTTAGTTCGCTTGAGCCTGCCTCTTCCTAGCCTATTCATTCTTTGGTACATGGGGTGTCCTTAGAGCCTCTTAAATTTTTCAGCTTGTTTTAAGACTCTGCTGTCACGTCTATCCTCCATTTGATCACTGGCCCAAGACAGTTTACATGTTGTTAGATGTGTAGTGCGAGCGTATGATGAGTTGAGTGTGGGTGCGAATGAAGACGCGAATGTGTTTAGGCTCGTATAGATGTAGATCCTGCAACCCATACTCTCACATGCAGTAATCAAGGATGCTTTGACACTGCAGGCATGTTTCAAGACATTTATTGACGGGAACACACATAATATCAACAGGAACAGTCAGTGTAACAAGGTCATGCTGACCTGACATCGATAGGTATACATTTGGCATTCAAAAAGGTAAACATCAGAATAGACGTGCATGGTCAATAGCAAAGTTCTTCAATAATGACAGTTCGTAGCGTCGCCCTTGGCGTCTCTGACTAAACGCGTCAGATGCCTTAGTTACCTTGACACACAGGTGCAACTTGGCACTCCCTGCCAATTGCACATATCAGGCTGTAGTATAATAGCCGGAAGCACAGGCCTCGTCCTAACGTCGGCCGTGTACTTCTGTTAAATAGGTTATCACCAACCCTGCAGTAATACTTATTGTAGATAGAAGTTCCGCCAATCTGCGGCTCCCACAATATATCTTCGTCACTGGATTTCTGGACAATATAAGACTAACAGTCTTGGATGGCTACCTCGAGCACAAATATATAAGTTCTGAAATGGCGGATCCGTGAACTGCTGTTCACCCTAGGTAATCCTTTACATGTTCTGCCACCGAAAAGCGTAATAATGCATAAAGGTCGGTATTACCTGGTAAATGAATCCTCAGAACTACACAAGGAATTCTGTCGTCATCCCGACGCACAGAGATTCACTGGGGAAAACTGCCATAGCAGTTACTTCGAAGATTCTCCCCGAAAAACAATGGACTCTTGGTCCCTTCAGAAAAACAGGACCTCCCGGCTTCCCGGAAGTATATCTCACTCCCGCTTAAAAAACCTTCCCATAGGCCCACGCCGAACTGTCAACCTCTGACCCTAAAGGTCAAACACAATGAATGAATAAACAAGGGAAGACAACCCCTAATCAACCTGACATCGCAGGTAAAGACACAATTATACTTATGATACAAACATAAGCAAATAACTTGACAGATGACTCCGTCGAAAATGACAGCAACATTACTACCACACCCCCCTGTAAAAAAAAAAAAATGCAATTTTTTTTTTTTTTAATATGTTCATGAGCAAGATAGCACCAGTATCACTTCTGTGCTCATGCAAACAATGAACCTAATATCAGGTACAATAGAAGAGGGTACAAATCATCTCCCAACATAGGAGAAAATATTTCCTTTAAGCCAAACAAACTAAGGGATACCATTCAAGAAACCTAAGTTGCTGGCAATACCAATCATATATCAAACATTACTAAATAATATAATCATAGCAATATACAAATGTCAATGCTATTTTAGCAACATATCACTGATGGATGGACAAAATGAAATTTGTTAAATTATCTAAACATCATCCAAATACATTTGTATTACAACATATTATGATATTAAGGACAGACCTAAGTCTGAAAATATATCAGGAAAAACTAGGACACAAGATTTAACTGGAATCATGTGGGCATCTAGACAATATGTCCGCCATCACATTATCCGAACCACGGATAGCTCGCACCGTGAAATGGAAAGGCTGAAGAGCAATAGCATAACGAGTAGATCTCGAGCTCTTCAAATCCTTACTTTGCATAGCCGTAAGAGCTTTTTGGTCGGTTTCCATAAAGAAATGCGCGCCCAGAAGGAACCTTTGTAGCTTAAGAATGGACCAAACCATAGCCAACAATTCACGGTCCAAAACCGAGTAATTCCTTTCTGCCGCATTCAGCTTCCTAGAAATATACATTACAGGATGCAGAGTTCCTGAATATTCCTGCATTAGTGCCGCTCCAATGCCAGTGGAAGAGGCATCACTACGAAGGACAAAAGTCTTATCAATCGTCGGTAGTCTTAAGATAGGATGAGATGAGAACAAATTCTTAACCTGATCCAATGAAGATTGGCATTCTTGGGACCAACGCACCATATTAGGAGAACCTTTTTTCAATAACGTTGAAAGTGGTGCCATAATGGAGGACAGATTCTCAATGAATCTTCCATAGAATTGTATCAATCCCAAGAGACTACGCACTTGCTTTTTTGTCTTCGGAACCGAGATATTTAATATCTTTGAAATGTTTTGGTCCTCTGTCTTCAACAGACCATGACCAACTCGATGACCTAGGAAGGAAATTTCACTAAACCCAACAAAAGCTTTAGAGGGTTTAGCAGTCAAACTATGCTCACGTAGAGTAGATAGCAATTCCTTCAGACCCACATAGTGTTCTTCCCAAGTATCGCTGAAAAGACAGATGTCGTCTAAATATGCAATGACATCTGCACGATCTGATAGAATTCGTCGCATCATGCGCACGAAAGTCGCTGGGGCGTTCATAAGCCCGAAAGGCATAAAATTCCATTGAAACAGACCCCTAGGTGTCGAAAAAGCAGTGAGAGGTTTGGCGTGTTCCGTCAATGGGACTTGCCAATAACCTTTCGACAAGTCTAGTTTAGTAAAGAATTTAGCTTTAGAAAGTCTAATAAGTAGATCATCTAATAACGGCATAGGTTCAGCATCGAACTTCGTAACTTGATTTAATTTGCGATAATCAACGCAAAGACGTATGTTATTGTCTTTCTTTCGAACAATAACTATCGACGAAGAATAAGCTGAAGTGGATGGTTCAATTATTTGTAGTTGAATCATTTCATCCAATTCTTTCTCGACGTTTGCTTGAAAATGAATAGGTATTGGGTATGGTCTTACTCTGATCGGATTACGATCAGTAAGTATGATGTCATGTTCTATGACATCTGTGTGTCCAGGAATGTCGGTAAGGACATCCTGATATGATTGTAACGTAGAGGATACTTGACGTTGTTTCCTCAAAAGACAAGTTAGAAGAGACTGTAACGTCTCTCCACGATTCCGTTGAAATAAGTGGAATCGTAGGAAGAGGTAAGTTCACGTCAGAAAAAATAGTTTCCTCATCCTGTATAACGGACAGGGATGAGATGTGACCATGTTGAACTGGAGAGTCGTCCGTCGCCTGGAAAATAGGCTGTAAATAGTCTGGACGTTCAATAAACTCTGTTAACATATTTATATGGAAGGTTTTATGCCTTCCATCCACATCGACAATATAGTCGACATCAGAAATTTTCGAGACTATAGTGTATGGACCCTTCCAAGAAATGAGAAGTCTATTCTCTCTTGAGGGCAGTAAGACATATGCTTTGTCTCCAGGACAAAGTTGACGTAGGCGTCTTTTCTTATTAGCAAATCGCCTAGCTTTTTCTTTCGCAAATTCGGAAGATGAAGTTGCTAACCTGCACGATTCGATAATCTTTTCTCTAAGAGCTATAACATATTCATATGACGATTGTGTATCATCGTCAATATTATCGGAAGTTATCAAATCGTGTAACAAGGACATTGGCCCGCGCGGTTGCGCGCCAAAGACAAGTTCGAAAGGAGAAAACCCTGTATGCTCGTTGGGAACCTCTCTATAGGCAAAGAGGACTGCAGGTAAAACCCTGTCCCAATCTTCAGGATGATCCTCCGTTATCTTGCCAAGTAAGTTCTTTAGTGTCCTGTTAAGACGTTCTACCAATCCATTGGACATTGGATGATAAATACTACTGAGAGACCTTTTAATGTCTAGCGTAGCCATTACCTGAGACATAACGTCCGAAATTAACTGAGTGCCGTGATCCGACAGTATTTCTCCGGGGAATCCCAGACGAGAAAATACGAGCCAAAGAGCATCAGCGATATCGACAGTTGATATGCTCTTCAGAGGAATAGCCTCTGGCCAACGCGTGCACATGTCCACGCAAGTGAGGATAATTGGGTGTCCTCTGGCTGACTTAATTTTGAACGGACCAATGATGTCTATAGCCATTTTCTGAAACGGCCGAATCGGAATATCTGCAGCCTGAATAGGAGCAGCATGTCTCGGACCCCTAGACTTGACCTCTTGACAAATTTTGCAAGATCGGCAATAAATTCGGATGTCTTTATTCACGAATGGCCAAAAGAATGACGCAAGGACTCTAGTTTTAGTTCTGGAAAAACCCATGTGTCCCGCACACTGAGAATCGTGTGCATGCCGAAGAATTAAGGCTCTCATACACTTAGGCACAAGAATTTGCGAGTGCATAGACTTGTCCGAGTGTTGTACCATTCGTACCAATATACCATTCTTCATAGTGATATACGATTTGTGATTCGTATTTTGATTGGGATCCCCTTTCTTTGCAAGAAGGAAGTATTTCTTCAAAGAAGGATCCTCTTCTTGACGTTTAACAAACGAGTGATGGGGAAATCACCAAGTGCTCGTCTTGGCTATCAACTTCATTACTATTATCAGATGAAGTTGGGGGATTAAGAGCTTGAGCTCTTGTCACCACTGCATTGACCGTTTGAATGTTTTTTTTTCTTCCCAACTAGAAATTTGTTGCGGGGTGCATTCCTTAACCCCATGAATACGACCGATTATAAGATCCGCAATAGGATTAGGAAGAAGACATGCATGGACATCTCCTGTGAAGAAAGGAGTGTCAATCCTAATAATAGCAGTAGGATAGCTTTCCATAGTACCACCAAATGTAACACATTTGATTGTTTTTCCAGTGGCACAGCAAGGATCTATCAGAGACTCCTTAACCCCGACGGTAGTACATCCCGAATCGAAAAGTACTGAGACTAGCCTATCATTTATTAGACCTTTATGTAAGATGAGAGATCCTCTCCCATCATCATGCGCAACTGTAGCAGGTAGAGCAGGAAGAGGGTGACCACAACTTAGCGTAGATACAGTTGATGAGTCAAACAATGTTAAGCATTGGGGGCATTCAGTTGCTCTCCCAAAATCGAAAGCACAACCAGTGATAGCCCTAGAGTTACCACTATCATTTACTGTATTACAGGCTCCATCAAACTCTTGTTGCGCAGAGTTTGCCTGTTGGTAAGGTCTTTTCTTGTTAAACCTAGGGTCTCGATTATATTTCCTCGATTATCATTTCCCCTGTAATTATTTCGACTATCATTTCCCCTGTAATTGTTATCATATTGCCTATTGTAATCATCATTCCGGTTTGAATCCCGGTTTCTAAATTCACCATCGTCATAATCTTGACGTCGAGAATGATTACCTCGAAAATTTGAATAGTTATTATTTGGATAGCCTTTACGAAAGTGTCTCAAATTATTACCACTAAAATTACGAGAACTACCATCTTGTCTCCACTGCATAGACGAAGAACCATCATGTGTTGGATTACTCCGCTTCTGAGTGTAATTTTGATTACTTCCCCTATTCCAATTTTGTTGAGCACCCTGAAATTTTTTTTTGAAATTAGGGCCATATGGTGTTGCCGAAGCAGCTGGCAACCCTTCTTTCACTTTAGAATTGCTAACTGTAGCATGGGGATGTGCTGTGGCATACTGACAACAGTATTCCTCCATTTCTTTTAAGTTTTTTAGGCTTACGCTCATGAAGGAATGCAAGAAAAGAATCATTAACAGATGACAAAACCTTATCTCGCAATAATAAGTCCATTAGACCTTCATATGTTTTCTCAATCTGAGACAACTCAACCCATCGTGTAAATGTACGACGTATCTTTGTAACAAAATCAGAGAAATCTACTCCATTTTCTGGCAACATTGTCCTAAAACGAAGACGATAGTCTTCTTGTTTTAATTGGTATTTCTTTAGTAATGCTGCCCTGACAACATCATAATTAGTCCTCTCATGTTCGTCTATTGTCATAAGAGTAGTCACTGTGTCACCTGTAAAAAATGGCATCAGTTGTTCAACATATTTTTCCTTTTTTATGTTATGCGTATCGCACAAAAATTGGAATCTATCTAGATAATCTGCTACGTCATCCTTTAAAGGATTGAAATGAGGCAATTTAATCCTACTAACAAACTCCTTTGTCGTACTCGAAGTTGTTTGCTGAGCACCCGTACTCGCCAATTTCAATTTCTCTAACTCCAAAATTGCGAGTTTTTCATCAAGTTCCATCTTCTGTTTTCTTTCCTCATGTTCCATTTTTCTAATTTCAGCCTCAGCAGCAGCTTGAAGTTTTTTTTCCTCTGCAGCAGCTTGAAGTTTTTTTTCCTCTGCAGCAGCTTGAAGTTTTTTGTCTTCCATTTCCATCTGGAATTTTTTTTCTTTTGCTGCAGCTTGAGCTTTCCTCTCCTCAGCAGCAGCTTGAGCTTTTCTCTCCTCAGCCTCTCTTTGATACCTTCTTTCTTCAAGTTCTAATCTTCTATTCTCAGCTTCTAGCTTCTTTAGTTCAGCTTCTGCTTTCAATTTAATTTCCTCTTTTTGTTTTTTTTCTTCTGACTTTAATGCAATGGCGAATTGAGCAGATGAATATTCTTCCAATTCTTTACCAGACTTACCAAGGGTCAACCCTTGCTGGATGAAGAAATCCAATGTAGACATTCTGTCTAATGAGATCAGAAACCTGAAAAAAAAAATTAAATAAATTACCTTATCCCACTTCAATGGGAGACAAGTCTGAAATGCTAGACTTGTATACTCACTTCACTTTATTTTACTGTCTTAATCTTTGTAGATAACAAGTCTTTTATCAAAGAACTTGTATAAATATCTTATATAATATTATTTAACAAACTCTATATGAAGAGTCTACCTTATCAATAATATCAAAACATGACCAAGTATGTGTATGTAGACTGTGCATGACAGTAATGTAGTACAACCAAAAAAAAAAAATACAAAGACAAAAATACAAAACAATACAAATGGCAACACTGTTTTAACCAAAAATGTGTAGAGAAATACACAAGAAAGGAGAGACCTACAGAATACAAACAAAACAAATCGACAATCAAAACTGAAAAACAGACAAAATATTACAAAAACAACGTTAAGTACAATTACATCACAGCTAACATCAATAGCGACCAATTGTCACTAGCAAATTTCCAAATTAAGAAAATTTGCACCTACAGACCGCTTACAGTAAGCCTCGATCAAGTGGCATATTTACCGTAAGACCCACCAACCGAAAAACCCGCAGAAAAATACACAAAACAGTAGAAGTGACATAAACATATAGCAATCAATTTCAATGTGTTGCAGAACAAGTTCAGTCACAGCTGAAACTAAAATAAATTTCTTGCTCCTTGCGAACACAGAAACGAAATGTCAAACGCGCACTGAACGTCAAATCCACTGTAACATAAAGTGGTATTCACGAACCAAAGTTACTATGACCTTCTCAAATTAGGGCTTGCACATTGAATGTTTACAATTTCACGTACTGTTTACAGACACTTGACCTCCAACAATGTAGCTTGAATACTCTGACCTAGAAAAAGTCTGTTGTTGAATGAAACGTGTAACAACCCGCAGTACTGTTTACAATAGGAACCCGCCTTCTATGCAGTTATGGTCCACGTAGCAAATGCCTAGTAGTTCACTTCAGTACTTGTCTTGTTATGCTTTATGTAGCATTATAATATAAATGCTCGTACTGTTTATTTGTGTCAACCGTTGATGACCTATATCTGTCCTGTTGTAGCCAAAACTTGCAAGTGTAGAATTAGCGCTGTGTTACGGCTGTCCCGTGTGTAGCTTAGACCCACAGATCAGAAGTGTAATGTGTACTTGTCCTTCTTGTAACTTTCTCGACAAAACTGGAGACATCATACATGTAACAGCCAACCAGGAATGTAAATTTCTGGATCCATAAATGTCAACAATAATGTCAAATGCTCGCTCTGTTCTTTTTTAAACCCACAGATCTGGTCCATCAGAAATGTAAGTTTCTAGGCCACATTGGCGACAAGAAATGTATCATAAGAGCCCACGTAACTGGTCCACCAGAAATGTAACTGTCTTTTTTTTTCTTGTTGAGGTGATCACTGGCCCAAGACAGTTTACATGTTGTTAGATGTGTAGTGCGAGCGTATGATGAGTTGAGTGTGGGTGCGAATGAAGACGCGAATGTGTTTAGGCTCGTATAGATGTAGATCCTGCAACCCATACTCTCACATGCAGTAATCAAGGATGCTTTGACACTGCAGGCATGTTTCAAGACATTTATTGACGGGAACACACATAATATCAACAGGAACAGTCAGTGTAACAAGGTCATGCTGACCTGACATCGATAGGTATACATTTGGCATTCAAAAAGGTAAACATCAGAATAGACGTGCATGGTCAATAGCAAAGTTCTTCAATAATGACAGTTCGTAGCGTCGCCCTTGGCGTCTCTGACTAAACGCGTCAGATGCCTTAGTTACCTTGACACACAGGTGCAACTTGGCACTCCCTGCCAATTGCACATATCAGGCTGTAGTATAATAGCCGGAAGCACAGGCCTCGTCCTAACGTCGGCCGTGTACTTCTGTTAAATAGGTTATCACCAACCCTGCAGTAATACTTATTGTAGATAGAAGTTCCGCCAATCTGCGGCTCCCACAATATATCTTCGTCACTGGATTTCTGGACAATATAAGACTAACAGTCTTGGATGGCTACCTCGAGCACAAATATATAAGTTCTGAAATGGCGGATCCGTGAACTGCTGTTCACCCTAGGTAATCCTTTACATGTTCTGCCACCGAAAAGCGTAATAATGCATAAAGGTCGGTATTACCTGGTAAATGAATCCTCAGAACTACACAAGGAATTCTGTCGTCATCCCGACGCACAGAGATTCACTGGGGAAAACTGCCATAGCAGTTACTTCGAAGATTCTCCCCGAAAAACAATGGACTCTTGGTCCCTTCAGAAAAACAGGACCTCCCGGCTTCCCGGAAGTATATCTCACTCCCGCTTAAAAAAACCTTCCCATAGGCCCACGCCGAACTGTCAACCTCTGACCCTAAAGGTCAAACACAATGAATGAATAAACAAGGGAAGACAACCCCTAATCAACCTGACATCGCAGGTAAAGACACAATTATACTTTTGATACAAACATAAGCAAATAACTTGACAGATGACTCCGTCGAAAATGACAGCAACAGATGAGTACAAAGTTTTCAACAGCGTGGTGTAGAGCATATCGCAAAGCACAGCCTGCAATTAATTCAGTGTGGATAAAATAATTAATATCTATTGTGTATTGTGTTCTTAAAGAAGTTTGCGAACTTGAAAAGGAGGTTACTGAATCTCTTAAAAATTAAATAAAATGTTTTCTTAGTCTTTAGTTAAGATCACGTTAGCACTTAGCATCATAGCTAAATGTGCAGAAGCCAGTTTTTCAATTAATCCTTTTCAAAAATGATTAATTAAATCAAAAGATTTTCCTCTAAGATGATAGGAGGTAATTAATAGTTCATACGTCCCTTCGTCTACATTGTTAGATCATCCTTACAGATTTGCATGTGCACACACTCCAATGCGCAATATATTTAACACTTATCAGGTGCATCTCATGTCATACATAATTAGTAGTATAAAAGAAAGTCAACTATTGTCTGAATAACAGATTTTGCCATTTAGGACATCCTTCACTTCCCACGTTGAAAGGGACGCTTTCTCGGCCACGATAAAGATGGCGGACGCAACATTTTCATACAACTTTTAACAAGTGAACAAAGGTTTATTACACATTTAAAATATCAAGTTCAACTCACTCACAAGAGCGCATCTTGAGAATCAAGATTCGATATTTACAAGTTGATTCGCATATACAGCTAGCATGCTCAACTTACTCAATAACATATTTTGTAAAGCAAGATTCCATATTTATGTGACCGGATTACATATGCTAACGCTAGTAACTCACATTAACGTAATAAATAAAGACAGAATTAATTACTAAATGCATCATAGAAATCGAAGCCTTAAACTGTTTCTAACTGTGTTCCCTTACGTTTTGGAGGGAATTGCCAAGCAACGCTGACAGCAACGCTAAACAGAGGACTACATCACCTCATTTGCATGTACTTATTTAAATTCTATGATAAGTAGGTAACGATAGTTGTAGCGAATGAAATAAATCTTTACAATTTGTATAACGAATGAAAAATGTTCTAAGTCGGCAAGCCCCGCAACACATACGAGAATATATTTTCTTAGTTAGTTGGATCTAGAGAGACATAGCACAAGGACGTGATTTTGTCTGATGATGTAGCAGCCAGGCGCTCACACAGACTGTCACACAAGTCCGGCTCAGTCTTCGAGAATCTCAAGACATTTATTATACTGTGGTTTACAGGATATTGAGAAGGGTTTTAACCTCATCGCCAAGAACAATATTTTGTGTGAAATCGTATTTTTGACTTGTATTCATAAGTAGACAGTCGTTCTGACTGCCTATCAATGCTAAATGTATACTTATTACTTTCAGCTAAAAATGTTGTAGCTATGAACCAATGTAGCAACGAAAT
This sequence comes from Oreohelix idahoensis, assembly GCA_024509875.1. Taxonomy (NCBI): domain Eukaryota; kingdom Metazoa; phylum Mollusca; class Gastropoda; order Stylommatophora; family Oreohelicidae; genus Oreohelix; species Oreohelix idahoensis. The sequence continues at coordinate 695,910 of JAMPIV010005655.1, forward strand.
AGCAGATATAAGCAAACTGATAGAATTAGCCATTGATAAAGTAGAAGATCCTCAAAGTGGAGCGCCCAAATCATTAATAGACACCCCTGAAGTATTAGTAGATGGAGAAAGTATAAATAATCTAATTGAGTACTACGATGAATAAGATAACCAAGCTACAAAGGCTTAGACTGCAGAGTAGCATTGCCAAACTGTCAATAATATTGAAAGATATACAGACAAAATTAGAGGAACTGAAGAAGATGATTTCTTTGATGTACTTTGATAATATACATGAAACTGTACGTATTCCTTCAAGTTGAATAAAGGTTTATATGATCACTTGGCAGCTATCAACTATATAAGGTTTGCTGTTTTGTTTGGAATTACTGTTGGAGAATTAAAACGACATCATCACACAACTGTAAGCAAGGGTGAATTAAGAACCAGGAAATTATAAAATCATTTAGGAAGTTAACACCTCAGGCGATAGCCTGTACCAAGACCTAAATGATGACCAAGAAACAGAAGATGTCTGCCCATAAGGTGTCTCCCCGTAGTGGCTATCAAACTTTCAGCGTATTACGATCTTGGCGAAGGACGTACCATGGTCTTATCAGCCATTAAACAAATGTGCTGAGCGATTTTAGTGTTAATCTGTAGTCTGATGTTGGCCACACCCGACAGTAACCAGCATGGTTATCGAGTAATTATTATCTCAGCCGTTCCTTGCAAAGCAGGGAGGAACGGGTAACCAAAAAGACATGACGACTTATCTCTGTGAGGAGCGTAAGAATGTTTGAAAATACAAAATGTCTGCTACATAGGAAATTCCAGGTAATCAGTACGTACAACAACTAAAAATGAGTACTGCCGTAGTGGATAAGATATTGAGAAGAGGTCGCCCCAATCCGTCCTGTGACAAATGCTACACCCCAAGGTAGAAGAGGTTTGTTTGTTTTGGTTTAAGGACCATTTTCAATGCACACGGTTGACTCCATCAGTGCTCCGATCTCCTCCCTTAGATCACACAAGGAGGATCTCAGCACAGCGCACAAACTCTAAAGCACCACGAGGATCCCAATGTAAATTCTGCTATGGCAGTGGCCGTATGGACTACTCTTTGCGATTCTCAACTGCCGAAGAATTTTTAACGGACGCAACTTGCAGACGGGACCTCCTATTTTTTCATCCTTATCCGTGAAGGCTAGGTATGTGATCTCACTACGCAGGGGATCAGGGGTAATAAGACATTATAAGTTCCCAGTGGTTATGAAAATATTCCATCAAAACCATTCCCTGTACCGGGAACAGAACCCGGTACCTTTAGACGTAGAGACGAACGCCATACCTCTTAGCCACACCAGTACCCAGGGGAGAAGGAGAAACGATCAAGAAAGAAATTGTGTTTAAAAGATTGTCGAAGTGCGCTTTCGGGCGCCTATGAAAGATGTTGGAGTGCACATCTGCGACTGAAACAAAATATTGGGTGGTAATTATCATTCGAAGTGACAGAACATGTAAGTGTTCACTACTTCAGCATGTGCATAAACTCCATGTTCTTAAAAGTTTGTTTACTCTAAACATGGAAAACAAAAGAACATTATAAGAATTTAAAAAGAACTAGTAAAAAATAAATGAATCTTTTATGCCTTAAATAACTTTAAATAACAAATTGATAAAATTAAATAAATAGTGAAAATATGTTATTTAGTTTTATACTTTTTAAATTGCTAAGTTGTTTCCCTTCGAGAAAAAAAATTGGATGCCTTCCCCAACTTGACATCTCTGCTTCTTAAAATATCAGTAAATAAATATTAGACAAACATAAAGGTATGTTTTCAGGCACTCGTAAGAAATAAAGAAGTGGAAAACTAGACAACAGAAAAATAACAGACGTGAGTGGCTTACCCAGGACGCAAACCCAGGACCTATCGTGCGACAATCCCTTCTAGCTATGCAAGCGAATCACACTATCCTCCCTGCCATCTAGGCATCACCAAAAACTATGCTTCGATGACGGGTCATTAGTGCGACACGCAACACATAACACTGGACGTTTACCCTGGGCAGTCCAGCCTATTAATGACGCAATCACTTCTTTTGTTCCCCGATTATACAGTATAGGTCTGTCCACACAAGACAAAGACCTTAATACTATGTCTAGTAAATGATAGAAGACAAAGAACAGTAAGTACTGGACAGAGGGTAAGTTTTCGTATTGTATAAACATTTATAACACACAAGGAATGGAAAAGCGAGGCCTGTAAACAGTAAATAAATATTAGACAAACTTAAAGGTATGTTTACAGGCCTCGGGTTTCCTTTCCTTGTGTGTTTTAAATACTTAAAATATCACATGGTTAAGTTTGTTTTTCCACTTATTTCCGAGATTCGATATCACGTCGCAACCAGACAAGAGGTGTGATCTCTCCGTTGTAAATGGGGAATATTGTGCACATTTTTAAAACATTTTGACCACTAGGATGTTATCTCTGTCCTTTGTTTTTTTTTTTTTTTTGTGGGGGTGGGGGGGGGGGGGGGCGTGGGGGGGGGGGGGGGGGTTTACTTTTGTATTAGCCATTAAGAAGTAAATTTATGAGAAAGACCGCTAGCTGGCTGTCTGGCCGTTACGTCGTAAGTTTATCGGAGTGTTTCTGCTTGTTCAGTCCAAGTAAAAGGTTGGGTAACCAGACACAGGAGGCATAAACACACTTTAAGTACCCTGCAGGCTCACGTGACTGTAATAGTCCTCTACATATATTGCGTCAAAATGACAGGACAAAGACAGCTAGAACACCTTTCACCCAACCACCCTGGTGGATTGAGGATGTAGAAAAAGCATGGATAGAAAATGAAAGAGCGACGATAGAATGGACGAAAGCACGAAAGAGAAGTACCGGTACAATGAATAACGGAGCGGTTGAAGCCAAGGACCAAGTGTGGAAGGCCTTCGTGACACAGGTGGGCACGGAAAAGACCTTACAGAAATTCTGGTCCTTACATCGACGAATGAATAGGAACAATATAAGCCAACCCATACCTAATATTCTCGTTTTATTACAATATATATTTTATAACGCAAGGGCAACAACTGCTTGAAATTTATAGTCACTTTTCTCGGTGAGCAGTTGTCTCCTCGCGTTGGTATTGAATGCAGTTAAGTGTGCTATGCTAGGCCGTTTTCTCAGAAAACGGTTGGCAACCTGTTGGGTTATCCTTTTAAGGTAATCATTCTTACGCTGGTTCGTAGTAAAGGTCCTTGCGTCTTAAGTTCTGAGCTGTGGTCATTTTGCGCTGGACTGCGCATGACTGGTCTTGCTTGTTGGTCGATCGATTTCCGCACACCAGTCAGTGAGCGATTTTGAATAGCTAGAAAGATGCCTCGCTGAGAGGGGATCTCCGCTATTTTTTTGTTCTGTCAGGAATGTGAAGTCCTCTTAATGGATATTTCGTTTATTCGAGATAATACCTCTAGTGTATTTCCACATGCCGGGAGGCGTAATATTTCTGTGTATTTCCTGAAGGCAAGGTAAATTAACTTTTCATTAACTCTATCGATTTTTGGTCGTGAGCGATTTTTTTGATTCATAGCCTGTCTTCGAAAGGCGTCGTCACGAGATGTTTTCCCAGCTCACATGTCGCTGTATTGTACTGCATCGGTTGATGCATGTCCCAAGGACCATTACTTGCTACTTTGTTACATGAACTAGGTTTGGAAAACCTTTGTTATCTAGAGGGTATTTTTGAGGACATTATTTATACTTCGGCAGACGTGTCCGTCTTGCTGAAGTCAGATTAAGGAGAGTGAACTGATCTCATACATCTGGTTATCTTCTGGCTAAGATAGAAAGGGATGGAGAATTTTCCCGACTACATTACAGCCTTATAATGTATTGACATGCCTGTGAATCACATTTATTATGATGCTGTCTACCGTCCATTGCTATACTGACATTGTTGCTGTGATAATGACTGTCTGATGTACCTACATATTCGCGTATACATTTTGTCACTGTGGCGGACACAAGAAACGCTACAGAAACACGTAACTAGCTGTTACAAGAATCATTGACTTTATACGTCGTGAGTTTACTGACGTCCTATGTGGATTGCCCTGTTATTTTTGTATGATCATTGTTTGACTGTACATCATCTACACACTTCACAAAACCAGACCACGGGCACCATCACTCACCTCATGGTGCACGCGTCATTTGGCGGCCAATTACTCAATCATAATATAAATTGGGCGTCATCATTTGGTGGCCATAAGCTGGTTTGATCTGGTACCAGCAAACACGGGGTCCCTTACCCACTTCATTTTCAACAAGAATTCATCAGCATCCTTCAAGAAATTAACATTCTTCAAGACAGTCAACATCTTCAAAATTTTCAAAGTACTCGGCGTTGCCCGGTAAATGTCAAAATTGCAATTTTTGACTGAAACAGAAATTTGACAGTACCCGGCGTTGTTACATGTTGCCGGATAACTCGGACTGCTGTTTTCTTTTACGCAAGTCAAGCAAGTTGCTGCTGTCAAGGTTCCAGTGCTGTCGTTTTTTTGTGAAGGTCAAGTGCCGGTTGAAACGGGTTGTTTTCTGAAGAAGGCCAAGTACCGATTTCCATCAACTTACTTTTGGATAGAGGGTCAAGTGCCGAAACAACTCAACATACAGTATTTCAGAAGCTCTAGTACCATCGTGTTAGCAGTGGAAGCAGTTCAGATGTGCCATCATCGTTGGAGCTTCGCTCTTTAGGACGTTGATTGACATCCGTTTTTTCTGCTGTTCTACGATTGGAAGCCTATAAGTTAAGTGGCCTGTTTGTACGTAAACTGTGCCCTTATACTTCTGCTGAGTCTTCTGTGTATCATCTCATTCTATTGTTATATGTTATTCGTATATTTATATGTTTATATTTCAGCGGGTTCTCGGTTGGGTGGTGTCTCCCTTAGATCATGCCACGTCATAGAGGTCGTCTATTGTGAGCGTTTTCTGTAGGGTGAGCAAAGCGACTTCTGTTGCTATTTATGTTAGTTGTGATGACATGTATTAATATTGTTTTCGTTATTATTTCGCATTCTTTAGTTTTGTTTTGATTTGTTTGTATTTGTTAGCCTACTCTTGACTATAGTTTAGTTTCATACAACATTTTTGTTTATACACTGTGGTGTCATGTATTTTGTTTAATTCTATCGCAGATATCGTCACATTTTTTGTGATATTTCATTAATTTCTGCTTTATTTTTAGTTGATTTCTGCGAACGTTTTTGTATTGTTGCTGATCTTTGTTATTGTTTACATTGTTATTGTTTACATTGTTTGCATTGTTTACATTTTCAATGTTTACATTCTGCATGTGTTTACATAGTCATTGTTTACAGTTATAGTAATTAGTTAATGGGCTATGCTAATGCACTGTTACTACTACACTGATGATAAATGAATGATGAATAGTGTCGTGCACTATTGAATGAGAAGTGCACTTATGATCAAGAATTGAGTGTTGATATTTCATATACAAGTTCTTTGATTGGAGACTTGTTTCCCACAGAGACTGGGATAATATAATGTGATGTGAATATACAAGTGCTTAATTAAGACTTGTTACACTTAGGTTTGAAATAAATTAGTTAATTATTTCAGGTTTTTGAACTCATATTATTACTCATCATGTCTACATTTGAGCACTTTATTGAGCAGGGTAAATTGCTTGGGAAGACTGGTGATAAGTTAGAAGAATTTGCAACTGCTCGATATGATAAAGCAATGGAAGCTGAACAAAAGAAACTGCAGATGCAGGTGGATGAAAAAAGATTCCAAATGGAAATGGAAAAACAAAAAAGGGAATCAGAAGCTGAGGAAAGAAAACTCCAGCTAGAGGCTGAAAATAAAAGACTTGAAAAAGAAGCTGAGAATAAAAGACTTGAAAAAGAAGCTGAGAATAAAAGACTTGAAAAAGAAGCTGAGAATAAAAGACTTGAAAAAAGAGGCTGAGAATAAAAGACTTGAGAAAGAAGCTGAAAGACTTCAAATAGAGGCTCAGGCTGAGGAAAGAAGATTACAGAGAGAGTCTGATGAGAGGAAAGAGAAAGCAAAAATGGAACATGAAGAAAAGGTCTTAGCTTTAGAGTTGGAAAAATTGAAATTGATGAACATGAGTAATGGTAATGATTCAAACAAGGGTTCATCTTCTGGTAAGGCTAATAATGATACTTTTAAGATTAAGTTACCAACATTTAGTCCTTCCAGTGATGACATAATGTTCTATCTGGACAGATTTGAACAAGCATGTACAGCTCATAACATACACAAAGCAAAATATGTTTATCAGTTATCAGGGATACTGACAGGTAAAGCTCTAAGTATATTAAATATGGTGGATGAACCTGACAAGAACAATTATGAGGTTGTCAGGGCCGCTTTGTTAAAGAAATATCAGCTTAACGAAGACGGCTATCGTCTACAATTTAAAAACATGTTACCTGAAAATGGAGTTGAATTCTCCGAGTTTATTGCAAGAATAAGCATTACTTTCTCACGATGGGTTGAACTATCTAAGACGGAAAAAACTTATGAAGGACTTATGGACTTAATACTTAGAGACAAAGTCATGTCGTCTGTCAATGAGTCTTTCCTTGCTTTCCTTCATGAACGTAAACCTAAAACAATAAAAGAAATGGAAGATTTCTGTTGCCAATATGTAACTGCGCACCCACACATAACCATGGGTAACTCTAAGGTGAAAGAAGGTTTACCGGTTGCTTCGGCAGCACCGTATGGTCAAAACTTTGCTCGTAGATCCCAACAAAATTTTGATAGAAAGGGCAGCGGTAATTTCTGTCAAAATCATGGAAATCAATTTCATGGTGTTTCTTCTTCGAAGAATTGGAGACAACCTAATAGTACTCGTTACTATCACCCTAATAATTATAGGCATTTCAAAAGAGGATATGGTAATAGAGGTTATTCCTGCCGAAGACCTCAAACCAAACAAATAGATGTTCGCATCAATGTGAACATGATAGTAATCGTGGAAACTGGAATTCGAATCATGATAACAATTACAATAGAGACAATAATAACTGCAGAGATAATAATAACTCTGATAACTTCAGAGGTAATAATAGTCGCGGTAGGTCTCAACACAAAAAAAAGAGATATCAGCAGGCTAATTCTGTACAACAGGAAACTGAGGGAGCCTGTAATCATGTTGTTGATAATAAAAACTTTGACGCTGTCACTGGTTCTGCTTTTGACTTTGAGAGAGCAAACAAATGCCCCCAATGCAGTACTTTATTCGAACCGGGTACCATAACTACTTTGAGTTGTGGTCACCCACTTCCCGCTCTTCCTGCTGCTGTTGCGCATGACGGGAGGGGTTCTTTAATCCTACATAAGGGTCTTGTTAATGATACTCCGGTCTCACTACTTTTCGATTCCGGATGCACCACTATTGGTGTTAGACAATCGCTTGTAGATCCATCTTGTGCTACAGGAAAGGTTATTAAATGTGTCACATTTGGCGGCACTCTAGAAAAAATATCCTACTGCTGTAATTCGCATTGCCACTCCTTTCTTTACTGGAGATGTGCATGCTTGTCTCTTACCTAATCCTATTGCGGACCTTATTATTGGTCGTATTCACGGAGTTAGGGAGTGTACCCCACAGCAGATTGCTGCTTGGGAAGATAATAACATGCAAGCTACAAATGCAGTGTTACAAGAGCACAAGCTCTACAAACACCCGAAACTTCACTGAATAGTGATAATGAAGTTGATAGCCAAGATAGTCACTTAGTAATCACTCGTGACTCTTTCATAAAATTGCAAGAAGAAGATCCTTCTTTAAAAAAATTCTTCATTCTTGCGAAGAAAGGTGATCCGAATCAGGATACAAATAGAAAATCTTGGATTGCAATGAGAAACGGCGTACTTGTACGTATGGTACAAGATTCGACTACGTCGGCGCATTCGCAAATTCTTGTTCCCAAGAGCATGAGAGTGCAAATATTGCAACATGCTCATGACTCGCAATGTGCTGGACATATGGGTTTTGCCCGTACGAAGTCGAGAGTCCTTGCGGCTTTCTTTTGGCCTTTTGTCAACAAGGACATTCGTATTTACTGCCGATCATGCAAGGTATGTCAGGAGGTCAAATCTAGAGGACCACGACATGCTGCGCCTATCCAGGCTGCTGACATTCCTATTCGGCCGTTTCAGAAAATGGCCATAGATATTATTGGCCCTTTTAAGGTCAAGTCGGCCAGAGGACTTCAGTTCATCCTTACATGTGTCGATATGTGCACACGTTGGCCAGAGGCTATCCCTCTTAAGAGCATATCTACTACAGATATCGCAGATGCTCTTTGGTTGATATTTTCTCGCTTGGGGTTCCCCAGAGAAATATTGTCAGACCATGGCACTCAACTCATATCTTACACTATGTCACAGGTAATGTCTACCTTACATATTGAACGATCTCTCAGTAGTATCTACCATCCTATGTCTAATGGGTTAGTTGAGCGTCTGAATAGAACGCTCAAGACTTTGCTTGGTAAGATAACTGAAGATCATCCTCAAGATTGGGACAGGGTTTTACCCGCGGCTCTCTTTGCCTATAGAGAAGTCCCTAATGAACACACAGGATTTTCTCCCTTCGAACTTGTCTTTGGCGCGCGTCCGCGCGGCCCTATGTCTTTATTACACAATCTCATCACTGCCGATGATATTAGCGATGAAACTCAATCCTCATATGAGTATGTCATTGCTCTTAGACAAAAGATCATTGAGGCATGTAAGCTAGCAACTGCTTCATCAGAAATTGCTAAAGAGAAGGCAAGGCAGTTTGCTAATCAGAATAGATGTCTACGACAACTTTGTCCAGGTGACAAAGCATTCGTCCTACTCCCCAGTAGGGAAAATAGACTTCTTATTGCATGGAAAGGTCCGTATGCAATAGTCTCTCGGATTTCAGATGTTGACTATGTGGTCGATATTGATGGAAAGCATAAAACTTTCCACATAAACATGCTTTCGGAATTTCACGAACGTCCGGACTATTTGCTGCCTATTTTCCAGGCAACGGATGATGCTCCTGCACCTCACGGTCATTATTCATCCCTGTCCGTCATACAGGATGAGGAATCTACCTTCTCTGATGTCAATCTTTCCCTTCCAGTGGTTCCATTACATTCCACGGAATCTTGGAAAAACGTTTCTGTTTCTCCTAATCTTTCTGGTGACGAACATCGACAAGTCTCGTCGATGTTACAAACATTTCAGGATGTTCTCACTGACATTCCTGGACACACAGATGTCATAGAACATGACATAATTCTTACCGACAATAATCCAATTAGGGTTAGGCCTTATCCTATCCCTATACACTTTCAGTCGCAAGTGGAAAAGGAATTGGATGAAATGATTCAATTAAATATAATTGAACCATCGACTTCACCATATTCTTCTTCCATGGTTATTGTCCGGAAGAAGGATAAGAACATACGAATTTGCGTTGATTATCACAAATTGAATCAGGTCACAAAGGACGATGCTGAACCGATGCCTTTGTTAGAAGATCTACTGATTAGACTTTCTAATTCTAGATTCTTCACTAAACTTGACTTGTCTAAAGGTTATTGGCAAGTGCCTTTAGCAGAGCATGCCAAACCTCTTACTGCTTTTTCTACACCTAGGGGTCTATTTCAATGGAATGTTATGCCTTTTGGTCTCATGAACGCCCCTGCCATTTTCGTTCGCATGATGCGTCGAATTCTGTCACATCGTTCGGATGTCATCGCATACTTAGATGACATCTGTCTCTTCAGTGATACCTGGGAAGATCACTATTTAGGGTTATATGACTTACTGTCCACTCTACGTGAGAATAATTTGACAGCAAAACCTTCTAAAGCTTTTATTGGTTTTGGTGAAATCTCTTTCCTGGGTCATCGTGTTGGTCATGGTCTCTTGAAGACAGAAGACCACAATACTTCCAAAATACTGAACATCTCTGTTCCTAAAACGAAGAAACAAGTTAGGAGTCTCTTAGGTTTAATTCAATTTTTGGGAGATTTATTCCAAATTTATCTTCGATCATGGCACCTCTATCAACATTGTTGAAGAAAGGTTCGCCTAATCTGGTCCGTTGGTCTGAAGAATGCCAATCTTCACTAGACCAAATCAAGAATATATTTTCTTCTCCTCCCATCTTAAGATTACCTACTCTTGATAGGACTTTTGTTCTTCGGAGTGATGCTTCATCCACTGGGATTGGAGCAGCACTGATGCAAGAATATGCAAATACTCTGCATCCTGTTATGTACATTTCTAGAAAACTAAATGCGGCAGAGAGGAACTACTCGGTTTTAGACCGTGAGTTGTTAGCGATTCTTTGGTCAATTCTAAAACTACAAAGATTCCTCCTGGGCGCACATTTCATTCTAGAGACTGATCAGAAAGCTCTTACAGCTATTCAGACTAAGAATTTGAAGAGTTCGAGATCCACTCGATATGCTATAGCTCTTCAACCTTTTCACTTCACGGTACGAGCTATCCGTGGTGCAGATAATGTGATGGCTGACATTTTGTCTAGATGCCCACATGACTCCAACTAATACTTCTGTCCTATATTTCCATATATTACAGAGTCATAACACACCTATATTACTACAATAGATTAGCACATCTGTACTCACTTTATATGTACACACTATCGTGCTTTGTTATCATCTTCTTCTGTTCGTTTTTTAAGATGATAGAGGAAGACTGAGTGGTTAATATAAGGGCCGTTAGTTTACTAAACAGCCACAATTATTAATAATGTATTGTACCTTATGAAGCATATTAGTTATTAATTAGCATTATATTGCTTGTACTTTCTCAGAATGTCATTGATGAGCTGAGGACTTACCTTACTATTATCAAGCATGACGAGTTCTAGATTGTGTACTTACCCTCGGAATGCCAGAGGATATGTCCTGGATCGTCATGTAGTTTAACTTTACTATGTACTTATGTCATTACATGTCAAATAATGTACTATTTAAATTTTCCTATCAGATTTGTACATCCATTTTTAAAGACAATATTAGATTATGCTATTTATTGATGTCTATGGTAACTTGCATACGTATATTGTGTTTACATGCTAACGTGATGTGTGTTGGTGACACCTCCCCGATGTGAATATTTTTTGAGACATATTTATTTTTCTGTTGAGGTATATCCTCACCAGACACTCTATATTTAGCCTCATGTTAGGCAATTTAATTAATTATCAGCGCATAATTCGTGCGTTTTGAGCCGCTTATCGCATGCTCTTTGATATTTAAAAAAAAAAAAATATGTTCCACATTTTTTTTTATCGGGAGGAGGTGGTGATATGTTGCGTGAGAAATTCTCGCAACATCGTTTTATTACAATATATATTTATAACGCAAGGGCAACAACTGCTTGAAATTTATAGTCACTTTTCTCGGTGAGCAGTTGTCTCCTCGCGTTGGTATTGAATGCAGTTAAGTTTGCTATGCTAGGCCGTTTTCTCAGAAAACGGTTGGCAACCTGTTGGGTTATCCTTTTAAGGTAATCATTCTTACGCTGGTTCGTAGTAAAGGTCCTTGCGTCTTAAGTTCTGAGCTGTAGTCATTTTGCGCTGGACTGCGCATGACTGGTCTTGCTTGTTGGTCGATCGATTTCCGCACACCAGTCAGTGAGCGATTTTGAATAGCTAGAAAGATGCCTCGCTGAGAGGGGATCTCCGCTATTTTTTTGTTCTGTCAGGAATGTGAAGTCCTCTTAATGGATATTTCGTTTATTCGAGATAATACCTCTAGTAAATTTCCACATGCCGGGAGGCGTAATATTTCTGTGTATTTCCTGAAGGCAAGGTAAATTAACTTTTCATTAACTCTATCGATTGTTGGTCGTGAGCGATTTTTTGATTCATAGCCTGTCTTCGAAAGGCGTCGTCACGAGATGTTTTCCCAGCTCACATGTCGCTGTATTGTACTGCATCGGTTGATGCATGTCCCAAGGACCATTACTTGCTACTTTGTTACATGAACTAGGTTTGGAAAACCTTTGTTATCTAGAGGATATTTTTGAGGACATTATTTATACTTCGGCAGACGTGCCTGTCTTGCTGAAGTCAGATTAAGGAGAGTGAACTGATCTCATACATCTGGTTATCTTCTGGCTAAGATAGAAAGGGATGGAGAATTTTCCCGACTACATTACAGCCTTATAATGTATTGACATGCCTGTGAATCACATTTATTATGATGCTGTCTACCGTCCATTGCTATACTGACATTGTTGCTGTGATAATGACTGTCTGATGTACCTACATATTCGCGTATACATTTTGTTACTGTGGCGTCCACAATAAATGATACAGAAAAACGTCACTAGCTGTTACAAGCATCATTGACTTTATACGTCGTGAGTTAACTGACGTCTTTGTATGGATTGCCCTGTTTTTGTATGATCATTGTTTGACTGTACATCATCTACACACTTCACAAAACCAGACCACGGGCACCATCACTCACCTCATGGTGCACGCGTCATTTGGCGGCCAATTACTCAATCATAATATAAATTGGGCGTCATCATAGACCGATGAAGATAAAGGATGTGCATTACTCAGAATGAAAGTCTGTAGCTTTTTGGTTGTTGTCTTTGTTGTTCTCCATGTCTCAGAGCCATACAATAGGACTGACTTCACATTGGAGTTGAAGATTCTTTTTTTCGTGTTGGATTCGATTTCTCTTGATCTCCATATATTTCCCAATGCAATGAAAGCTCCTCTTGCTTTTTGTATTCTTAGTTTGATATCACTTTCTGTCCCTCCAACTTTGTCTATATTTCTGCCAAGATATGTGTACATTTCTACATCTTGTGTTGATGTTTCTTCATGTTCAACCCTGTTATCATTACCTGCAAGCTACAGACTTTCATAAATGGGTGCTTGCGTAGAATAGAAGGATTAAAATGATATGACAAGGTTACCAACGTGGAACTAAGGACAAGAACTAGACAAGTGCCAGTGGAACAAGAAATGAGAAGAACACGATGGCGATGGATAGGACACACATTGAGGAAACCTGCTGATGGCATTACAAGGCAGTCCTTGTTCTGGAACCCCCAAGCACATGGAGAAGAGAGCTGGAGACAGAGATGAAAATGATGAGGAGAACGTGGAAAGAACTTTAGATGATGGCACGTGACAGGAGGACTTGGCATGTGTTTGTTAAAGGCCCATGCTTTTTTGGGAGTAGAGGGTTATGAATGAATGAATTACTCAGTGTCGTACATTTAGATAGGTATTAAAGATATATTTGGTCCCGTCTGAAAAAATCCAGAAAAGGTGGGGTTCTCTGAGAAAGAAAGTGTTAGAATAGATTCCACGAATGATCAGATTAAGGTGAAGATCTGTCTCTGGAATGAGTGAATTCTCTAGTCCAGCCCATCTATACGATTATCTTTTGGTAATAGACAATCTATCAAACCTCCCTATAAATACAATTATAAGTTAACTACTCACACACACACGCTCAGTTATGTGACAACAGGACTCACAGACGTGAAAACCATGGTAAATGGAGATTTTGTTTAGTTTATTATTACTTAAACGTTACAACATCAAACATACAGAAATCAATATAATCATTGGTTAAAGACATATGAAAATAACCCATTAAGTGCCCTCCCCTCTTGTTGAAAAAAGATTACAAAAGAAGTTAATAACCCAAAAGGTCAAAGATTAACACTAGGGTATAGAATAGACAGTAAAGCAAAGAACAAAGTTCGTAGTTAAGCTATCCCGTAAAATAACAGTAATTGCAAAGAAAATCAAGGATGGTACAGTTTTCGTAACTAACACGTATTTCCTCTCACTCTATCAGTCGTGGCCACACCTATCGCACCTTACCCAATTCTTGGTTAACAACCTCTTGAAGGTAAACATCAATGTACATGTATCATGATCCAGGGTTGTGCTTCTCCGAAGTGATCCCCAGTTCCTCCACGAATAATTAATGTTCCTAATGGGGAACGCCTACTTTGCTGGTGGGTTATTGGATATGAATAATGTCACATCAGATAGTTCATGTAGCAAAATATATACCGCGATCTAGTGTTCACAGTAGACAGTAGATAGTACTTCAAATAGCTAAAGGAAACATCTGGTTGGTAAACTGTTAATAAAGAGGATGAGGGTATATCCCATCGGTTTTTCTCTCTGGGTTTGAGTGCCTATTATGACACACCATATTCTCCTGGATAAATTCACTTGGAAACACGATTATCAGTAGTCGGGAAAAATGTTATATATATATATATATTACTACTCGTCAAAAGTCAAGGGCCACTTAGAAAAACCTTGGTTGAAACCATAAAACAAATCTGATATAAACGTAATTGGTATCAGTCAAAACGGCATTTATTGAATACAAAATTGACATGTCACGTAAAGAAATGGAAACACACATCAAACGCAATGAAGCTGTGAAGTGTGTCACCCACCTTTTCAAAAGTCACACAATAGATATTGGACAAATAGACATTTCACAATTGGGTATGACCACCGATTGCAGCAAGGCATTCAAGACAGCGTAGACGCATCGAGTCCACAAGTGTCCGAAGAGTATCCTGAGGAACAGCTTGCCATTCCTGAAGCAGAAATGCAGTCAGCTGTGCAACATCCATTGGCACGGGGTGATTTGTTGACAATCTTCGACCAAGAACATCCTAGAGGTGCTCAATCGGAGAAAGGTCAGGTAAATGAGCTGACCACGCCATCCTGATGATCCCATGTTGCTGAATAAACTCATTCACCACACGAGCTCGATGGGGTCGAGCGTTATCATCTTGGAGGATGGCATTACCATCTATGGCCTCCATAGCAGGCTGAACAATTGGTCTCAAGATTTCGTTCTGGTATTTTGTACCGGTCAAGTTGCCTTGGATGATGTAGAGTGGGGTCCTGCCGTATCTGTAGAAGCCTCCCCAGACCATGACAGAACCCCTACCATAATGATCCACCTCTCGAATTGTGTAATCAGTAAATCGCTCTTCTGGTTGTCTCCAAACTCGAATCCTGCCATCATTGAATGACACAGTGAAGCGAGATTCATCAGTGAAGAGAACTTGACTCCATTGTTGCCATGTCCATCGGATGTGCTCGCGACACCAAGCAACACGGGCTCTGCGATGGGCATGAGTAAGAGGGATTCTGACTGCAGGACGTCGAGCAGCCAGTCCAAATTCATGTAAACGTCTGTGAATGGTGCTTTGACTGACATTAACGTTTACAGTTTGTCTCAGCTGACATCTTAGAGTGGAACAAGTTACTGTTCGATGGCGCAGGGCTGACAACAAGAGGTACCGGTCATCATGTCTACTGGTGCATCTAGGGCGACCTGGCGGGTGGCGATCTTCCACACTTCCTGCGGCCTGAAATCTCTCAAAAATTCTTTGGATAGTATAGTGTGACACTGCAAGCCGTCTAGCAACCTCACGGACAGATAAACCACTTTCAACCCACGCTATAGCCTTCATTCTTTGAAAGGTGTCAAGACTTCTTCTCGGTGGCATGGTTTTTGCAAGTGATGAAACTACCCTAAGTCTGCTGATTGTGAAACAAATTAAGAGTGAACTCTGTTCACGAAAAGTCGTCATTGCACGTGAAATGTCAATCAGCACTATTACTTCACCTGTTTGGTTGTACGGAAGTTTGAAGAAACAGATTAAAAATGTAAATTTATGGTCAGCAAACCAAATTGCACGTGATCACCATGGTTGTCGGTGAGTTGTTTTTATGCTTAACGTGCATAGAGGACTGTCAGAGGAAGATATTGCACCCATTTTTACTAAAAACTTACTTCATTTAAATCATTCTATGCGCTTATATAAAAGTGAATTGAAAATAATAGGGTGGCCCTTGACTTTTGACGAGTAGTATATTTTGGCTACAGCGGCCTGATAAAATTGAATGCCAAAATCTGGGTATTTTGTAAGCCCCGTGACGTTTACTATTATTGTTTCTATTTTTGGTCTCTCTCTGGATGAACCAAGAGGACCGAACAGGTCAACATCGAAGACCGGATAATAACAAGAATTGTTACTTTTGCTATAAGACTGCTGGCTGCTGGTTTGTGATCAGCACTAAATTAGGAAGAAAACAAAACATTTAACCACAATATCAATATCCTATTCTATCAAGCGTAAGGGTATGATCTCTTATCCTCTCTGTCATCTAATTATATTAAAAGGCACACGTGTCCTAGCCTATCTTATCATGCTTCGATCAACTGGTACGGGATTCGTTTTAGGTATGCGCCTTTCCCCTTCCGCCCGGTAAAACACTCAGCGCACAACATCAGTGTTACTTTAATTATGACTACTTTACAAATATCGCTTGTCATTACTAACTATTTGTTTCGCCACATGATATTACACTAGTCACTTATATTATTACACATTATGAATTAGAAGTGAATTGTATTCCGTCAATTGTAGGTTGCCTAGTGTATCTATTAGTCAATTAAAACATCTCTGTCTGGGTGATAGCGGGTGATTAAATCTACATTACAACTGGAAAAAAATAGCTATGCGTTATTTAATACGCTAGTCATAGCACATAGAAAATCCCAGTGAATTATAATGATAAACGTAGCACATTAAATCACGTAAATGCTAATTTCTATTACCGCAATCAGAAATGAAAAAAATCTCCACGGAATGCTATAACACACTTTCACAATGGCTCTAGAATAACGAGCCAGTTTATCCAAACTTTCACAGCGACTAGATAACTGACTTTGAGAGGACGGAGTATTTATACATAAATGGTGTTATTATCACTAAAGGGTGCGATAATTCACGCCTTCGGCCGTATCAGGGAAAATCAACTAGTTCGACTCCCGAGGTAAAGGATTTTCCTGTTCGCTTGCTCGCGATGCCGAAACGACATCACAAAAGCCTGGCCGTGCGAACAGGCCTTCTTTGATTTCGTCCCTCTGCTGTAGATCAAATAATTAAGGCCCCTGGGATCACAGACATCAAATGTGGTCGGTAAATAGTATTATTGCCCTTGCTATTGCTACCGACGTCTGATCTGTCAATATTTATGACTGACCTCTTAGCTCACTTGGGAACTCAGGTAAACACCCCGGTTCGCTCCCCTTTTGTTAAGGCTGTCGGGTGCAAACATTTGTACACGCTCATTAGCGCATGTAAACAGGAAAAAATAGGCGTGGCTTCAAAGTAAGTCTACAGGCAGCGAATTGCAGGGGTTTGTGCGTAGCAAAATTATAAACCTTGGATGGGGAAGCAAAGGTGGTCGGATAACTGTGGCTGTATTTACATATATATGTGACAGTTCGTCCGGGCTTGAAGATATGAAACCCTTTCATGTCTCACTTATGAAAATAGAGCTACTGTTATCCGTATCTTCCGAGTGATTGCTATTTTCAATTTTATCCTCTTCCTCCATGCTCCAATTTCGACTCATAAAATCCGCTCCTGCGTTTTCTTTTCCCGGGATGTATTGTACATTAAATGAATATACGCTTAACAGCAAAGCCTAACGCATAATCTTTGCGTTAAATTCCTTACTGGCTCCAAGAAACGCCATTGGTCCGTTTGTACCGTAAATGGGACGTCATAAAGATATTCATGATGTCTTCGTATTCCATTAACGAGTGCTAAAAATTCCCTCTCTACAGTCGAATAATTCCTCTCTGCTGTGTTCAGTTTGCGGCTGCCGTATGCAACTGGAAATAAGATATTCGGATTACTTTCATCTACCTGAATCAGTGTTGACCCGATTCCCAGTCCCGAGGCTTCGACGCGCAATGTGAAAGGTTTCTTAATGTCAGGAAACCTTAGAATCGGGTATTTGGACAGCTGCTCCTTTGGAGTAACGTAGGAGTGTTCGCACTCTGAATTCCAAATAACTTTCTCAGGTGGCCCCTTCTTGGTGAGGTCAGTAAGAGGTGCTGTTAGGCCATTGAAATTTTCAATGAACTTCTGGTAATATGCACACAGTGATAGAAATGAACGTGTGTCTCTCTTCGTTTTAGGCCTTTTGGCTGCACGTAATTTCTCTACGTTTTTGGCAACTGACCACATACAACATTGAGAAATGGTATGCCCCAGGAAGTCAAGCTTTTCAAATCCTATTAAACATTTGCTCGGTCTGGCTGTCAGGCCTGTTTCCTGTAGTCTTATGAGGAGCATAGCGACCGTAGCATTATGTTTGTCATAGTTTTCCGCTGTAATCAATATGTCGTCCATGAAATTGTGGATATGCGGACTTTGTAATGGTTCTAAAAGTTTTTTCATCATTCTCGTGAAGACTCCTGGTGCGTTGTGCAAACCGAAAAGCATAACGTTGAAAGTATAGTGTCCTTCACTTGTGCCAAAAGCTAGCAGGGAATTAATTTCCTCCTTGACTGGTATTTGGTAATAGCTTTTACTCAGGTCAATCTTGGAGAAGATTCTTGCTTTGCTAAGCTTGGTGAACAGTTCAGAAGCGTTTTGCAGGGGCTCCGGCTGGAATTCCGTTACTGTGTTAAGTAGACAGTAATCGATGCACAGCCGAACTTCCTGACTGGGCTTCTGTAACAGTACTACGCTCGAACTGTAAGGAGATGTAGACTCGCTAATAATTCCAGCTTGACGTAGCTTGTCTATTTCTCCGCGTAGCGTATCAGCTTTAGCATTCGGAATCGGGTAAACTCTGGTTCGCACAGGGGTCTCACATGTCAGCTTCATATCGAACTCTGCGAGATGCGTTCGACCAGGAATATCCGTTAAAACTGCATAGTACTGTTTCAGTAGCGCCCTCGTTTCTGTCTGTTGTGAGTTTGAAAGAGTATCGCCAAATTTAACATCGTTGAAAGATTCCGTTTGTTGCAGTGGATATTCCATGCAACTATCGTCATCTTCCTCATCTCTGTTGCTATGGCGACCTCCAGGAGATGTTCGGGGGAAGGCACCGGTCTTTCCAAATATTTCTTTAACAGATGTACATGGTAGACATTTTCCTTTCCTTTAATAGAGATCTTGTAGTTAGTTCTTTTTAAGGACGGTTAACGGCCCTTGCCATCCGATAAGTAGTCTGTTGTTTCCGGTTGGAAGTAGCAACAACACTTTCTCTCCTGGTTGTAATTCTCTCTCTTTCGGTGCTCTATTGTATCGTTTTGCGTGCTTTATGCGTGCTCGCTTAAGGTTGGTTGTTGCTAGATCCCATCGTAGTTGTAATCTTTACTTCAGTTCGATACATATTTACTTGCTGAGGTGACTGACTCATCAGCCTTCTGGTCTGTCAGTGACCGGAGTAAGGTTTCAAGCGGGCCCTTAATAGGTCTGACGAATAAGAATGTAGCTAGTGGTAAACCTGTAGATGCCTGTGGGACTTCCCTGTATTCTAATAAGACTGCAGGGATGAAGAGGTCCCAATCTTCCGGTTTCTCTTGTCCCAGCTTACTTAACATCATGGTGAGGCGTCCGTTGACACGATCTACTAACCCACTTCCAGCCGGATTATAGGGGCTGGAGTAGATGTGCTGGTCCTTTAAGATCTTAAAGATTTCCTCCATTAACAGGCTACCGTATTGCGATCCGTTATCCGTTAAAACTTGTTGAGGGAATTCAAACCGTGTAAAAATCTGCACTAGTGCTTCTGCAACATGCTAAGAATGCGTGCATATCAGCGGTATAGCTTATGCCCACAAAGTGCATGTGTCGACTAAGGTCTTGATAAACCTGTTCCTTCTTTTAGTCCTTTCTAGGGGTCCTACAATGTCGACTGCAACCCGTTCAAATTGTGTCCCCACTATTGGCATTTCTCCCATGGGAATGGGGGTGTCCAATGCTTGGGTTGCCACACGTTGGCAGGGTATACGGCGCATGATTTCACGTATCTGATAATATCAGTGTTCCTTCCTGGCCACCAAAATAGAGTCGATTTTCGCTGAAAAGTGGCGTTTTGTCCCATATGTCCGCTAAAGGGAAGAGAGTGCCCCATTTCTAAGATTTTTTCTCTGTACTGCGTCGGTACTAGGAGCTGATTAGTCCCTTTCAGGGGTCGCTCGTTCTACGATACAATACTCCATCCTTAGAAAAGATTGTCTTTGTTGTGTCTTGGGTCCTTGGCCATGGACAGTTTTCTAAAGCTTGGGCTCCAAGTAGGGTCCTTTTGTTGCACCTCTTTTAGTGTTCATCGTGGGTAACATGTTAGGCGCAGGCTCCCATCCTTCTTCGTTCGCTATCTTGTGGTTACTGCTGCCACAATCGCTCTTTCGGGTCTCCAAATAAACACATATCTACACAGGTTATGACTGGGTGATCGTATTATCCATTATAGCCGCTTTGAAAAACACCCGCTTGAGGAAATCCAGAGTGTATCTCCACCAGTGCGATGGGAAGCGTTTATGGGTGCTATCACTTTAAAAACTCACATAGTTTGACCGGTTTCCTTCTGTCTCTTGACCAGATTTGACCAAATGCCTTGCGGACAATAACAATCAAAGGACAGAAAATATATAAAAATATAACATATACAAGACACATCTCTTTTCCATTCAAACCTTACAGTATAAACAGGCAAGATTAACAGCCTCAAGATAACGGAGTTAAGACACATTAGATTAAGCATGAGCGCTTAGACAAAACTGTGCAACCCGAATCTTTGTCTTGTCATGTCACAGGATACACGCGTCACGATCCACAGAATATCGTGAATGACGCGTCCAATGTCAGATATTTAAAAACTAATCTGGAAATTTCTTGTTTTTCGTGCAATGTATCTTTATGATTGTCTTTCTGTATGTGTTCAAGCGGATGTTGTTTTGTCTCGTTAAAAAGGCTCAGCTACGTAAAATCAGGCTCCCCACTACGCTTCACTGACAGAAGAAAAAACATAAGAAGTAAAGTAAAGTGGACAACATCTACACTAATTTACGTACGGATGTTTTTGCTTCACATTAAAACCTTCATTATACCGTACGATCCCACACAATTACACGGGTAATTACACAATACTCCGGCTTCAAGTCGCAATTAGCGCCAAGGACATCACATCTACTAATTCACATGCATTATATGTACACACACACACACAACACACATATTCATGTCCTCTTTGGCTCCATTCGGAGCATCAGACCTCACCACCGCAAACTGACCCTACTTGCAGGAGCCAGAGCTAAAACTCGTGCCCCATCTGCTGTTGTTTTGTGATAGTCCCATTCAGAACTCACACATTAATCTCATTTTACGACATGCTTGGGTAGCAGTGGTTCGATTCTTTCGTGTGTCACTTGCTAACCCCCCCTCCCCCACCCCGATCTTTATGGTGCACCATAAACAGATGCAAACATATAAATGCATATTTAATATACCATTAGACACACATTCATACATTTATGTATGTACATATAGAAAATACTTCATGTAGAAAGAGTGTAGTATTGAGAATCTCGCTATATTATGTCAAGGCGTTTATAAAGTGGGGATACCGATTTCCCTTTCTCGATGCCTTTACCGTTTCTAGCTAAAGATAAGAGTGAGGATACCCATTTACACCTGGGTAAAACTGGAGCGCCTGCCGTTTCCAGTGTTTGAACTTGGGAAACTTTAGCTCGTGAGAGGCAACATTCTAACCCCTTCGTTAACCCAACGCTCATCTATATTACATAGCACATGCAAACATACAGTTTTGTTACGTGCACAAATATAGAAATGATAACCACTAGCACAGAAGAGGAACAATGTGTGGCGAAGATTAGCGCATAAAGATGGAAGAACTGAAGGCAGCACTGGAGAAAATTCAAGATGAGCAAAGCAGCAGTGCATGATGGATTTATAACACCATAAATGGTTTTAAGTAATTTGAGAGCAGCAGGCGACGTATTTACTCTTAAGGATCCTACTTGCAGCTTGGTGGAATTAAGACCATTTACTAAAGGATTGTAGATTGCATCATAACACCCATATTCAAATAGGGTGACCAGCCGACAATGCAGACTATGAAACGTATTGGTCTAGAATCCCTTCTCAGTGTCCTGGTAAAATCTACTCCTAGAATCCTGGAACAGAGACTCAGACCACCTGGCTGTGCCACAAGGTGGACGAGGTCCATGTGGGCTTCCCGAGCAAACCCTTAAGTACTCAGGATCTTATCTTCACCACTGAGGCAGCTAAGTTAAAAGGCCCCTTGGGTATAAAAATCGAGATGCTGCTTTGTTTCTTGGATCTGGAGTAAGCTTTTAACAAGGTCCCCTGGAGCGAACTTGAGGGACTGCTTTGGCGAAGTAAGAACATTCCAGCACTAATTTATCATATATACCAAG